>CM038710.1:4860998-4868498 GCA_021613375.1 Megaleporinus macrocephalus | reverse complement strand
TTTCATGCAATTCACAAACAATATTGTTCATTTCACAATGAATGTAAGTGTATCAGATGATTTTTAAAGAATAAAAATGTTTGTATTAAAGTCTATTTTTGTATAGAGGCTTATTTTACATATAGTCCTATTATCAGTAATTCTCAGTCCTCTGTCTAAATCTCCTGGTACGACCACCAATCCGAGAGAGAGAGAGAGAGAGAGAGAGAGAGAGAGAGAGAGAGAGAGAGAGAGAGAGAGAGAGAGAGACATAGAAAGAGATACGCGGATAGAGAGAGAGAGAGAGAGAGAGAGAGAGAGATAGGAGGATAGAGAGACACAGAGAGAGAGAGAGAGAGAGAGATAGGAGGATAAAGAGACACGAGAGAGAGAGAGAGACAGAGAGAGAAATAGATAGGAGGATAAAGAGACACGGGGAGAGAGACAGACAGAGACAGGAGGAGAGAGAGAGAGAGAGAGGAAAGAGAGAGACACAGAGAGAGAGAGAGAGAGAGAGAGAGAGAGAGAGAGAGAGAGAGAAATAGATAGGAGGATAAAGAGACACGGGGAGAGAGACAGACAGAGACAGGAGGGCAGAGAGAGAGAGATAGAGAGAGAGACAGAGACAGGAGGAGAGAGAGATAGAGAGAGAGAGAGACAGGAGGAGAGAGAGACAGAGAGAGAGAGAAGTTAAGGATGTTATTGGACTAACCACTGCCCATCCAGAGAATAACGACTGGCCAGGTGTATCACAAGGAACAGGAAGGCAGGCCTATAGAAGACAATGCAGCCTGAGACGTGACTGAGACCAGGATTTGACCACTCGGAGAACATCAGTACTGCAGTCCTAAGAATAAGAGCTTATCCTCTGAACTGGTCTCCCTCTTCATCTGGGCGGCTAAAACCAAGTTACGACACATGCGGTAAAGTTCTAACGAGAGCTTAGTTTTTATGTGACAAAGTGTTTTTTTTTTTTTGTGAAAGTCGTGTAATTGGTGACCCGGTGTCGCCGATCAGTCATGTAGTGTAAAAACCATAACAACTGGAAGACTCGCCATTACAGCTCAACCAGTCTTGTAGTGTGAACGGTACAAAGACCTGCCCACTCAGACAGTCGTGTAGCGTCAACCATTCATTAAAGGCACAGAGACAGAAATGAACTGACAACGAACTCAAACAAGACCAAGAAAACAGACTGATCAGCGTTTCTGAGGCCGATTCCAATCGCCGATCACCTTTCAGCCCGATCGGCCGATAACCGATACCGATCGAGGGCGGGGTATACGCCACGGCAGGGTACATGTAGTTATTAACCCAAACGAGTCATAAAAATGGTCTAAACTGTTTAATACCATTTTTAATGAGCTCACATGAAACAGCATCATATCTTTAACTAAATTAACAGTAAATAAACAAAGTAAATCAGTAAATACTGCAGTCATTAAATTTAGAGCCTATATTTAAAACAAAAAAAAAAAAGCTAATTAATTAAGTAAATGCAGTCAAAACTGCAGTCATTAAACACAGACTCTTATTTTAAATTCAAAACTGCAGTCATTAAACACAGACTCTTATTTTAAATTTAAAACTGCAGTCATTAAACACAGACTCTTATTTTAAATTCAAAACTGTAGTCATTAAACACAGACTCTTATTTTAAATTCAAAACTGCAGTCATTAAACACAGACTCTTATTTTAAATTCAAAACTGCAGTCATTAAACACAGACTCTTATTTTAAATTTAAAACTGCAGTCATTAAACACAGACTCTTATTTTAAATTCAAAACTGTAGTCATTAAACACAGACTCTTATTTTAAATTTAAAACTGCAGTCATTAAACACAGACTCTTATTTTAAATTCAAAACTGCAGTCATTAAACACAGACTCTTATTTTAAATTCAAAACTGCAGTCATTAAACACAGACTCTTATTTTAAATTTAAAACTGCAGTCATTAAACACAGACTCTTATTTTAAATTCAAAACTGTAGTCATTAAATGTAGATCTTGAATTGCTGCTGGTCAGATCTGGTCTGTCTTGGTTCTGAAATGAGACACGTTAATTTTACAAATGTTACTGAACGTCCTGGATGAGTCTTGAGTCATATACGGTATACACTGCCAGACGGACCATGTTTTCTATCCACACATGCGGTCAACACTGGAAAGTGTTCTCGCAAGGCCGCTGCTTCAGTCAGTACAAAATGAGACAGTATGTTTTTCCACCTAGTGGTTCAGATAGGAATTGCAGGGCTCATTTGTTTAAAGCCATCGATGGACTCCGGGGGTCTAAACTAGAGAAATAACAGCCGATCACATACTTCCATTAAAAATCGTCCGATACCGATACCTAGTCATCTCTAAAAAAAATAGGCTTGCAGCTTTTGTACATACCAGTTTCTCTTTCTGAGCTTCACTCTCCGCCAGCTGCTGCTCCAGACCCGTCAGCCTCTCGCCGGAGTCGGCCAGTCTCTGCTCCAGATCAGCAATCTGAGCCAGAACGCACAACAGGGTCAGACTCTCTGCTCTACGGGGGGCTACAATGAGAAACCTGGTCAGCAGAGTAGACAGCTCTCACCTGCGAGTCCGTTCTCTCTCTGTAGGACCTGGACGAGTCGTCTTTGTGTCTCAGCAGCGTCTGGAGCTCCGACACGTTAGTGTTCAGCCTGGAGATCTGCCCAACAGTGGAGGAGTAACAGAGAGACATGTAAGACAGAAGGTCTTCTCCAGGCTACGTCTGAGGAACAGCTGTCTGGAGCTACGTCTGGACGAGCTGTCACTTTAATGAACAGATCCACAGACGCATCAGGAGATGCTGGAAAGGTACCTGCGCCTCCAGAGAGCTCACTGCTGTAGTGTGATTGGTTCGCTCCTCTAGCAGCTCACTCCTCGCCTCCTCCAATCTCTGCGCCAACGCAGACTTCTATACACAGACACACACAAACACATGGCAGGTGAAGGTAGTGTTTCAGTTTACCTGTACACAGGTGGGTGGAGGTGGTGTTACAGTTTACCTGTACACAGGTAGGTGAAGGTAGTGTTACAGTTTACCTGTACACAGGTAGGTGAAGGTAGTGTTATAGTTTACCTGTACACAGGTAGGTGAAGGTAGTGTTACAGTTTACCTGTACACAGATAGGTGAAGGTGGTGTTACAGTTTACCTGTACACAGGTAGGTGAAGGTAGTGTTACAGTTTACCTGTACACAGGTAGGTGAAGGTGGTGTTACAATTTACCTGTACACAGGTAGGTGAAGGTAGTGTTACAGTTTACCTGTACACAGGTAGGTGAAGGTGGTGTCACAGTTTACCTGTACACAGGTAGGTGAAGGTAGTGTTACAGTTTACCTGTACACAGGTGGGTGAAGGTAGTGTTACAGTTTACCTGCACACAGGTAGGTGAAGGTAGTGTTACAGTAACCTGTACACAGGTAGGTGAAGGTAGTGTTACAGTTTACCTGTACACAGGTAGGTGAAGGTAGTGTTACAGTTTACCTGTACACAGGTAGGTGAAGGTAGTGTTACAGTTTGTCTGTACACAGGTAGGTGAAGGTGGTGTTACAGTTTACCTGTACACAGGTAGGTGAAGGTAGTGTTACAGTTTACCTGTACACAGGTAGGTGAGGGTAGTGTTACAGTTTACCTGTACACAGGTAGGTGAAGGTAGTGTTACAGGTTACCTGTACACAGGTAGGTGAAGGTAGTGTTACAGGTTACCTGTACACAGGTAGGTGAAGGTAGTGTTACAGGTTACCTGTACACAGGTAGGTGAGGGTAGTGTTACAGTTTACCTGTACACAGGTAGGTGAAGGTAGTGTTACAGGTTACCTGTACACAGGTAGGTGAAGGTAGTGTTACAGGTTACCTGTACACAGGTAGGTGAAGGTAGTGTTAGGAGTCTTACTGTTATAGTGTAAGGTGGTTGCCCAGACAGTGGTGGACTTACCTCCTTCAGCAGCTCCTGTAGATGTTCGTCCTGAGAGAGGTTGGCCTCCAGTCTCCGCTCCAGAGAGAGAGCTTTCTCCTGCAGACCAGTCAGTATCCGCTCCCGCTCCTCCTCCGTCACCGCCGCCTGATCAATCACACAATCGCATCAGCACTCATACTCAAATTAATCATGACAGCAGTGTGTAAGAGAACTGATATACACTACAGTACCTCAAACTAGTGTTAAATAATATAATTATTAATCCTTATTTTACATCTAATTCATCCCAAAGGTGTTCTATCAGGTTGAGGTCAGGACTCTGTGCAGGACAGTCAAGTTCTTCTACACCCAACTCGCTCCTCCATGTTTTTATGGAGCTGCTCTGTGCACTGGTGGGCAGTCATGTTGGAACAGGAAGGGGCCGTCCTTAAACTGTCCCCACAAAGTTGGGAGCATAAAGTTCTCCAGAATCTCTTGGTCTGCTGAAGCATTAACAGTTCCTTTCTATGGAACTGAGGGTCCAAGCCCACCTCCTGAAAAACAACCCCACACCATAATCCCCCCTCCACCAAACTTTACACTCGGCACAATGCAGTCAGACAAGTACCGTTCTCCTGGCAACCGCCAAACCCAGACTCGTCCATCAGATTGCCAGATGGAGAAGCGTGATTGGTCACTCCAGAGAACACGTCTCCACTGCTCTAGAGTCCAGTGGAGTCCACTGCATCTGACGCTTTGCATCGCGCTTGGTGATGTAATGCTTGGATGCAGCTGCTCGGCCATGGAGACCCATTCCATGAAGCTCTCTACGCTCTGTTCTTGAGCTGATCTGAAGACCACATGAAGTTTGGAGGTCTGTAGTGATGGACTCTGTAGAAAGTTGGTGACCTGTGCACTATGCTCCTCAGCATCCGCTGACCCGCTCTGTCATTGTACGTGTTCTACCACTTGGTGTCTGAGTTGCTGTCGTTCTCAATCACTTCCACTTTGTTAGAACACCACTGACAGTCCACTGTGGAATATTTAGTAGTGAGGAAACTTCACCACTGGACTCGTTGTACAGGTGGCGTCCGGTATCACGGTACCACGCTGGAGTTCACTGAGCTCCTGAGAGACCCACTCTTTACTAATGTGTGTAGAAGCAGTCTGCAGGACTAGGTACTTGGTTTTGGATTGGTGAGTGAATACTTTTTGTAATATAGTGTACCAACTTACCCTCTTCTTAACCTCCTCTTCTTCCTCCACCTTCATCCCCTTCCCTTGGGGCCCCGTCTGACCCTCAGGACTACTACTTAACCATGTCAGAATAGACTTGACTAGAGACTGGACTTGAAAGTCCTAAGCTGTGGCCGTGTGTGATACCGCCTGCACATAAATACAACTGCTAAGCATCTGCTGATCGACTGAGCTGTACCCGAACATCTCTGTATGAGGGACCTAGGTTTAGGTCTCGCTCACTGATCTGCTCAGTAAGGGTATACCAGTGTGTGTGTGCTGGTACCTTGTTTTTATGCTGCTCGTGCTGGAGTTTTAGTTCACCATGTTCAGCCCGCAGGGAGTCCAAGGACTTCTGTAAAGATCTGGCATCACTCTGAGCCTGAAACACAACAAACAGAACACAGCAAATTTTAGATATTTCCATATAAAATCCAGCTTCTGCAAATAAAAAAATCAACATCAATATGACTGAAAACTCCCTCTGCTGAGCAAACCAACTGAGAAGTAGCTCTTCAATTGATTCCTGTTAATTAAACTGGTAACTGATTTAAAACTGGACAACCTAAAACGCCAATAAAGCTTATACTAATATACTTATACTAAAGACACACAGTGTGAGTGTTGGATCGATGAATAAATGAATGAATAAATAAATAAATAAATAAATAAATGGGGTGGACCAAAAGGTAAATTTGACTATTAATGGTCACATATATAACGATCTTAGCGATTAACAATTCAACTGTCCATTACTTTTGAAGTACAGAAGCCAGTAGTGGTGAAATTAGCCGATCTTGCTTGTTGGCTGTGTTTAATGGATATCTATTAATACTGGTTGTAAAGTCAGCGTGACTACTGTACTGACTAAAGTAGCAGTACTTACCCCAACATTGGTAAGTAGCAGTTATTACCCCAACATTGCTCAGCGCTGACCCTTAAACAGGTCAGCCTCATCTCAATGGGTATGTTTACATGCAGAGATTTTTTGTAATCTGAGCTCATTCCCGATTCTAGATTAAGACTGAGGTGTTTATGTGCTCACTCTACTCAACAATCTGATGAAAATCTCTGTTTACATGCACCCTACAAGCAATCGCATCCAAAATTACATGCATGCGTAGAGTACAGCTTGGTGTAAACGTTACCATGGCAACACACGTTCAGTCAGAGTGAGTTTTCATTTGGCGCTCGTGTTTTAACTGCTTTAAAACGGTAAACCCACCGTCGTTCATTTCCTCATATACTCGTTATTGAGCTAACTGTTTATAAATTTTTTACGGTTTGAAGCAAACTGCACATGTATGCACGTATTTAAACTTTCTATATATATATATATATATATATATATATATATATATATATATATATATATATATATATATATATATAAATATAAATATAAGCTACAGTGTATACATTCACATATAATTCTGTTAGTTTTGGTAAGTACAGGGGTCGAAGTTAAAGGTGTACGTTTACCTTCTGGAAGTCCTCAGACACCTGCCGGATGAGCTGCTGAAGCTCCTGCTCTCTGGCCTCCATGTCCGACATCTTCTTCTCCACCTCCTCACGTTCACTCAGCAACTCGTCTCTGTCGGATAGAGTCGTAGTAACAGTCATATTTCTTTCAACAGTTAATCAAGTACTCATATCAGAGCCAACGTAAGCCTCGCCTACTGTTACTATGGAGAAATCAGCTCCCGTGTTATGACTACACACTAAATCGCTTGGTTCTGGACTCCAGAATGGACGCTACTCAAAGCCTGAGGCTGACTGCTGCCAGCTGGTACCTCTGAGCCCGTAGCTGAGCGCTGATCCTGCTCAGTTCTTCGTGCTCCTCGCCGAGCTCGTAGAGCTTGTCCTGGGTTTGGGTGAGCGTCAGTCGGGCCGTGTTGAGCTCCTCTCCTCTCTGCTTCAGCTCCCGCTCCCGCAGACTCAACTGCTCCTCCTTCCGCAAGAGCTGCAGGAGAACCAGGAGCACAGTCAGCGTATGAGGCATGTACGTTAATTACAGCTCCAAACATGTAATCGGTTAGGTTATTATTTTGATTTTAGTGGATCTCTGTTACAGTTTAACGAGAGTTTATAAAGCATAAGGCAAATTTAGGGAAAAGGACATGAAACTTGATGATCAGTATGATATATGATTGCTTTAAGGTCGTACAGGAGCCTCATGATTGGACGATCACTGGTAAGGGTGTAACATTTAAAATACACTATCAAACAGAACCAAATTCATGGAGACCACTGTAAGTACTTCAAACAAGACATCTTGGTGCTTCCTACCGGTCTACAGTGGACGAGGACGGGGGTGGGATTGTGCTATGCAGGCCCCCGTGCTCAAACGTCCAGGCCTGCAGAACTTGCTTTTAA
>CM038710.1:4830998-4858498 GCA_021613375.1 Megaleporinus macrocephalus | reverse complement strand
AGCGCTAAAGCCATGCCTTCAGCCATCTTGGCTCTGTTGGCCTGGAACGACTCGTTCTGCTCCTGCAGCTTTCGCATAGACGCTGGAAAAACAGACAGAACACGACAAGAAACTTTTAGTATCAACGTCTTTCAGAGACAGAAAACACTGAGGCTCACCCTAAACAAACAAACAAACAAACAAACAAACAAAAGCAGCATTTAGTGGTTAGATTGTTTCTCAGAGCACAGAAATGCATATAGTTTCAAGAAACAACACCAATAACTGCAATTTCATGACACGCAGTCCATAAAATAAATATATAAGGGTTTTGTGAGGATGCTACAGTGGCCGAGAAGACCCAACGAGCTGCAAACTCACAAACGAGCTGCAAAACCGTCCACAACACAGCAGAAGTGTTTCCGGAGGACACTTAACGCACGTGGGACCATATAACGCAAAGCAATGTGAACAGAACCAGGCGGAGCCGCGGAAGTAAGCTTGGCTATATTTGCTAACTATCCAGACTTACTTCTCATTAGACGCTAGTGATGGTCAGATGAAGCCCCTGGAAGCGTTGAAGCTTTCCCTTCAGATGGTTCAAAATAAGGTTAATTACTCAAAGCTTCAAAGAACCCCCCCTGCTGGCCAAAACTGTTATTGTCATTTCAAGTATTTGTGATGGCCTCTTGCAACATTGTCAGTATGGAAACAAGTATACACATAAAAATCTTAATTTAATTTTCTGTGGTTTATTTATTTGTTTAATTGTGTGTGTCTGTTAATTAAAAACAGTAAATAAGTCCTATAGGTAGTGCTGTCGCAATAACCGCAATATTGTAATACCACGCTGTTGACCTGCCAACCACAGGGAACTGCAATTTAGTGTTTTCATTTTTTCGCAAGGTTCTCCTTGTTTTGCACGTAAGCCACTTCGCTGCGTGTGCAGTGGATGTTAGTTATTATTGAAAAATGCAGACTGTTCGCGTCCGTTGCAGCGGACTGGTGAAGGTTTTTTCTATAGAAACAATAACGCCTACTCTGGTTGCAAAACCAAATGCGACTTCGCCAGTTTGGGAGCATTTCGGCTTTCAACCAAATGAAAAGAGAGAGCCAGCCAATGTAGACGCCGCAATCTGAAAAATCTGTGCCCGAAAGGTTGCAGAATCGAATTTATCATCCAGCTATTGAAACTGCCTCCACCAGCACCAACCAGCCGTGGAGCAGCCTCAAAAGGAACAGCTCAGGTTGGTTCCAGCCGACAGTTAGAGGTAGCTGAATGCTTTCCGCGAGGTTCCAAATACAAATACATAAACACCGCGTTACGCCAGACGTAAGGTATCTCGCTGAGGAGACGCTTCCATTTAGCCCAGACGAGAAACCGGCATTCAGGTCTTTGTTTGAGAAACAACACGCAATACGAGTTGCCTGGCAAGACCTATTTTTCTGAGACGGCTGTTCTGAAAATGTACAACACAGTAAAGACATTTTATTACTAAAGGAAGGGTTTCGTTTTCTTTCTTTTTTTTCTAAACAAATTCTGGTCTCAATGCTTTCAGGTTATCAGCGTATACTAATCCTAAGACTCTAAGAAAGAGTTAAGCGTCGTTCTTTAGCCTAACGTGCTCTGCATTTAACAATAAAGGACTGTTTAATTTGTCCTACCACTGTGTCGTCTTTGTTATATAAATATAATATTTCTAATAATAACAATTACAATAAAACATGTTTATATAGCACATAAATCAGAACACGTTTGTAAAAAAACAACAAAAATGGCGATAATACCGCATATCGCGGTGTGGAGCCCCGTTAATATACCGCAGTGGAAATTCTTTCACCGCGACAGCCCCACCTATAGGACGTGAGATATGGATGTTAAAACTGTTGCAGTGGTTTTAAGAGATGGGACGGTGATGGTGGTTTGATGGTGACCTTAATTTTTATTAAGAAACAATAAATCATGGCAACACTCGAACCACGTCCTCGAACGACTTTCTGGATTTCTCCACACCAGCTCTGAAGCCTCGGTATCATTTGCTCTTCACTATTAGACGCTACCGCGGCTCGGCTTGGTTCTGTTTACAGTGTTTCGCCGTATGTGGTCCCACGTCCTTTAAGTGTCCTCCGGAAACACTTGCGTTGTGTTGTGGACGGTTTTGCAGTAGTGCCCATGTTGCTGTTTTGATGAAAGTGTTTGAGTTGAGTCTTCTAGGCCACCGTAGGGACGCCACTTGGCAAGAGAAGGAAAGAAGAGGAAATTCTATATGTTCATATATAATGTCACTGTCCAATGAAAAACTAATTTCTTAAAAATGGTAACTTTACAGTAGAGGCCAAAAACAGTCTTCACTTTCAATGTAAGTCAGTGGAACCAGAATTGTTCCCAAGTGATTTTGAAGCATTTCTATTGGTCCATTCATCATGAAATGTTTACGCAGTGTAAACAACAGCTGTCGTGTTCAAATAAAGTAGAAAACTGAAAATCAATAAAAAATGAGATACATATTTTTCATTGGACAGTAAGATTAGCTGGAAACAGAAGTCTAAACTACATCAAAGTGTGGACTATTACATCATAAGCTCCTGTTACTTGTTAGAGACATTAACCTTGAGCTCCAGAGCTAAAGAGGCAACGGACACCAAACATGCTTAAGCTGATTGGCTGAATTCGGGGCTACTGGGTGAAACAGGTTCATTACCTTTACTGCTAAAGCAATGATTAGTAAAGCATCAGCAGCACGACTGACCCCAGACCAGGCGGGTGAACCATGAGGGTGAAGGGGGCGGGAACGGAAGCAGCGGACAGATGCTATGAATGCGAAGAAGAGAGAGGGAGCGAAAGGAGAGGGGAGGAAGAGAACGGTACGTACAATCCTGATGCTTCTCTAATGCAGTCTCAAGCTTCTCCTTGGTCTTCTGCATTAGCCGAAGCTGCTCAGCGTAGTCTAGTGTTGAGGTATGGGTATGGACACGCACGCACCGCAGGGGAGAGGTAAAGGAGGATGTGGGTCCACAGGTAGGAAGGAGGAGGTGGGGGACAAAAAACAAGGGGAGAAAACAAAGGGATCAAAAAAATGGTTGAGAAGAGAAGTAAATGGAGTGATGCACCGATACAGTTCTCTCCATCAGCATCAGATTATTATATCTAACAAACATCAGGATGGTAAGCAAAGTCATTGGCTGTGTATCTCCAATCCGATTGAGTTCCTACTGACTGCACATTAAGACTGAGGTGTTTATTAGAGATGGACCGATCAGCGTTTCTGAGGCCGATTCCGATCGGCGACCACCTTTCAGCGTGATTGGCTGATAGCCGATAACAATCGAGGGCGGGGCTATATACCACAGCAGGGCTACATGTAGTTATTAGTGCAAGCAAGTCATGAAACATGATCTAATTTGGTTTATTACCATTTTTAACAAGCTCATATGAAACAGTATAATATTTTTAACTAAATTATCAGTAAATAAACAAAGTAAATCAAACAAATATCACCAATACTGCAATCATTACATTTAGACCCTTAATTTAAAACTTAAAAAGGTTTTTTCGCGAGGTCGCTGCTTTAGTCAGTGTGTGGAAAATTAAACAGTATGTATTTCCACCTAGTGGTTCAGATAGGAATTGCAGGGAACTGGCTGGAGGGCTTTGAAACTTCCACCTGTTTTTAATCTGCTCTAGAGCTCAGAAGGGTCGAGCTACAGCCAGGGGCGTTCCTGATTGGGGCGTTTCTGCTTGTTCAGGACCAATACGGACTGAACAGAGCCGCCCACAACAGGCCAACCTCGACACCAGGAGTGTTTTGTAGTGATACGAGAGAGTATGTTGGGAGATTTTAATGGAGAAGGGTGTATTTCAGATTAAATCAGTAGCCGTTACTGTACTGTTATACACTGTTAACCCGTAATTAGTCTGTGTAGAGAGTTTGTGTACTGATGCTTAAAAACTAAAGTTTTATTGCATTACTTAAAATATTTTAGTATGTTCTACTATTTTGAAAGAATAACTGAGTACACTAATATTTTTAAGTTGTACAAACTTAAAACATCATGTTTTAGCTTGGACCACGCCCCTGTAGCTCCTTGCCAGATTCTCATTGGTCAGTTCAATCTAGACTAGTTTGAGTTGTTTAGTGGAGCTTGTAAAGGTTTGAAGTCTTTTTCTATTTTCACTGTGAGGTTTTGTGTTTTCTGTGTTTAACTTCTTTTCCTCGGACAGAAACTCTGTAGTGCTGGGATTTCTCTACAGTGGACATTTTCTCCATTGTTTTCTTTTCTTGAAGAACTACAGAGGACTACAATTAACCAAGCCGCCATCTTTCCTCTCTTTTTCTCATTCTGGAACTTGGTGAGTTGTTTTCCGTGTTCAAGTGGTGTAAAACTGTTGTTCTGCAGTTGATGTTTATCTAAAGTTAGAAAATGTAATTTACTGTGTTTTTATCATTTCAATATTTAAACTGTATTTAAGAATTATTGTAAGATAAACAGTTTTCTAACTAGACCAATCAAAACCAGTCATCATCACTACTGAACACTTCAAGGGTCATGTTAGGGATGTTATTTTAAATAAAATGAAACTAATTTAACTGCTGTCTGTGTTCTTTTGATGTAGGAAAACATCAGCTTTTTATGGAGACTATTTTTAATTTAGATTACAGGAAACTCAATGTTGAGTTGAATTAAATGGTCAGTAGGTTTGATTTCACAGAATAGTTTAAGTACAACCAATTTAGATTTCATTCTCTTTACTAGTTGCTTCACTGTAGATTACATGTAGGTGTGTTCTGAGTTTGTTAGCACTAGTGCCACCTACTGTTCCAATACTGGGGGGAGGTCACTCTGAACTACGGAAGCCCAAAGGGGGTCGGCGATGGCAAAAGTTAAAACTGAGAGAAAAACAAGTTTCATAAAAATACATCGTCCTTAACTGTAAATTTAATTCATCAATAATTTCGATTACTTATGGAATTACCCAACCCAATCAATCAGATAGACATAGTAATCGGAATGACCTCAATCGGATTGAGCTATTAGTCAGATTATTAATGGATTATCAGGCTGCATGTAAACATGGCCATTCTTTGGGACGGTCACACTCTCTCTCAATACGGGGTCTACCAGAGGAGGACGATCACTCTCTCTCTATCTGGGTCAACCAGAGAAGGACGGGTTCCTCCTAAGGTTTCTTCCTCTTACCAAAGGAGCTTCTCCTCGGCATGCATGGACTCTTTTCTGGACAGCTTTTCTGTCAAGTTGCTTTGAGACAGCACTGGTTCTAAAAAAGCGTCACACAAGTAAATGTTGATTGATTGATTGATTGATTGATTGATTGATTGACTGATTGACTGATTGACTGATTGACTGATTGACTGATGACCTCTTTGGCTTCTCTCTGCATTCGTTTTGCCAAAGCTCCTCCTACTTTCAAGACGCATCATCATCAGAAGGGGAGGGTTGAACACTCCTAAAGCCAGAAACCCATGTGAACACTACTGGGGCCCTGCTGTAGAAGGCAAGTGAGCATGTTCTGGTTGGGGTGCCCCTTTAACAGTGCCGGTATGGTAGATAACTGAGGCGAGGACTTGAATCGGTGCATCCCTTATAAATGGAGGGAGAATCAGAATGAGGTCAGAGAAAATCATGCCTTCACTTCAGCCTCCAACACTGATCCTGATCTGCTACATCTACTCCACAGCGGACGGTTCTAGGCTCAGACCAGGGGCGACAGGTTTCACCTTACAGCTCCCGCTGGGCCGTGTCAGGACGGGAGAGTCACATGGGCAGCCACAAGACAAAAACACTCCTGTCTTTCTCCTAAATAAGTTATTAGCAACGGAGGAACCACAGCGCTGGACAGTTGTGAGAACCATACAGTCTCCTCTACCATACGGTGACTTCACAGGAGACAGAAATGTTTATACACCTAACCTCTGTAGTAAACACAGGAGGGCTGTGATAGAGCACTGTGTCGGGGGTCATAGTTAGGGTAGTTATACTACTACTCCTACTACTACTTCTATTCCTCTGCTGGGTTTAACATTATACTCATTATGTTGATCATTCCAGCACATGTTAGTTTAAATAGTGTTTAGATGTTTAGCACTAATTCAGTTTAGGCATATGTAGTAAACGGTGCAATAACATTAATACATGGGCTTAATGTTAAGGGCTAACACTGTGTTCAGTAGAGGTGTAAGAAAATATCGAAATATCGAATATCGGGATATTATATTTAGTGATACTGTATTGATTCTCAAAAACACAGTATCTATACACAGATTCCTGGCAGACAGTGAATCATTGTGTGTTGTGTTTAAACCTCTGACCACTAGATGGCAGTGTTGTAATCCATTTTCAGCTCCACTCCAACATTAACAAGCAGCACAAAGGCGCAATGCTATTGTAAGCTTTAACAAACCTGTTCATACAGTGGTGTGTTTTAATAGTAGGATTTGAAAAATCACAGTATATTACTTTGATTGCAGTATATATATAAATATAAATCGTGACCGCTGTATCACGATACGTATTGTATCGCCAGGTTCTTGCCAATACACAGCCCTAGTGTTCAGCTGAGGTATATGACGCCTAACGCTGGGGGGAGATACCTGAGAGTTTGACTTCCAGCTTCCGGATCTGATCGTTCCTGCGCAGGATCTGGGAAGAGAGGTCGTCTCTTGAGCTGCTCCCGTCCGACGCCTGATAACACAAAGCAAGAAAGCATGTTAGGATGTGTATCAGTGTGTATCAGCTCCACTGACCATACAGGAGCTCCACTCACTGTCCACTGTATCAGCTCCACTGACCATACAGGACCTCCACTCACTGTCCACTGTATCAGCTCCACTGACCATACAGGAGCTCCACTTAAAGACTGTAGTTTATCTGATTCTCTGTATACTTTATTACTCTGTTCTTTAATGATCAGGACCCCCACAGGACCACCACAGAGCAGATACTATTAGGGAGGTGGGTCATTCTCAGCACGGCAGTGACACTGACGTGATGGTGGTGTGTTAGTTAGTGTGTGTTGTGTTGGTGTGAGTGGATCAGACACTGCAGCACTGCTGCCGCTGGAGTGTTTAAACACCTCCTCAGTGTCACTGCTGGACTGAGAATCGTCCTCCAACCAAAACTATCCAGACAGCAGTGTCCTGTGGGCGGCGTCCTGTGTCCACTGATGAAGAACTAGAGGAACACAAACTGTGCAGCAGCAGATGAGCTACTGTCTCTGACTTTACATCTACAAGGTGGACCAGCAAGTAGTAGGAGTGTCTCATAGAGTGGACAGTCAGAGGACACAGTGTTTAAACACTCCAGCAGCAGCACTGCTGTGTCTGATACACTCACACCAGCACAACACTAACACAATACCTGCTCTGTGGTGGTCCTGTGGGGGTCCTGATCATTAAAGAACAGAGTAATAAAGTATACAGAGAATCAGATGAACTACAGTCTGTAAGTGTAGGTCCTGTATGGTCAGTGGAGCTGATACAGTGGACAGTGAGTGTAGATACAAGGTGGTGGTTCCATTAATTATGAGCTACATCAGCTGTCTAGGCCTAAAGAAGCAAATGTCTCACCCTGAACATGTCTGACTGACCACAGTGGAGGTGCAAGGGGTAACTGTGCCCATTTGATTGCTCCTATTATAAAGAATGAGAGCAATCAGTGCACCTCCAGGGCTCCTGCCAAGCAGCAACCAGTCCTCAGCTGAGACCTGCTACTGATACCCCTGCGTGACCGCCGTCCAGCTTCAATTATTCAGGGCTAATGCAAATCTGGGGCCAGTCCTGGGGTTGGGGTGTGGTACGGGCTAGAAGAGGAGCATCAGGTTGCACAGGTTTGTTGATGAAGAAAAATAGCCTGCTGGGCGCTCCCCATACTTCAGCCTTTCTTTCAGATGGGTGGAGCTCTCAGTAAAGACGTGCTGGGCAAACACAAGGCGGTCCGTCCACTTTCTCCTGTGTAGCGTAGGATAATGCACAGACACGGTGCGACTGCTTTCTATGGGGATCAGGTACGGAGTTAGACCAAGGTTTAGACCAAGGTTTGGATACGTGTGGTCTGGTTTTGTTGAAGTAACAATAAGAGAACAGGTTCTCAGCAGAGAACACACTTCACTTAACAGGGATATTAAAATCAGCTCATATATATGATTTATAAGGAACAACTCTCTCTGATCTACTGGCTTTAAACGCTGGGTTCCCATCACCGCCACTCATTACATTGATGGTTTTAGAGGTGGACGTCTGGTTCCATTCACCACCACTGTAAAGGAATATGAGTTGCTAAGTTTCTCTACAATGGAGCGTTTCACAACAAACCACTCAAATGACTTCTGTTTAAATCTTCATCATTTAATTATCTGCAAATTTTCAACATTGGTGGGGTTCCTCTTCAGAGGACAAGTGTACGGTTATGCTTCTAAAGAACGCAACAAACCTCAAAACTAGAAAACGGAGAGAGAGAGAGACACAGTGATAGATAGATGGATAGATAGATAGGTATACACAGAGAGAGACAGAGAAAGAGATACAGAGACAAAAACACAGATATAGAGAGAGAGAGAAACAGAAAGATGAGAGAGATAAAGAGAAAGATAGATAGAGAGAGAGAAAGACAGAAAGATAGAGAGAAAGACAGAGAGTGACACATGCAGAGAAAGAGAAACAGCGAGAGAAAGAGAGATAGAAATACACAGAAAGACACAGACTGAGAGATAGAGAGAGACCCGGTGATAGATAGATAGATAGATAGATAGATAGATAGATAGATAGATATGCACAGAGAGAGACAGAGAAAGAGAGATACATATATATATATATATATATATATATATATATATATATATATATATATATATATATATATATATATATATAGAGAGAGAGAGAGAGAGAGACAGACAGACAGACTGACTGAGAGCAGGACACAGAGAGAGGTAGAGAGAGAGAGAGAGAGAGAGAGAGAGAGAGAGAGAGAGAGAGAGAGAGAGAGAAAGGCACATGGTGAGAGGGTGAGAGGGAGAGAGAAAGATCAAGAGAGAGAGAGAGAGAGAGAGAGAGAGAGAGAGAGAGAGAAAGAGCAATAGAGAGAGAGAGAGAGAGAGAGAGAGAGAAAGAGCAATAGAGAGAGAGAGAGAGAGAGAGGAAGTGAAGGAGGAGTCATGCTCACAAAGTCATCCCCGGAGTCTGCTCCCACAGAGGTGATGGACTCTTTGCTCATGGAGCGCGGCATGCGGCCGGAGCGAGGGCCCGTGGCCGCCTCCTCCGCGATCTTCTTCTTCAGCTTCGCAAACATCCTGGCAGCCTGCAAAGCTTTCCCGTCCGGCCGGCTCCTGGGGCCCCGCGAGCTTTAAGATGCCTTTAGCGCTGATGGGGCTTCGCATGCAGGACGCAGCTGTCTCATTGCTGTCTGGCTGCCTGTAGGTTTCACTCTGAAAGACATATCTAAAGCATTAGGACAGAGACGTAGAGCGCCGTGCTCCAGTTCTCCTCACTCACTTCTTCTTTTCTCCCTACTGTTACAAAGCACTGCTTCAGACACAACGAAAACCAATCAGAGTTACTTTATATAACACAGCTTTCAGGCCTGGATCAGACTGACAGCCCAAATCTGACTCCAGGCACATCCAGGTTGTTTTGCTGTCCAGGTGATCTGAACAACAAAAAAAAGATCAAATAAAAATTAAATCTGGTTTGAAAAAGTGTAACTTGAAATGTGATTCCAATCAAGACTTTAACAGATGCGCCTCAGATTGGATGCTCACATCGGATTTCAAATTGCCTTCTGCATCATTCATAACGTGACAACCACTACGACAACAAATAAAGAGTGAAGGGCACTGAGTAGTTACTGACGCCCACGTTGATACCACAGTGGGTCAGTGGTGCTTGGACACACGCATCAGATTTGGTCACTTTGCAAATAATGGTCATGGCAAAAGATCTGATCTGAGAAACAATTACCATCATCATCATCATCATCTCTGTGAACTGATCATTATGCTCATTAGAACAACTTATTTCACATCAAACCATTATTACTGACTCTGTTTACATATCAGATGTTTTATTAGGCAGAATTTAGTTCTGGTGGCATTGCCCTTTGTTGCCTATAAAGCTCCCACATGGAAAGAAATGTACTACAAGAAATAGTTATGAATAAACGTGATGGCTTGTGGAGCAAAACATAATTTTTAAAATCCAATAATGGTGAAAAGGTATATGCAGGATGCTGTACGGCAATTATTAATTATTATTATTAACTATTATAGATCAGACTGGTGGTAGACTGGTAGATCAGACTTTAGATGGTAAACAGATGGTCTCTACAATCAACCAGTTCACACCAGATCACTCTAAATGAATTTGTGTATATCTCAATCACTGAATTATGCGAAAATTTAGCAAAACTGGTGGAGTTGCCCTTTAAAGACCTAAGTAATGTTGTTCCCTTGACTTGACACCAACCAGGTTGGACCCTGAATCTAAATCTTTCTACATACAATCTATAAAAGCCATCAGACTGGCTCAGTTCGAGGTTGTGCACATGACCAGGAGAGATTTTATGATAGCTTTTGAAGCTAAACATATTTCAGAAATCTGTTAATGGTGAAACGGTATATGCAGGATGCTGTACGGCAATTATTAATTATTATTAAATATTATAGATCAGACTGGTGGTAAACAAAATAGCCAGGCTTCTATCAACACCACTGTAAAGACATCCGAGTCTCTACAGTCAACCAGTTCACTCCAAATCACTCTGAATGACTTTGTTTACGTCTCAATCACTTATTTATGCGAAAATGTAGCAAAACCGGTGGAGTTGCCCTTTAGAGACCTATATAATGTTGCTCCCTTGACTTGACACCAACCAGGTTGGACCCTGAATCTAAATCTTTCTACATACAATCCATAAAAGCCATCAGACTGGCTCAGTTCGAGGTTGTGCAGATGACTAGGAAAGATTTTATGATGGCTTTTGCAGCAAAAACATATTTTAGAAATCTGTTAATGTTGATTATGAATTATTGTTAACTATTATAGATTGGACTGGTGGTTTTAGATGGTAAACAAAACAGCCAGGCTTCTATCAACACCACTGTAAAGACATTTAAGCCCCTACAATTAACCAGTTCACTCCAAATAGCTCTGAATGACTTTGTTTACGTCTCAATCACTGAATTATGCAAACATTTAGCAAAACCGGTGGAGTTGCCCTTTAAATACCTAGGTAATGTTGTTCTCTTGACATGACACTAACTGGACTATCGATTATTGAACCATCTTTCTACATAAAAAGCATAAAACTCATCAGACTGGCTCAGTTCGAGGTTGTGCAGATGAGCAGAACAGATCCACACAGACCTTCATGCTGACTGAAGCGTTATCTGTGTCAGTGCTGGCGGCTGTTTCAGCCCATTAGCCTGATGCTAACTGCCGCTGTACTGAACTGAACTAAAGTTTTACGGACTGCTCGCACGATTCCAACAGTCTTTAATAACGGAGGTGACACAGAACAGGACACTGTCAGGCCGGAAAAGTGGATTATGAAGGTCTCCAGGCCATCAGCTGCTCAGCTAAGCTAACGCTAGCTAAGCTGGAGCTAGCGCCCCTGCTAGCCTTTAGCTCTGCTCTCTGTTTCAGACACACGGCGGCGGAAACGCTTTACCTTTAACTCCAACCAGCCGAAACATAACTAACGTCCATCTTCCGTCAAATTCGGGCTGTTTTGAGCGCTCAGTCCTCGTATTTTCCATCAACTCGTCGCCGTGTCGGTTGTATTTGCTAAACAACTTCACCACGTCACCACATACGGCGTGACGAAGTGGCGCCCACGGCCGCCGCTGATTGGTCAGTCGGCGAGGAGGCGTGGCTATAGAGTCGCGTTACTGTCTGTCAGTCACAAGACATGGTCCACATGTACGCTACATGTACACTATCTAGTGCACACTAGTGCAAACACCACTGGTCTGTAGGGTTACTACGGCACCTCACCAATGCTCTGAATGCAATCAAATCCTCACAGCCATGTTGTAACATGTACACTGTTAAAAGCTGAAATAGTTGAAAGGGGACATAGCTCATAAAGAATTAGAATTATTTGCCACTTGTGTTTGCACACAGCAGAAACCGACCTCCACATTTAACCCATTCATGCAATGAAACACACACTAGTGAACACACACACTAGTGAACACTCACACAATAGGGGGCAGTGAAACACCCACAGACACACACTAATGTACACACACACACACTAGGGGGCAGTGAAACACTCACATACATGCACACAACAGGGGGCAGTGAAACCCTCATACACACAAATTAGTGAACACACACACACTAGGGGTGAGGAAACATCCACATACACACACAAACACACACTAGTGAACACACATACTATGGAGCAGTGAAACACCCACATACACACACACTAGTGAACACACACTAGGGGGCAGTGAAACACCCACATACACACACACTAATGAACACACACACTAGGGGGCAGTGAAACACCCACATATACACTCACACTAGTGAACACACACTAGGGGGCAGTGAAACACCCACATACACACACACTAATGAACACACACACTAGGGGGCAGTGAAACACCCACATATACACTCACACTAGTGAACACACACACTAGGGGGCAGTGAAACACCCACATATACACTCACACTAGTGAACACACACACTAGGGGGCAGTGAAACACCCACATATACACTCACACTAGTGAACACACACTAGGGGGCAGTGAAACACCCACATACACACACACTAATGAACACACACACTAGGGGGCAGTGAAACACCCACATATACACTCACACTAGTGAACACACACACTAGGGGGCAGTGAAACACCCACATATACACTCACACTAGTGAACACACACACTAGGGGGCAGTGAAACACCCACATACACACACACTAGTGAACACACACAATAGGGGGCAGTGAAACACCCGTACTACACAGACACCCGTACTAGTGAATAAACACACTAGGGGCAATGAAACACCCGTACTACACAGACACCCGTACTAGTGAATAAACACAGGGCAGGGAAACAACCACATACACACACACACACACTAGTGAACACTCACACACTAGGGGGCAGTGAAACACCCACATACATGCACACACTACTAGGAGGCGGTAAAACACCCTCATACACACATATTAGTGAACACACACACTAGGGGTGGGGAAACATACACACACACACACACACACACTAGTGGACACACACACTCCAGAGGGCAGTGAAACATCCACATACACACACAAACACGCACTAGTGAACACACACACTAGGGGCAGAGAAACAACCACATACACACACACACACTGGTGAACACACATACTATAGAGCAGTGAAACACCCACTGACACCCGCACTAGTAAACACACACACTACAGAAAGTTGTAACAACAACCACATTGAACAACATGTTCACGCCTTCAGATCTGTGTTCAGCACCAGGGTCAGCACTCTGAACGTGTTGAAACTTTCTGTGTTGATAACGTTTGAACCACTAGAGATGTTGCAAATCTCATTGCACTAATTGATTTCGGAGACAGTTCTGGTCTTCTTTGATCTGCTACACGACCACCTTCCCATTGGAAAAACTTGCCCTTGATCCAATATGGCGGCTTTCAAATGGCGACCATGTTCAGGACACAGCCTAAAAGATAGGCCCCCTCACCCGTTACTTGCTGGGGTATTCAAATATGTCACTTTCCCTTTTATTTCTAAAATAAAATGATGTCCTGAGACTTTTGACTCACCCTGTATATTGTTTTTATTTTAAACTCAACTTTCCCGTCAGCCAGCACTCACATAATCCTACATATGTATACATATGGATAGTAATGGCATCGCTGGGGTTTAGACTCACAGTCTCCTGTTGGGGTGGTGGCTTAGTCCATTGCACCACTTGGGAACACCTGAGGTTGCTAGTATTGTGTGTCCATAAATGTTTAATACACTGTAGAAAAAAACTGTTGACTTGACTTTGAAGACTTGTGTGGTACAAGTATCTAACAATTCAACCCAACATCAGTAGGTCATGAGTTCAAATCCCACATCTGGAAGCCCAAGAGTAGAAAATGCTTGTCTGCATTAGTGGCCGTCCACAAACTTTTGGACATATTATTGCTGTTACTGTGGACAGTGCATGCGCAGCAGTGTTACTGGGGTATTCTGTGCTGCACTGGGTGTGCTGTGTTGTGTCGGACCACCTGCCTATTCTGAAACAGTGATGTATGGTTATTGGTGACTTGCCCTGCACTAAGCAGTGGTTCCTGCTGCTATGTTCAGTAAAAGAGCATTCACTGCTATGTTTCCACAGCTTATTGAAACAGGCCTTGTTGACTGAGACTTGTGCTGCAGGGCCCTGATCCTGTTACACTTCACATCCTGCATAATTCATGGCACTACAGGGCTATGAAACATTTAGCTGCTTCTAGACGCCCTAATGAGCCGGACACCACGGCCCGATTCGAGCAGTCCTATACGTTTCCCTGAGGAGCTGGACGTTTCAACCATAAGAAGCAGCTTTCAAGCAAGGGAGGATCAGAAAGACTGTGAAAAAGGCATTGAGAATGATCTTGCAGCTGTAGTGAGGAGGAGAAAACGTGGTGTCATAGTGTCTCCACCTAGTGGTCACAGATGTCAATGAAGTGTGGGCTCTATATTCACAGTGACAGATCTGGACAGTCAGAGTTTACCCATCATTATCAGACGAAAATCAGGTCTACCAGCTGTTCAGTGAGATTCTGGCAGATGTGCTAAAACCATATAACACTAAAACCCCTCAGTGATTATTACTCAGAAGGGTTCCGCTTCAAACTTTCACAACACATCAGCCCTTAAACAACCCTTGATCATTGGGTTCCTTGTGTGGATCAATTATATTAACTGTAGCTAAGAACTCTATCTAAGAACTTTAAGAACTTTAAGAACTCTAAGAACTCTAACACAATCATATTAACTGTAGATAAGAACTCTAATACAATTATATTAACTGTAGATAAGAACTCTAAGAACTCTAACACAATCATATTAACTGTACATAAGAACTCTAAGAACTCTAACACAGTCATATTAACTGTAGATAAGAACTCTGAGGGACTCGAACACAATCATATCAACTGTAGATAAGAACTCTATGAACTCTGAGGGACTCAAACACAATAATATCAACTTTATATAAGAACTCTAAGAACCCTAAGAACTTTAGGAACTCTAAGAACTCTAAGAACTTTAGGAACTCTAAGAACTCTAAGAACTTTAGGAACTCTAAGAACTCTAAGAACTCTAACACAATCATATCAAATGTAGATAAGAACTCTAAGAACTTTAAGAACTCTAAGAACTCTAACACAATCATATTAACTGTAGATAAGAACTCTAAGAACTCTAATACAATTATATTAACTGTAGATAAGAACTCTAAGAACTCTAACACAATCATATTAACTGTAGATAAGAACTCTAAGAACTCTAACACAATCATATTAACTGTAGATAAGAACTCTAAGAACTCTAACACAATCATATTAACTGTACATAAGAACTCTAAGAACTCTAACACAGTCATATTAACTGTAGATAAGAACTCTGAGGGACTCGAACACAATCATATCAACTGTAGATAAGAACTCTATGAACTCTGAGGGACTCAAACACAATCATATCAACTTTAGATAAGAACTCTAAGAATCCTAAGAACTTTAGGAACTCTAAGAACTCTAAGAACTTTAGGAACTCTAAGAACTCTAAGAATCTAACACAATCATATCAAATGTAGATAAGAACTCTAAGAACTCTAATACAATTATATTAACTGTAGATAAGAACTCTAGGAACTCTGAGGAACTCGAACACAATCATATCAACTTTAGATAAGAACTCTAAGAAGTCTAAGAACTTTAGGAACTCTAAGAACTCTAACACAATCATATCAAATGTAGATAAGAACTCTAAGAAGTCTAAGAACTTTAGGAACTCTAAGAACTCTAACACAATCATATCAAATGTAGATAAGAACTCTAAGAAGTCTAAGAACTTTAGGAACTCTAAGAACTCTAACACAATCATATCAAATGTAGATAAGAACTCTAAGAACTCTAATACAATTATATTAACTGTAGATAAGAACTCTAGGAACTCTGAGGAACTCGAACACAATCATATCAACTTTAGATAAGAACTCTAAGAAGTCTAAGAACTTTAGGAACTCTAAGAACTCTAACACAATCATATCAAATGTAGATAAGAACTCTAGGAAGTCTAAGAACTCTAACACAATCATATCAACTTTAGATAAGAACTCTAAGAACTCTAAGAACTTTAGGAACTCTAAGAACTCTAACACAATCATATCAACTGTAGATAAGAACTCTAAGAACTCTAATACAATTATATCAACTGTAGATAAGAACTCTAAGAACTCTAAGAACTTTAGGAACTCTAAGAACTCTAACACAATCATATCAACTGTAGATAAGAACTCTAAGAACTCTAACACAATCATATCAACTGTAGATAAGAACTCTAAGAACTCTAATACAATTATATCAACTGTAGATAAGAACTCTAAGAACTCTAACACAATCATATTAACTTTAGCTAAGAATTCCATTAACCTTAAGGAACTCTAAAAACTTATATATGGACTGTACACAGCTAACAGGCTAACTGATAATTGGCATTGAACTCTATGTAAAGTAAAAATTGCAACATACATATAAAGAATATGTTATTTGTTCCAAGGAATTTTAGATTTGACCTGAATTTGTGCTAAATTTAGTGTTTCAAATGTAAACAGACAGATTCAGAGCAGGCTTTGCTGTGAAATGTTCAGATGTTGTTTACAGTGGTGGTGATAGAAACCAGGGGTCATCATGTCTACAACCCAGATATACACATGTTACTTTACTATCAAACCCCCAAGTGAACCTACACATGTCTCCTGAGTGTTTATATGAATGCTGATGACAGTAAAATCTGGAAAACCTGAAAATAACATGTTTTCTCTGGGCATTATTTTGTGTCACAGCGTCCTGCATATATCCCTCCACCATTAATGGATTTTAAGGCCAAACTCTTAAGCAACCTCTTAGGCAGTAAATTCATAAACATTTCACATGATAACTTTGCATGAGGGAGCTTTTATAGGTGGACGTCTGGTTCCATTCACCACCACTGTAAACTTTGTTGATTCTCCAAGCTTCTCTAATAGAGAGCATTTCCCACCAAACCACTCCGAATGACTTTGTTTACACTGTAATTCTTTAACTTGGTAGAGTTTTTGAAAAAGCCACACTTGTTAAGTTGGGCCGCCATAAACAGTACGAACCCTAACAAACCTAATGAGTACTACTACAATATGCAAGCTTACTCCAGCAGCAGGTCATTTTAAAGAGTATACACTGTTTTACTACACCTGCAGCAGGCCTCAGCAATGCACTGTACAGTAGGTTCCTCAGTTGGACCAGCAGATGGAGCTGAATTCCTGCATAGTTTATAATACAGCACATGGATTGCTGCTGAGGCGGTTTCAAACCACAGGGTGAGAACCACAACCACTAAAACAACCACTTATACAACATCCAGTCATATCCCTCTATTAAATCATCCTCCAAACCACAGTTTATTTTACATCATGTACAAGTACAAACCCATGTTTGGACATTAGAGCATGTTTACACACACACACACACACACACACACACACACACATATATATATATATATATATATATATATATATATATATATATATATATATATATATATATATATATATATATATACACACTACCGCTCAAAAGTTTAGGATCACTTTGAAATTTCATTTCATGCAATTTTCATGCAATTCACAAACAATATTGTCCATTTCACAATGAATGTAAGTGTATCAGATGATTTTTAAAGAATAAAAATGTTTGTATTAAAGTCTATTTTTGTATAGAGGCTTATTTAGCATATAGTCCTATTATCAGTAATTCTCAGTCCTCTGTCTAAATCTCCTGGTACGACCACCAATCCAAGTTAAGGATGTTATTGGACTAATTGGTTGTTAGGACACTCTTGCTCAATTGTGATGCACAGCTGAAAAACATTCTACTAATAAGTGAGTATAAAAGGGAACAACATTCTAGGTTAGTTTAGTATCTGAAGCATCAGCAGTTGATGGCTTGCTGACCGACTCACAATGACCAGAAACAACTTTCTTTAGAGACCCGTCAGTCCATTGTTGTGTTAAGGAAGGAAGATACTCCATTGAAAACAAGAAGCTTTCACTGTGATCCCAAACTTTTGAGTGGTAGTATATATAAATTATAATAAAAGTAAGTTCTTTCCCACCAAACTTGCTCCTCCATGTCTTTATGGAGCTGCTTTGTGCACTGGTGGGCAGCCATGTTGGAACAGGAAGGGGTTCTTCCCAAACTGTCCCCACAATATTGGTAGCATGAAGTTCTCCAGTGTTTCACTGGAACTGAGGGGCCAAGCCCACCTCCTGATGAACAACCCCAGAAGAAGGGTTTTATACACTGTGGCCATGGAAGAGGTTTGGAACACCTGAGTTCAATGATTTTATGGGTGAGTGGATACTTTTGGCAGTATAGTGTATGTTGGAGTATTTCTATTGGTCCAACACAACATTTAAACCATATATCAATACAGTAAGTAGTGCTTTTCCATACGTCAGTGTGTTTATTTAACCCTTTCCAATCTTCTCCTAAACAACCCAGTATTATTTACAGTTCTCATCTAATACCTGCTTTGACTGCTCAGTACTTCATTAAACTAAATCAAGATTTGCTGCTGAAGGAACTGAACACATTCATACAATGTCTGGGGCGTCCAGGAGAAATCTGGAACTACACTTCTTCAAACTGGAGCTCAAGATCTGATCTACTTCTCTCACAATAACATATTCATGCTCTTTTATTTATTATTATTATTATTATTATTTATAGCTGTTCTAAGGATATCTGGAAAAAATAGACCATTGATCCTCTCGCTAGCAGTGGATGTCCAGGTGGGATCGCTCCAGGAGCACAAAGGGCTCCTGAAAAAGGTGAGTAAGAACCACAAGGTTCCTGTAAAAGACCTACAGACTCTACAAACTACAGAAACCTGTTTGTGTGTCCACTATTAGAAAAACATAAACACAGAACAACACTGGTGTTCATGGAAAGGAGACCACCAAGACCACCCAGGCTATGTTTGGAGGAAGAAGGACGCTTCACACCAACACCTCATTCCAACTGTGAAGCATGGCGGCGGGAGCATCATTGAAGGAAGAATTAATTAAAAGCTGAATCATAAGATTTTACAGGAGAACCATAGTGAAGCAGTCCATGCCCTTAAGCTGAGAAGATACTGGGTGATGCAGCAATGATCCCAAACACACTAGTAACTCAATTAAAGAACAAATGAGGTCAAAGAGGTTCTGTGTTTCCTGACCGTAACCCTATGGAGATGCTGTGATGTGACAGAGGAGGGCTGTGCAAACAAAACATCCCAGAAATCCTGATGAACTGAAGTAGATTTCATCGTGTAGATCTTATCAGTAGCTACTCGAAACGTTTGGTGGAGGTGATGCTGCTACAGAGGATCGACGGGTTATTAGATTTGAGGACTTTTGCTAGTGAATGTGCTCAATAAAAGCCATGAAAGGAGTTTTATTAGTTTAGTTAGACTGTGTTAGTCTCAGATAAAAATCAGGCCTCACTTTTATTAGCAATCAATGCAGCAACCCATTGAATTCCAATAGACTCACTTACTTCACTTACTTCAGTGTCGTTCAATGTTGAGTGACGTTGGCACACAACCCAGTTTAGCCAACAAGAAATAAGTATACTTAAAGTTGAAGTATATTTCCCAAGTATACTTTATGTAGTTAGTATACTAATATCTTTGTATTTGTGGTACACTTGTATATGTACTATTTTAATACTTCTTGGGACTAAATTGGCCTACTTTTAGTATAGAAAAGTATACTTTTAGGTATAAAAGTATGTAAGAGTGGTAGATTTTAAGTCCACAACTAGTATGTTTTGTGCTGCAACTACACTAAAAGTAAAGTTATGGGTTTAATGTTAGTATACTAGATTATCACATAGACACACATACTCACCTGACTGGACGTCTGTTCAACACAGACACTGGGAGACCTGCAATCTCTACACAGGGAGGAATGTGGTCACTGTGGCCAGGAATTGAACCCAGACCCTTCTTGCCATGAAGCAGCGAATGAAACTGCTATCCCACTTTTAGTTTAGTTTATTGAAAGTATACTCTCAGTAAACGTCTAGTTCAGATGTTTTTGAAGTATACCTGCAAGTTTTCTTTGAAGTGAAACTAAAATAATACTTTACTGCTTATATAGTATTTGTGCACTTTAAAGTATATGACTAGGTTTAAGTTCTACCTAAAATATAACATTAATAACTTTTACTTACTCACCTGTAGACACATACAAATAAACAAGACATACTCAGATTAGGAAACATATTTCTATTCTTTACAAATCTTTTTACATCAAAAATTCCAAACAGATATGGTACTGAATGTATTTTGCAGAGCAATAATACTTTTCTTAAGTATATCTCAATCAAAAGATTAAGTACAAGTAAAGGCCAACTATACTTAGACGTTTCTATATACTTATCAGTATAACCCAAGCATACTTAAGTATTACTGTGTTTATTATGTCACTGAGAAGTACATAAGAAGTAAACTGAAAACATACGTTTTAGTTTAAAAGAAGTATTTTTGAATAAAGAAGTACTTGTATAAGGGTTAGCTCAAGCTAAGATGCTAAGCTACCTGATCCGAGACATTTGATCAAAGATAAACCCTCTAATTTAACATATCACCTATTTTATGAAGCATATTGAGCTTTTCTGCTTGGTTTAGTTACAAAAAATGAATAATAAAGCGTTCAAACATTTATTTTACATTTATTTGACGAATCTACAGCGATACGCTCTGCACCACAGCGCTGCGCCTCTCCACCAATCAGGAGCCACCGCGGTAAGGCAGCGGTGAGCCCTCCCTGCGCGCTGATTGGTCAGATCCGCTGCCTGTTTAATGCGTATTGTTGTGACGCCTGGTCGCGGTGGATCGAGCACCTTGCGGTGGATTTACAGCCATTGAGAAAAAGGGGGCTATTTTTTTTTCTCCCGGCCATGGTGGAGTAGCTGCGGACCGCGGCTGCATTTTTCTGGAGGAAGAGAAGAAAGAAAAAAAACCCACCCCCCTCCATGGACATCGCAGGGCAGATGCTGATCGGAGAAGCGCCGGCTTGAGGAGCTTTGTTGAGATCTCGTCCCAACCATGTTCGCCCCGGTTCTCGTGCTGGTGTGCCTGGGTTTGTCCGAGGCAGCGGCCACTGGACCAAATCCGGCCCTCACCCCCAACCTGCCTCCACTAACCCCGGCTACGGCCACCTTCTCCTCCTCGCGGGTGACCACCATCGAGCTCCCCACCACGGACCCCACCACCCCGGGGGCGTTTGGGCGTCAGAAGGCAGGGCAGAGCCTGATGTCTGATAGGGCTCAAGCACGAGCCATGGAGAATGGCCAAGGTGAGTGTGCACGCGCTGTCTGGCCAGTGCTTGGTTTGCTTTGGGTTGGGTTGGGATGGAGGGGACGCATCTTCTTGCGTTGCCTCTGCAGCACAGCTAGGACAATGGCAGGCCTGGGCTCACGTTATGGGAGGCTTGACAGTCATGATTGGAGGTGGCTTCCATTATGCCACTAGCACCATCCTCATCCTTATCCTCATCCTCATCCTCTCCATCCATCCCCATTCCCCCACAGCTCGAGCTGGATACGCATGTTATCCCTGATCCTGCATCCTGGTACCTTCCCTGACCCAGTAAACCAGCCACTTCACACTCAGGCCTATGCGTCCCCTTAAAGCAGGTTCAGCATCTGTAGTAAGGGGAGTCACCTTGTTTGGCCCACCTGGAGGAAATTCCCCGGCAGCTGGAATTCCATGTAGGCTGAATAACCTGAAGATTATAGCTTCCCAGCTTTTGGTATCCCCCCTAAAGGGCTTTATTCACTTTGGCCTGAAAGCGTGCTCGCGCTGCCAATGAACCTGTCACTGTCCCATAGCCGGGCTATATTTCTAATTCATGACCTGCTGGTGGCACCACTTAAAGAGAAAGTCCACCTGTTTTCCCAAATTTTAAAACGTCCACACTTAGTGGTAGTGGTGGTGGTGATGATGATGATGGTGGGAATCATCACCTGTCTCCACATATTTTTTTTTTTGGCATCATTTGAACGCAACAGCGGCTGTTTACGTTGTGTGAACGTTTCATCATGGCTGGACCAATAGAAATGCTCCAAAATAGCCTTCAAAGAATTTCGGTTCCATTGACTTGCATTGAAAGTAGAGTAAGTTTTGGCCCTCTGCTGTAAAGTTAGCATTTTGAAGATTCTCCTCAGACAATATCATAAACAGTGACTGTTCCGTGCAGTGACTTTCCATGAGGGAGAGTGAAGCGCGTCGGGTGTCTGGTTCCTGTGTGAGAAATTCAGACTAGCAGGTCTCACATCAGAACACTCTTCACATCTTAATCTTTCAGTCAGAAATTTGGACAGATGGGTGGAGTTCTCCTTTAAAGGAGTGCGGTGTGGTGTAGGGTTGAGTAGCTCGGCCGTGTTTCTCCCGCGAGTAACAGAAAACACAGTGACTTAAACACTCTTGGAGTAGAAGTCAGTGGGCAGATGCTGAAGCAGCTGGGAATGAAGGTCAGGCTGTAATGCTGAGTTAGTCCTTTGAGCTCATCCACAGATTTCTATGTATCAGCAACAACAACAATAATAATAATAATTATAATAATAATACACTTATGCTTGTGGTTCAGTTACATCCCAACATCATCATTATTATTATTATTATTATTATTATTATTATTATTATTATTATTATTATTATTATTATTATTATAAATATTACAGTATTAGTGTGTAGCACAGTTGCCTCACAGCAACAAGGGTTTGATTCCTGGCCTTTCTGAACATGCGGTCAGGTGAACTGGAGATGCTTAATTGCCCCACTAGCTGGTGTGTGTATCTGCCCTGTGATGGACAGTTGGGCTGTTCAGGATGTTTCCTGCCTTCTGCCCAATGAGTGCTATAATAATAATAATAATAATAATAATAATAATAATAATAATAATAAATTATTATTATAATAACAATAATAATAACAATAATAAAAATAATAATGTGCGGTTGCCTCATAGCAAGATGGGTCATGTTGAAATGAATCAGAGTAATGATGTACATTATTGTTATTAGTCATAGTATTAGTATTATTATTGTTGTTAATAATAATAATTTTCCAAGTCTCTTTGGGTGCTGGAGCCTACTCCAGCGTTCATAGACTGGAAACACCCTATAATAACAACAACAACAACAACAACAACAACAACAATAATAATAATAATAATAGTAATAATAATAATAATAATAATAATATTATTATAATGTGGGCAGCATGGTGGTGCAGTGTGTAGTGCAGTTGCCTTACAGCAAGAAGGGTCTGGGTTCGAGTCCCCGGCTGGGTGACCAGAGTTCTTTCTGTATATGTGGTCAGGTGAACTGGAGATGCTGAACAGCCCCCTAGGTGTGTGTGTGTGTATCTACCCTGTGATGGACTGGCAGCCTGTCTAGGGTGGGAGAGGCTTTAGCACCCCCTCCCACCCAGAATAATAATAATAATAATAATAATAATAATAATAATAATAATAATAATAATAATAATAATAATAATAATAATAATGCAGGTTCAGTTCCACTTAAACACTCAGTGAAAACATGCAGTGGTCAGTACAGTGAAACGAGGGATGACGTGTGATTATTGTAAATATTTATTATTAACTGTGATAATAAGGGCACGGTGTCCTTCAGCCTTTCCAGAAGCAGGTGGCTCTGTCCTTTGTAACCTGATCAGCTGTTCGGAGGAGAAACTCAGAACTCACAGTGGTGGTGAATGGAACCAGACGTCCTCATTTAAAAGCTCCCTCACAGAGAGCTATTACATGAAATAGTAATTAATACACTGCCTAATAAACTGAAATATTATAGTCTTATACTTATTTTCATGCTGCATCACCACAGAATATGTATTTTTCTGCATGTTTGATCTTAAACACAGTAAAAATGAATCGGACGGTGGCCAAACAGTGAATAAATATCAGAAATATCATTATATTCACAGTAGCATTTATTAAAATGGATATGTGAGTGTAGATCTTAGACTGATAACAATTACTTATACAGTAGCTTATAAACGCTGAGCATATAAACTGAAATAAAAGAAAGTTGTAAATTTATTATTGAGACATCTAGCGCGCTGACTTTATCTGTGTAAAAGTTTTTATCTGATCAATAATTGTTGATTGTCAGGTGAAATTCTTTGATCCTGACAGGCCTAATCAGATGTTGTGCCTCATGACGTATCAGAAATATGATATTCTGCCCTATCGTCCACCTCTGGCCCCTGTGAATCACTTTTCTACAAGAAATTTGAAAAAATGGGTGGAGTTCCCCTTTACAGCTCTTATAATAGAAGCCAGTGTGCCGCAGCTGCCCATTGACTTCCATTCCAGAAATGTTTTGATTTTGTTTACTGCCTTTATTCTCTGTGTATGTTGAAACATGGGAACGATCACATGTGATGTAATCAGCCGCCTGAGATCAGACTGAAATGCGCTGGACTGTCCCTTCATGCAGACGCCAGCTTTTAGCCGAGCTGATCTTTGCTGTCGCCGATTTGGAGCAGCCCCTAAAAAGAGGCCACGCCATTAGAGCTGAACTCCACCGTGACCCCTGACCTGAACCGGCTATTGTTCCTATTGGACGAGGCTGTAATCTGGAGACAATGGCAGTAAAAGTCTTAAGCAGGGACTCAGACTGAGCCTGTTTTATTAGCAGCCCGGGGGCCGTCCCACACGTCCAGACCCATAACTCCTGCTGGACAGTCGAGGACGCTTCATATGGAAATGAGACCATTTTAAATATACAGCAGCGTAGACGTTCAGTGTGTATATACATACATACATACATATATATATATATATACCCACTTATCTCTCATTCTGGTATCAGGTTAGTGGTGTTAGTGGTGATACTGTACTTGGTGAGTGGTGGTCTCTCAGTGTGGTATCAGGTTAGTGATGATACTGTACTGGGTGAGTGGTGGTCTCTCAGTGTGGTATCAGGTTAGTGATGATACTGTACTGGGTGAGTGGTGGTCTCAGTGTGGTATCAGGTTAGTGGTGATACTGTACTGGGTAAGTGATGGTCTCTCAGTGTGGTATCAGGTTAGTGGTGTTAGTGGTGATACTGTACTGGGTGAGTGATGGTCTCAGTGTGGTATCAGGTTAGTGGTGTTAGTGGTCTGATACTGTACTTGGTGAGTGGTGGTCTTTCAGTGTGGTATCAGGTTAGTGGTGATACTGTACTGGGTGAGTAATGGTCTCTCAGTGTGGTATCAGGTTAGTGGTGTTAGTGGTGATACTGTACTGGGTGAGTGATGGTCTCAGTGTGGTATCAGGTTAGTGGTGTTAGTGGTGATACTGTACTGGGTGAGTGGTGGTCTCTCAGTGTGGTATTAGGTTAGTGGTGATACTGTACTGGGTGAGTGATGGTCTCTCAGTGTGGTATTAGGTTAGTGGTGATACTGTACTGGGTGAGTGGTGGTCTCTCAGTGTGGTATTAGGTTAGTGGTGATACTGTACTGGGTGAGTGGTGGTCTCTCAGTGTGGTATCAGGTTAGTGGTGTTAGTGGTGATACTGTACTGGGTGAGTGGGGGTCTCTCAGTGTGGTATCAGGTTAGTGGTGATACTGTACTGGGTGAGTGGTGGTCTCTCAGTGTGGTATCAGGTTAGTGGTGTTAGTGGTGATACTGTACTGGGTGAGTGGTGGTCTCTCAGTGTGGTATCAGGTTAGTGGTGATACTCTACTTAACACTTCCAGCCTAAAACAAATGAACAAACACTGAACAAGTTCTAGAAATCCTTTGTTTACACGAGAAGGTGAGCGCCCCCATCGGTTCCTCAGATCAGAGAGATAAGTGAAGGACTGTACACAAACACAGCACCAGAGTACATCAGGGTGAATCACACCATGCAGAGCTCAGCTGTTTCATATGTAGGTCAGACTCACTCGCACATAGTGTCATAAGGAAAAATGCCTGCTGGGAAATTTGTGCACCACTCACTCCATCAGTGTTCAGCTGAACATAAACGCTTTGGCCTGCAGTGACAGTGTGAGGGCCAACCTTTTGGATGAAGCACCTCTTTTTTCTTTGTTGGGTGAAGATACTGAAAAGCACACCTTACTGCTGGGAGTACTGGGTTTGTAATGGTTCCTAATTAAATTTGATCCAGTACAGCAGCGTCCCAGCCAGACTTGTCTTGGGCCATATCCATTAGTTCTACTCATTTTACAGAATTTGGGGCAGATCTGGGTCCAGTACTGGACCAGGACAAGCCCAAGGATGTGGACCACATATGGGCCAAACAAATTTTGTCAACTGAAAAAATACACATACTTGAAACCAACTCTTGCATGACTACTGTGGAACAACAATGTATCTAGACCAGACTTGTCTTGGGCCACATCACATTAGTTCTGTACAATTTACCATATTTGGGCCAGATCTAGATCCAATACTGGGCCAGAACAAGCCCAAGGATGTGGACCACAAGGGGCCCAAACACATTTTGCCAAGTAAGGAAATACACATGCCTGGAACCACTTCTTGGATGACTACTGAGGACCAGCCATGTAGCTAGGCTGGATTTCGGCCAGATTTGGGCCACGTCCATTAGTTCTACGCATTTTACAGTATTTGGGTCAGATCTTAGAACATACACATCTGATACCAATTCTTGCATGACTTTGGTGAAACATCAGTGTATCCAGACCAGATTTGGGCCAGATGTGGGCCACGTCCATTAGTTCTACTCATTTTACAGTATTTGGGCCAGAACAAGGCCAATGATGTGGACCGCAAGTGGGCCAAACAACTTTTGCCAGCAGAGAACACACATGCCTGAACCCAACTCATGCATGACTACAGTGGACCAACAATATAGCTAGGCCAGACGCATCACCTAATGAACAGAACTAACGGGCGTGGCCCACATCTGGCCCAAATCCAGCCTAGCTATATCGTGTTATCGTATCGTATCTGGTGTTAACCACATTCAGTACTTCTCCTCATTTTACAGTATTTGGCAAGATCTGGATCTTTACCATATTTGGGCCAGATCTGAATCCAATACTGGGCCAGAACAAGCCTAAGGATGTGGACCACAAGTGGCCCAAACAAATTTTGCCAACTGAGAAAACACGCATGCCTGGAACCAATTCTTGCATGACTACTGAGGACCAATGTTGTAGCTAGGCTGGATTTGGGCCACATCCATTAGTTCTACTCATTTTAC
>CM038710.1:4823498-4825998 GCA_021613375.1 Megaleporinus macrocephalus | reverse complement strand
TTCTGGTAGAGGTTGATGTTTGTCGCTTGTCTGTTCAGATGTTGTAACCATATTTTTGTATACAGAAGAATTTGACCTACGCAGTAAACCATCTGTGCAATGAAACACCCACATACACACACACACACACACACACACACACACACACACACACACCCACATACACACGTTAGGAGGCCCACGTAAACACACAATTTACAGAAAACACACATTAGGGGGCAGTAAAACAGCCACAAACACACACACTAGTGAACATACACACTAGGAGGCAGTAATACACCAACATACACTAGTGAACACACACACTAGGAAGCAGTGAAACACCCACATATACACAAACAAACACACACACTAGTGAACATACACACTAGGAAGCAGTAAACCATCCACATCCACACAAACACACACACACACACACACACACAAGTGAACATACACACTAGTAAGCAGTGAAACACCCACATACACACAAACACACACACACACACTAGTGAACATACACACTAGTAAGCAGTGAAACACACACTTACACACACACACTTGTGAACACATACTAGTGAACAGTGAAACGCTCGCATACACACACACTAGTGAACAGATACACTAGTAGGCAGTGAAATACCCACATACACACACACACACACACACACTAAAAGGCAGTGAGCACACTTACCCAGAGTGCTGTGCACCCTTATCCACAGAACCTGGGGAGCAGTTGGGGGTTAGGTGTCTTGTTCAGGGGACACTGCAGTCGTGTCCTGTCGGGTCAGGGATTCGAACCAGCGACCTTCTAGCTGCTCACGACTGTTCCAGTAGGGTTATTAGTGGTTTATATCTAGTGGTGATCACTCTGTGCTCACTCTTCTCTTAGTTGTTGACTTCACACAAATACACCAACACCCTGGAGGAGGTTCTTGATCTGAATCTGGAATCCTATTCTCAGTCGTGGCCGGTGTTCCGGCGTCTCGTGGTGTTTTAAGAATGTGCTAAATACTTTCTCTGTCTGGTTTGTTTCTGATCATTGTTTATTTTCTGGGCTTTGGTGTGACATCATCAGTGTTTAGTCTAATTTTGATTCCAGTTTAAGCTCTGGATCTTCAGCAGCGCTACCATCTGTATATGGACAAATCAATAAAGTGGACATGGAGGCTGAACATCTCTAACTCTCTTTCTCTCTCTCTCTCTCTCTCTCTCTCTCTCTCTCTCTCTCTCTCTCTCTCTCTCTCTCTTTCTCTCTCTCTTTCTCTCTCTTTCTCTCTCTCTTTCTCTCTCTCTTTCTCTCTCTTTCTCTCTCTCTTTCTCTCTCTCTCTCTCTCTCTCTCTCTCTCTCTCTCTCTCTCTCTCTCTCTCTCTCTCTTTCTCTCTCTCTTTCTCTCTCTTTCTCTCTCTCTCCTCAGAGCTAGTGTGTAACTGCAGCGCCGAGGGGGCTTTAGACCCGGACGAGTGTGACCGTGACACGGGCCAGTGTGTGTGCATGGTGGGCTACACGGGGCTGCAGTGTGAGGAATGTGAAGAAGACCACTTCACTAACGGCACGGACGGCTGCCTGCCCTGCGGCTGCGATTCCTTCGGGGCCGTCAGCCCACGCTGTGACAGGTGAGGAGCACTATGGGTAATGTAGTCCACACAGCTGCGGTTTGACGCCTGAAAGGTGCATTGTGTAAGCTGTAGTGAGCATCTACACAGTGGAGTCACATTATTATGACCACCAGCTGATATCCACTGGGAGTCACTGGGAGACTCAGTAAGGTCCTGGTAGGTGGTCACAGGTATCTGGAGGTATCATGCTGACTGCAGTGCATCCCACAGCTGCTGGAGGGAGCGTGGAGGAGGATCCATAGAGCCATCATCCCCATCCAGGTGGTCCCACAGATGCTCAATTGGGTTCAGGTCTGGGGATATTAGGGGTCCAGGGTAGAACTTGGAAGTCTTGGTCAGCTCTTCTAACCAGTGTGGAACATCTCTAGCTGTGGGACGTAACCCTAACCCAGAACCCTGACACCCTCATAGGATGTGGTCATAATAATGTGACTAGGCACGTGTGAATACGAAGGAGAGCTGGATGGTGCTGGGAAGTCGGAATTCGCCACAACTCCGGCAAAGATGATATCAGTATTGTAGGATGTATTCCAAGAAGATTCCAGGTGGTTGCCGTGCTATCCTGAAACGGGACCAGGGTTAGACGTCTTTTGGCATCTGGAACAACTACAAAACTCCAAACTCCATGAAACAGGAATGACACAGACGACCGTTCATTAATACCATTAGCAGGGATAACGCTCAGCTGCCGGATTTTCCTCGTTTTTCCGTTAGCCGTGCGACAGTCCGGCATCCTTTTAGCTCTTTAGCTCTTTAACTCATCAAAGAGTTACAGCCGGTCCCAGATTTACTCGTTCCGCTCTATTACTCAGTCGCTCCCTCTTTTTCTATTCCTCGCTCCTCCAGAGTTACATAGCCCTATAGGCGGCGTTCCGGGTTGGGAATGGGAATGACTAGAGAC
>CM038710.1:4730998-4818498 GCA_021613375.1 Megaleporinus macrocephalus | reverse complement strand
CTTGGAAAGAGTTAAATAAACACACTGACGTATGGAAAAGCACTACTAACTGTATTGATATATGGTTTAAATGTTGTGTTGGACCAATAGAAATACTCCAACATACACCATACTGCCAAAAGTATCCACTCACCCATAAAATCATTGAACTCAGGTGTTCCAACCTCTTCCATGGTGTATAGAACCCAGCACCTAGACATGCAGACTGCTTCTTCTGGGGTTGTTTATCAGGAGGTGGGCTCGGAACCTCAGTTCCAGTGAAAGGAACCCTTAACGCTTCAGCAGACCAAGAGATTCTGGAGAACTTCATGTTCCCAAATTTGTGGGGACAGTTTGGGGACAACCCCTTCCTGTTCCAACGTGACTGCCCACCAGTGCACAGAGCAGCTCCATAAAGACATGGAGGAGCGAGTTTGGTGTTGAAGAACTTGACTGAGTCCTGACCTCAACCTGATAGAACACCTTTGGGATGAATTAGAGTGGAGACTGTGAGCCAGACCTTCTCATCCAACATCAGTGTCTGACCTCAATAATGGTCTTCTGGAAGAACAGTCCAACATTCCCATAAACACTCTCCTAAACCTTGTGGAGAGACTTCCCAGAAGAGCTGAAGCTGTTATAGCTTATATTGTGTAGTATTTTTTTTACTGAAGCTGTCAGTGTTGGCTGGAACAACATCTTTCTAATACTGGAAAGCAGCCAGTTGGTAATTTGGATGTCAGCCCGTGTGTGTGTGGCATTGTTGGGATGTAAATAAGGTGAGGCAGGCAGGAGCACTCGCACTCTATTTGAATGCTGCTGCTACACCTGCACCACAGTGTGGAACATGATTATTCATGACTCGTGGTGCTACACAGTCTGTCACCTCATACGCTCTGTGTAGCTCTGGTCTGATTCATACTGTTTATTATAAAATTCATATAAACATGGTATCTATTATTTAGGCTATTATTTTGGGATATTACAGCAGAATTCAATATAAACAAAGTCTGTAGAGACTTATTCACAGTGATGTTGGTGGGAACCAGACGTCGCTATGGGAACAAAACAAATGTACACATTTTATTTACTATCAAACCCACCTGTGAACCTACATGAGTTTATATATGGATGCTGGTGATGGTAAATTATTGGATAATCTGAATATAATACGTTTTCTTTGGGGACTATTTTGCCTCACAGCACCTGTCATGTACCCCTCCTCCATGAATAGGTTGTAATATGTTCTAGAACAGACTATCATAAGATCTCAGGCATGAGTCACTGTTTTCGTAACCTGTAACTTTCTGGGAGGGGAGCTTTTACAGCAGAAGCTGACGTCTGGTTCCATTCACCACCACTGTGAACAGTTCTGACTCACTTGCCGCTCTGAACTCACTGTGAGTTCCCCTTTAAGTCAATATGTAGAGTCATTGTACACGGTGGAGTCACATTATTATGACCACCCCCCACTTTGGACAGTGGTCTAGGGAATGTTTTCATGACCCACTCATCCATGTGGAAGACACTCTCAACCAATCTGAGTCTGAACCCATCCTTCCAGATCACGTACACCATACATGCTGATGGTCTTCTCTGGGGCGAATGGGATCTTCCAGCAAGAGACACGTCACACGGCTAGAAGTGTCCCACATTGGTTGGAAGAGCTGACCAAGACTTCCAAGTCCTACCCTGGACCCCTAATTCCTCAGACTTGAACCCTACTGAGCATCTGTGGTACCTCCTGGATGGGGGTGTTGGCTCTATGGATCCTCCTCCACGCTCCCTCCAGCAGCTGTGGGCTGCACTGCAGACAGCATGATACCTCCAGATACCTGTGACCTCCTACCAGGACCTTACTGAGTCTCCCAGTCCGTCTAGCTGCTGTCCATGCTGCACACGGCGGCTACTCTGGATAATAGCTGGTGGTCATAATAATGTGACTCCACTGTAGAGAACATACACTGAGTCATATTATGAGAACATGATGTACTGCTGCTGGAGGAACGTGCTGTGATGAATCCGAATGAGTCGTCGACACACACTATGACCGCAGGGACACGTTCTCTGCTCTCCAGTGGTTATGGATGTGTGTGGGGGTGTGGTCGTGGTTGAACTTGGTCTTCCAGAGGACTGAAAGTATGCGTGGGAGGGAAGCTGTCTCGTGTTTTGAATGCTGTGAGTGACGAGAGAGAGAGAGAGAGAGAGAGAGAGAATTCCTTGGCCGCCCCGCTTCCACCGAACCGCTGCATCATTACTGCAGTGACCTACCAGGAGCAGACCCAGTTACATAACAGCTCCTCTCACGCTCCACTGGCTGCCGTCACTCATCCTCCGACACCACATCAGAATAAGTACTCCAGACGTGTTGCGCTGTCAGTCACAAGTTTGGGGACACGCCCACCCAGATTGTTCTCTTATCTGTACTGTATTAATAGTAATAATATTAGTGAATAACTGTGAGGAGATCAGAACTATAGAATAAGAGGTATGGAATTATTCCTGGAGCAGAATTAATCTGGTTTTCGTGTTTAAAGAATGTTTCATTATGAGGAGCCACATGAGCTGCTTATCTAACAGGACTGAAGAAGAAGTGTAGATGCTGAGATCTTGTTCTGATAAACAGGTTTGGTGGTTTTATAGCTCTTATAGAAATATACATTCTCATTTTATATTTAAATACAGTCAAATGTTTGTTTTAGTAATATATATATATATATATATATATATATATATATATATATATATATATATATATATATATATAACGTATGCGGGTAGGTGTGCCCAAACTTTTGACTGGCAGTATATATGATGTTAGTCAATTCTTTTATATATGCACATTAAGAATTATCATTGTAATAGACAGTGTTTAAACACCTCCTCAGTGTCACTGCTGGACTGAGAATCGTCCACTAACCAAAACTATTTGGACAGCAGTGTCCTGTGGGTGGCGTCCTGTGTCCACTGATGAAGGACTAGAGGAACACAAACTGTGCAGCAGCAGATGAGCTACTGTCTCTGACTTTACATCTACAAGGTGGACCAGCAAGTAGTAGGAGTGTCTAATAGAGTGGACAGTGAGTGGACACAGTGTTTAAACACTCCAGCAGCAGCACTGCAGTGTTGAGAATGACCCACCTCCCTAATAGTATCTGCTCTGTGGTGGTCCTGTGGGGGTCCTGATTATTAAAGAACAGAGTAATAAAGTATACAGAGAATCAGATGAACTACAGTCTGTTCGTGGAGCTCCTGTATGGTGTACTGAACATCTAAATGTTATTAGAACTTTATTATTCTGCTGCTCTTTCAGTCATTTTTGGATCTTCTTCTTTCTGAACCGCCTCCCATTCGCCGTGCGAGAGCCGTGTGGGTGTTTGGATTGATGTTATGTATGTTTTCTCCTGAATGGCTTTGGTCTAATTGAAGTGGCGCCGTTCCTCCTCTTCCTGCCGCGGAGAAGCTTACCTAACGCTAACCCGACCATCGGCCAGGCAGAAGGACTCTTCCTGATTCCACGGTTGTCATGGCTGTGCGGGATCAGGGGAGGAGGATGAGGCACGCATCGCCATGGTAACAGAGCGAGCGAGCGAGTGAGAGCGAAAGAGAGAGCTCCAGTCGTTGTGTAACACTGACCTAGTTAGCATGCAGCTGATCCGCCTCCGGCTTCCTGAAACATTCATGAAACACACACACACACACACACACACTACACACACACACACACAGTGCAGTTACGCTAATATACACTACTGTGTAGAAATCTGAGGCCTCTGAGCTGATAGTTTAAAGTCTTTATCTGATCAGTAAGTGTCTGTTCACCAGTACTAACAGCAGATCTACTAACCACTACACCACCATACTGACCACTACACCAGCATACTGACCACTACACCACCATACTGACCATTACACCAGCATACTGACCACTACACCACCATACTAACCACTACACCACCGTACTAACCACTACACCACCGTACTAACCACTACACCACCGTACTAACCACTACACCACCGTACTAACCACTACACCACCATACTAACCACTACACCACCGTACTAACCACTACACCACCGTACTAACCACTACACCACCATACTAACCACTACACCACCGTACTAACCACTACACCACCGTACTAACCACTACACCACCATACTAACCACTACACCACCATACTAACCACTACACCACCATACTAACCACTACACCACCATACTAACCACTACACCACCATACTAACCACTACACCACCGTACTAACCACTACACCACCGTACTAACCACTACACCACCATACTGACCACTACACCACCGTACTAACCACTACACCACCGTACTAACCACTACACCACCGTACTAACCACTACACCACCGTACTAACCACTACACCACCATACTAACCACTACACCACCATACTAACCACTACACCACCGTACTAACCACTACACCACCGTACTAACCACTACACCACCGTACTAACCACTACACCACCGTACTAACCACTACACCACCGTACTAACCACTACACCACCATACTGACCACTACACCACCATACTAACCACTACACCACCATACTAACCACTACACCACCATACTGACCACTACATCACCATACTGACCACTACATCACCATACTAACCACTACACCACCATACTAACCACTACACCACCATACTAACCACTACACCACCGTACTAACCACTACACCACCATACTAACCACTACACCACCGTACTAACTACTACACCACCGTACTAACCACTACACCACCGTACTAACCACTACACCACTGCTGCCTTTGTGTGTTGTTTGTATATATAGCGTGTTGATTGCTATCATTGTCAGCCCTTGTTTGACCAACAAGCCTGACAACCGAAGCACAAAGATGTGGCTTATGAAACCCCATAGCCTATCAAGGAGCTCCGCAAAAGACCAGCTGGGCTTTAGCCAGTGGGTCTGAACATAAGAGCCCTGTTTCCTCTTCTCTTTCTTATCATCAGGGAAAGTTCTAGAATCGTAACTGAGTAGGTTCCAAGGCTGACCCGGGTGTGAATGTTGGAACTTTGGGAAGATCTTGGTCTAGCATACTGGGTACACTGCGCTGTGGCTCCAGAGGAAGGAGACTGTGTTAATTAGAGACTGCAGATTGCTTCAGGCTCCCCGGAGCTTTAAAACATGTAAGAGGAACCAGTAGCAGCTCAGCCGCCCACATACAGAGCTGGAAACCAGTGTCACGCTGTCAGATGTGCCGCATGTGAGAGGATTTGTGTTCAGGCATCAGAGAGGAAACAGAGCCATTCTATACTTTCTCCCTCTTCTCTGTGCACATCTGTTAGCAGTCGTTTTGGCCTGGTGGTCTTTTGGGTGCCTGGTGGGACAGGGGCTGTATTATGGACAGTACTGTATTATAATAGTCCAGTTTGCTTGGTGGCTATCAGTGCGGCCTTTTTTTTCAATCTCTGCTGAGTGAGGAGTTCGTTTTGTTATATGTTTTGGTGTGGGGGCATTAGCAGGGGGGTCCTTTGGGAGACAGCTGGGGGATTTCTGACAGTATCGTATTGAGCGTCGTGCAGCAGCCCAGTCATCCGTGTTCAAACAGCATTCATTGCTGCATGGTTTAAGGGATTTCAGAGACACTTACAAACACATAGGAGATGTCCAATAAAAAAATCTCCAAAATTGCAACTTTACAGGAGAGACCAAAAACATACTTTACTTTCAATGTAAGTCAATGGAACCAGAAATTTTTCCAAGCTATTTTGGAGCTCATGTATAAGTTACTATATATATATATATATATATATATATATATATATATATATATATATATATATATATATATATATATATATATATATATATATATGTATATGTATGTATGTGTGTGTGTGTGTGTGGTAATTATAATATTATGTAATTTTAGAGTTATGTAAAGTAATTAGTTTTTTATTTATTTTTTAAACAGTGTGATCCAACATTTAGTGTTCTTGTTGGTAAAAGGATGTGGACCTCCAGGATGATCAGTTTGGTGAAGGTGATAAGTTTTAATCAATCACAAGACTGCAGGTATTCAAATCAAGGAAACTCAACCCTTACCTGGAGTGGTCATCCAACAAAAATGACTCCAAGACTAAGGCATATAGTATTCTGGGAGATCACAAACAACCCCAGAGTGACCTATAAGGATCTGCAGGCTGGAGGCTAGCCCAGCACTGATTGGACGGCAGTTTGTCTAAAAGTGAACACTGCATTCCAGCATAAGAACCTCATCCCAGTCGTGAAACATGGCGGTGGCAGTATCACAGCTTGGGTGTGGTTTGCTGCCACTGTACCAGCACATCATTTGATGGAGCTATGAGTTCTGGATTGTATTGAGAAGTTCTGCTGGAGACTGTTAGAGAGTCCATCCATGAACTAAACCATAGCAGGCTACGGTACAGAGCAGCAGCCAATCAGAACCTTCAGATCTTTATATCATTTACATATATTAGTCTTAAAGGCACAGCAGCACAGATGTCCAGTGATGCTGAATGGCAGTACTGTAATGATGAATACAGAGCGAAAGAGAGAGAGAGAGTGAGAGAGAGAGTGAGGCAGAGAGAGAGTTCAGTGTTATTAATGAGTGTGACGGGGGTCCGGTTGCTTGTGAGAGATGAATCGATCGCTATCTGACCTCGATGGTCCCGACACTACGCTGGTGTGATGCGCCCCCCACTCCTCACGCTGATAGCCATGGCTGTGGTTTATGGGTTATGGGGGGATGCTGCTGAGTGCTGGGGTCTCCTGTTTTCTGTAAAGTAGAATTTCCCTGTCTGGCAATAGAGCTGAGATTTAACACCCCAGACCCCCCACACCACGCCACCCCGCACTCCCCTCTCACTCGGCTCACTGACAGGTCGTATGTCACACCTCACTCTCATTCCCCAGCATGCTCTGTGCTCCTGAGCCGTCACCATGGCAACCTGGCTATCGGTCTGCACACATGCACATATACATGCGCCCACACACACGCCTGCACACACACACACACACACACACACACACAGCAGCGCTAATGCTCTCAGTAATCCCCGCAGACCGCTCAGCAGCTCCCTCTTAATGTGAAAGGAGAAGTGCAGCAGTGCGTTTCTATACTAATGTAGAATATCTCTCTCTCTCTCTCTCTCTCTCTCTCTCCCTCCTTCTCTCTCTCTCTCTCTCTTTCTCTGTCTCTCTCATTCTCTCACTTTCTCTTGCTCTCTCTCTCGCTTTCTCTCTCTCTGTCTCTCTCTGTCTCTCTCTCTCTCTTTGTCTCTCACTCTCTCGCTTTCTCTCTCTCTCGCTCTCTCTCTTACTTTCTCTCTCTATGTCTCTCTCTATGTCTGTCTCTATGTCTCTTTCTTTCTCTTTCACTAGGTCTCTTACTCTCTCTCTCTCTCTCTAGGTCTCTCTTTCTTTCTCTATCTCTTCTCTATATCTCTCTGTCTATGTCTCTCTCTTCTCTATGTCTCTCTCTCTCTCTCTCTCTGTCTCTCTCTTCTCTATGTCTCTCTTTATGTCTCTCTCTTCTCTGTCTCTTTCTCTATCTCTCTTTCTTTTCTCTATGTCTCTCTTTCTCTCTCTCTCTCTCTCTCCCTCTCTCTCTCCCTCTCTCTCTATGTATGTATGTATGCATGTGTGTGTGTGTGTGTTTGTGGTGTGTGTGTATGTATATGTGTGTATGTGTGTTTGTGTGTGAGTGTATGTGTAAGTTTGTGTGTGTGTATGTGTGATTTTGTGTATGTGTGTGTGTGTGTGTATGAGTTTGTGTGTGTGTGTATGTGTGTGTGAGTTTGTGTGTGTGTGTGGGGGGGGGGGGGGGGGGGTTCAACATCCACAGGTGTCTCAGTCCATCCCCCCACTGTGAGAAGACACCTCAGTGCTGTGGGTCTGAAAGGATGTGTAGCTCCTCCCTGTGAAAAGGAGATACAGACACATCAGAGGAATCAGAGATGAAGAGATTGTAGATGCTCGGTTTGTCTTCTGAAGCTGAGGAATGAATAAGTCATGTTTGCTGGCCGTGTCTGCTTCTGCCTGTCATGCATATTTTATGAGGCAGCTTATCAAATCAAAGAGAACGAAGCTCTTCAGAAGTAAATTGGCGTGCATCATTTCATACAAGCCCCTCCCTCTCATCAGCACTCCCCCTTCCTTTCCCCTCCATCCCTTTATTCTCTCTCACCCCCTCTTCATCCTGCTCTCCTCCAGCCTTTCACTACGCTGCTGCTACTGTGTGTGTGTTGTTTCTGGGTGTTTCTCAAGGGTTAGCTGGGGCCCTATCAGCGTCTGAGTGCTTAAAATCAGTCCCCCGGGGCCCACTCAGCCCACCTGTATCATTAATCACTCACACACACATATACCTACACACACACACACACACACACACACACACACATATACACATATACCTACACACATGAATATGCACACATACACACATGCGCGTGCACACACACACATATATATATACACACATACCTGCACACACACACACATATACATACACACATACCTACACACACACACATACCTACACACTCACACACACATACTCATATACCTACACACACACACACACACAAACACACACATATATATACACACATACCTACACACACACACACACACATACCTACACACTCACACACACATACTCATATATCTACACACACATATACCTACACACATAAATATGCACACGTACACACAGGCACACACACACATGCACACGCACATATACACATATACCTACACACATAAATATGCACACGTACACACATGCGCACACACACGCACATATACCTACACACATACCTACACACATACCTACACACATGCACACACACACACATATACACATATACCTACACACATGCGCACACACGCACACACACGCACATATACCTACACACATACCTACACACATGCACACACACACACATACACACATATACACATATACCTACACACATACACGCACATGCACACACATACACATATACCTACACACATACCTACACACATGCACATACACACACACATATACACATATACCTACACACATACACGCACATGCACACACACATACACATATACCTACACACATACATATGCACATATACACACATACACATATACCTACACACATACCTACACACATGCACACACACACACACACATATACACATATACCTACACACATACACGCACATGCACACACACATATACCTACACACATACATATGCACATATACACACATGCACACACACACACGCACATATACCTACACACATACATATGCACACACACACACACACACATATATCTACACACATGCACATACACATATACCTACAGACATGCACACACATGAACATATGCACACACATACCTATGGACATACATACACATATACCTACACACATATGCACATACGCACACATATGCACACACAAACAGACATGCACACATGTACATGTATACACACATACAAATGCACATACACACACATGCACACATACGCACACATATGCACACACAAACAGACATGCACACACATGTACATATATACACACATATGCACACACAAACATAGATATGCACACATGTGCATGTATACACACATACAAATGCACATACACACACATGCACACACACCTACACACATACAAATGCACATGCACACACATGCACACACACCTACACACATACATAGACATATACACATATAGCTACACACATGCATAGATATGCACAAACACGCATCTGAGGAGAAGTGTTAGAGGAGCTCATTCATTGGTTCATTGGTTTATTGTCATTAAAGTCTACACCCACATGCCTGGACACACACTGTTTTCCATCTCAGGCGTTTGGAGACCCCGTGATGGTCCGTGTTGATGTTTTATCCCAACAGCACACACGTCTGATTGGCCTTTTTGGAGCTGAGAGTAAAATCTGCAGCGTCACAGAGACTCCTGTGAGGAGGAATCACTAGAACTCCTGAACTACAGCTCCCAGGCTGACAGGCGCTGTGTTGGTGCTGCACGCTCGTGTGCGTCTATCCTGCTGTTTCCTCTCCGGAAGCTCAGACCACTCTGTATTCATTACATCAGACATTAATAAGCGATCATTCCTCGTTAATGACTAATCAGCCTGACTGCACTTGACCTTTCTGTGTGTGTCAGTGTTGTTAGAAGCTGGAGGCTCAGCAGGAGACGCGGCTGCTGATTCGCAGCTGGGGGTGACGCGACAATCCCACCCTGTTATGGAAATTTTAGCTCCACTACACAAACTCGAACTGAACTCCTCAGCACTGCAACTAGAATATCTCAGAATCAGAACTTTCACACGTTTCAGTAGTTTTTAATTCTCTTATCACATACTAAATTATTCACTGATGTACTGAATAATTCATTGTAAATTCTGAGATGTTACAGTAGCTTATTCATAGTAGACTCTTATTAACTCCTAATTAATAATTCAGTACATTTTCTGAATAACTAAATACTTATTACATAGTCATTTATAATAGATAACTAAAAATGTATAGTAGATACTGAACAATTCAAAGCAGAAACTGAATAATTTATAGCAGATACCAAATCTATCATGGTAGGTACTGAATCATTCATAGTAGATACTGACTCATTCATACTGGATACTGAATCATTCATAATAGATACTTCATTATTTATAGTGGTTACTGAATCACTCATAGTAGATACTGACTCATTCATACTGGGTACTGAATCATCCATAGTAGATACTGAATCATTTGCATTACGGCCTACATTTTTTATAGTGGATGTTGAATCATTCATAGTAGGAAATGAATCATTCATAATAGGTACTGAGTCATTGATAGTAGGTACTGAGTCATTCATAGTAGCTATTGAATCATTCATACTGGGTACAGAATCATTCATAGTAGGTACTGAATCATTTAAAATAAGTACTGGATCATTCATAGTAGGAAATGAATCATTCATAGTAGGTACTGAGTCATTGATAGTAGGTACTGAGTCATTCATAGTAGCTACTGAATCATTCATACTGGGTACAGAATCATTCATAGTAGGTACTGAATCATTTAAAATAAGTACTGGATCATTCATAGTAGGTACTGGATCATTCATAGTAGGTACTGAGTCATTTAAAGTAGGTTCTGAGTCATTTATAGTAGCTATTGAATCATTCATACTGGGTACAGAATCATTCATAGTAGGTACTGAATCATTTAAAATAGGTACTGGATCATTCATAATAGGTACTGAGTCATTTATAGTAGGTACTGGATCATTCGTAGTAGGTACTGAGTCATTTATAGTAGGTTCTGAGTCATTCATAGTAGGTACTGAGTCATTTATAGTAGGTACTGAGTCATTCATAGTAGGTACTGAGTCATTTATAGTAGGTACTGAGTCATTCATAGTAGGTACTGAGTCATTTATAGTAGGTTCTGAGTCATTCATAGTAGGTACTGAGTCATTTATAGTAGGTACTGAGTCATTCATTGTAGCTATTGAATCATTCATACTGGGTACAGAATCATTCACAGTAGACAGTAAATAATTCAGTACTTTCTAAATGACTAAATACTTATTAACGTAAACTGAACAGTTACTAGTAAAAACTGGTAATTACAATTGATAGTAATTTGTACTAGGTACTGAATAATACTTAATAAATACTCATTTGTAGAAGTTACTGAATAATTCATAATAGGTACTGAATAATTCATGATATACTGATTTATAATATACACGTATATGCAGTATATGTGATTTATATGTTGATATGGTGGTAAAGGGCTGTACTGGAGTGTAGTTGCTGTTAGAGTGTGTGTGGAGCAGAAAGAGGAGTGAAAAGCTCTCGGGGTGTCTCCAGATGAGGGTTTGGATTGTGAGGAGTGAAAAGCTGGTTGAATTAGAAATGAGGGGTCTAGACAGCTTTGGAGCACGTGTGTGTCTGCGGTGTGAAACAGGGCGGTTAGCTGTCTGGACCGGCACTGACCCACATATGCAGGGAGGGTGGGGGGGTGGGGGGGGGGGCAGTGTGAGGGTAAGAGTGCGTTGGGGTGCGTTTGAAGTTGTAAGTAACACACTGTGTTTAGTGTGCAGTGAATCTAAAAGCTGTTAATGTTTCTGAACAGTGCTAGTGTTGAATCATTCTTCTGAATCTCTCTCTCTCTCCTTATGTCTCTTTATCTCTCTCTCCATCTCTCTCTCTCTTTCTCTTTATCTCTCTTTCTTTATCTCTCTCTCCATTTCTCTCTCTCTCTCTCTTTATCTCTCTCTCCTTCTCTCTCTCTCTTTTTATCTCTCTCTCTCCTTATCTCTCTTTATCTCTCTTTCTCTCTCTTTCTCTCTTTATCTCTCTTCATCTCTCTCTCCCTGTCTCTCTTTATCTCTCTCTTTATCTCTATCTCTCTCTCTCTCTTTATCTCTCTTTCTATCTCTCTCTCCATCTCTCTCTCCCTCTTTTACTCTTTATCTCTCTCTCTCCGTCTATCTCTCTTTATCTCTCTCTGACTCTTTCTCTCTCTTTCTCTCTCTTTCTCTCTCTGACTCATTCTCTCTCTCTCTGACTCTTTCTCTCTGTCTCTCTCTTTTTGACCCTCTCCCTCACTTTCTATCTCTCTCTCTCTCTTTCTCTCTCTCCCTCTATCTCTCTCTCTCTCTCTTTCTCTCAGTTCGGGGACGTGTGTGTGTAAGACAGGAGTGTATGGACCGAAGTGCGATGACTGCCACCCGGGATTCTTCCACTTCAGCAGTACCGGCTGCCAGCCATGCCAGTGCAACCAGCACTCCACCTACTGCCACCCCCAGTCAGGTGAGATCTTCATACACCACATCTAAACCACAGCACTCCACCTACTGCCCCCCACAGTCAGGTGAGATCTTCATACACCACATCTAAACCACAGCACTCCACCTACTGCCACCCCCAGTCAGGTGAGATCTTCATACACCACATCTAAACCACAGCACTCCACCTACTGCCACCCCCAGTCAGGTGAGATCTTCATACACCACATCTAAACCACAGCACTCCACCTACTGCCACCCACAGTCAGGTGAGATCTTCATACACCACATCTAAACCACATCACTCCACCTACTGCCCCCCACAGTCAGGTGAGATCTTCATACACCACATCTAAACCACAGCACTCCACCTACTGCCACCCCCAGTCAGGTGAGATCTTCATACACCACATCTAAACCACATCACTCCACCTACTGCCCCCCACAGTCAGGTGAGATCTTCATACACCACATCTAAACCACATCACTCCACCTACTGCCCCCCACAGTCAGGTGAGATCTTCATACACCACATCTAAACCACATCACTCCACCTACTGCCACCCCCAGTCAGGTAAGATCTTCATACACCACATCTAAACCACATCACTCCACCTACTGCCCCCCATAGTCAAGTGATATCTTTAAACACCACATCTAAACCACATCACTCCACCTACTGCCCCCCACAGTCAGGTGAGATCTTCATACACCAGATCTAAACCACATTACTCCACCTACTGCCCCCCACAGTCAGGTAAGATCTTCAAACACCAGATCTAAACCACATCACTCCACCTACTGCCACCCACAGTCAGGTAAGATCTTCATACACCAGATCTAAACCACATCACTCCACCTACTGCCACCCACAGTCAGGTGAGATCTTTAAACACCACATCCAAACCACATCACTCCACCTACTGCCCCCCACAGTCAGGTGAGATCTTCGAACACCAGATCTAAACCACATCACTCCACCTACTGCCCCCCACAGTCAGGTAAGATCTTCATACACCACATCCAAACCACATCACTCTACCTACTGCCCCCCACTGTCAGGTAAGATCTTCAAACACCAGATCTAAACCACATCACTCCACCTACTGCCCCCCCACAGTCAGGTGAGATCTTCATAGACCAGATCTAAACCACGTCACTCCACCTACTGCCCCCCACAGTCAGGTGAGATCTTCATACACCAGATCAAATCCACATCACTCCACCTACTGCCCCCCACAGTCAGGTGAGATCTTCATACACCAGATCTAAACCACATCACTCCACCTACTGCCACACCCAGTCAGGTAAGATCTTTATACACCAGATCTAAACCACGTCACTCCACCTACTGCCCCCCACAGTCAGGTGAGATCTTCATACACCAGATCAAATCCACATCACTCCACCTACTGCCCCCCACAGTCAGGTAAGATCTTTATACACCAGATCTAAACCACGTCATTCCACCTACTGCCCCCCACAGTCAGGTGAGATCTTCATACACCAGATCAAATCCACATCACTCCACCTACTGCCCCCCACAGTCAGGTGAGATCTTTAAACACCACATCTAAACCACATCACTCCACCTACTGCCACCCCCAGTCAGGTAAGATCTTCATACACCACATCTAAACCACAGCACTCCACCTACTGCCACCCACAGTCAGGTAAGATCTTCCTACACCAGATCCAAACTACATCACTCCACCTACTGCCCCCCACAGTCAGGTAAGATCTTCATACACCACATCTAAACCACATCACTCCACCTACTGCCACCCACAGTCAGGTGAGATCTTCATACACCACATCTAAACCACAGCACTCCACCTACTGCCACCCACAGTCAGGTGAGATCTTCATACACCAGATCTAAACCACATCACTCCACCTACTGCCCCCCACAGTCAGGTGAGATCTTCATACACCAGATCCAAACCACAGCACTCCACCTACAGCCCCTCACAGAGATCTTCGTACACCAGTACGTTCAAAACCCAGGTACCAGTACCAACCAATCTGCTCGTATAGAACATCATCCGCTATAAACTCCTGACCTTTAGAACTTTGTATGACCTTCCTCACCTCCTCATACCTCATCACACAGTCAGAGGTGCTCCTGCTGTGGTCTTCTGGCTGTTGCTAGGTTTAGGTTTCCTGTGGGGGCAGGTGTGTTAGTGTTTGGTTGAAACTCCTGAACATAGTTACTAGGAGGCGTGTCCACATACTTTTGGCTACACGATGTGACTCACGTGTTTAAACGGTGTGACTCACAGTGACTCTGTTTCCTCTGTGCCCGTACGTGTCCTTAGCAACACGGACTCGGAGCTGGAGAGTTTCTAACAAGTCATAAACTCCAGTCCTGTGTGCACGTGAGTGAGCGAGTGAGTGAGCGAGTGAGTGAGCGAGTGAGCGAGCGAGTGAGCGAGCGAGTGAGTGGGTGTGTGTGTGTTTTGTTTTTCCCACGTGCAGCTAGAGTGTAAACACTACCAGTCAAACGTTTGGAGACGCCTACCTGAATCTTATAATGGAGTTTGGACCTGAATGTGTTGAGAGACGAGTGTAAAGAGTGAAGTTGGAGCCCATGTACACAAATATTACTAAAACAAACATTTGACTGTATTTATATATAAAATGAGAATGTATATTTTTATAAGAGCTATAAAACCACCAAACCTGTTTATCAGAACAAGATCTCAGCATCTACACTATCTTCTTCAGTCCTGTTAGAGAAGCAGCTCATGTGGATCCTCATGAAGAAGCTGGTCAGAATGTTCAAAGTATGTAAACCTGCATCAGAGCAAATGAGCTCATTTCTAAAAGACCCTCTAAACATTCTTTAAACACAACCAGATGTTTAATTCTGCTCCAGCAATAATTCCATACCTCTTATTCTATAGTTCTGATCTCCTCACACTTATTCACTAATATTATTACTATTAATATGGACTCTAGGGTGGTCTGTCCATGCAGTGATATTGAGGTTCTGGACTCTTGGGTGGTCAGTCTATTCAGTGATGCTGAGGTTCTAGACTCCAGGGTGGTCAGTCTATTCAGTGATGTTGGTGTTCTGGACTCTGGGGTGGTCAGTCCACGCAGTGATGTTGAGGTTCTGGACTCTAGGGTGGTCTGTCCATGCAGTGATGTTGAGGTTCTGGACTGTAGGGTGGTCAGTTCATTCAGTGATGTTGAGGTTCTGGACTCTAGGGTGCTCAGTCTATTCAGTGGTGTTGAGTTTATGGCATCTAGGGTGGTCAGTCCATTCAGTGATGTTGAGGTTCTGGACTCTGGGGTGGTCAGTCCATTCAGTGATGTTGAGGTTCTGGACTCTGGGGTGGTTCATTCATTCAGTGATGTTGAGATTCTGGACTCTGGGGTGATCGGTGATCGGTTCATTCAGTGATGTTGAGATTCTGGACTCTGGGGTGATCGGTGATCGGTTCATTCAGTGATGTTGAGATTCTGGACTCTGGGCTGGTCAGTCCACGCAGTGATGTTGAGGTTCTGGACTCCAGGGTGGTCTGTCCATTTAGTGATGTTGAGGTTCTGGACTCTGGGGTGGTCAGTTCATTCAGTGATGTTGAAATTCTGGACTCTAGGGTGATCGGTGATCAGTTCATTCAGTGATGTTGAGGTTCTGGACTCTGGGGTGGTCAGTCCAGACAGTGATGTTGAGATTCTGGACTCTAGGGTGGTTAGTCCATTCAGTGATGTTGGGATTCTGGACTCTGGGCTGGTCAGTCCAGACAGTGATGTTGAGATCCTGGACTCTAGGGTGGTTAGTCCATTCAGTGATGTTGAGATTCTGGACTCTGGGCTGGTCAGTCCAGACAGTGATGTTGAGATTCTGGACTCTGTGGTGGTTAGTCCATTCAGTGATGTTAAGATTCTGGACTCTGGGGTGGTCAGTCCAGACAGTGATGTTGAGCAGCAGCAGCTTCTTTGTTTGATGTGTCCTTTTTTCAGTCAGGAGCTACACCTCCTTTCGAACCCCCAGTAGCACTGAGGTGTCTTCTCACAGTGGGAGATGGACAGAAGCACCTGTGGATGTTCTCAGATCTGAGGCTGTTGTGGCTGGAGATGAAGTGGATGTGCTGCATGTGGGCTGCGTGTCTGTAGTTGAGGCGTGTATGCGGTCAGCTTTAATGCTTTCCTTACTCGTGAACTTCACTCTGCACACACACCCTCCAGCCTCAGCCTCCGGAGTGGTCCTCAGCTGCCGGAGTGGTTTGGTCCCTGGCGGTGACTCAGCAGAGCTGGTGGGCTTTGAACCACACCTGAACCGCTGCAAGCGACTTCACTCTTACTCACTGTGGGTTTCCTGGTGTGGTGTGTGTGGAGCTGATGTGTCGTACAGCAGGCTTGTATGTAAAAAGCCTCCACCCAATCAGATCAGTGTGAGATTCTCTTCTTCAGGGCAGGACCAGGTTCTGAATAGGTTCTAAACAGGTTCTGAGCAGGTTCTGAGCAGGTTCTGAACAGGTGCTGAAATGTTAAGAACAGTACTTGATTTGCATACATTCAAAATAGAGACACACACACAGCTCTGTGCTCAGATCAGAGACACGCCTCACTTTTAATCACTCTAAACTGCCCACAGGTGTGTGTGTGTGTGTGTGTGTGTGTGTGTGTGTGTGTGTGTGTGTGTGTAACGCTGCTATTGAGATGTGAATGAGAGCTGATTGTCGGTCGGTGGAGTTTCTATAGCAGCTGCTGTTTGGAGTTCAGAGCAGCCGGCAGTGCAGGAGCTCATGTTTATATAAGGCTTCATATAAAATACTATATATACATACAGTATATATTAACACACAACCTTTAAACCAGCCTGAGTTTCAGCAGCAGAACAAAAACACTGACATATTTATTAACAAAAACACTGACATATTTATTAACAAAAACACTGACATATTTATTAACAAAAACACTGACATATTTATTAACAAAAACACTGACATATTTATTAACAAAAACACTGACATATTTATTAACAAAAACACTGACATATTTATTAACAAAAACACTGACATATTTATTAACAAAAACACTGACATATTTATTATTTTTTATGTACATAGTAATTTCTATAATTTATTTATTATCTCTCTCTAACTCCTCTCTCTCTTCTCTTCTCTTCTCTTCTCTTCTCTTCTCTCTCTCTTCTCCTATCTCTCTCTCTCTCTCTCTCTCTCTCTCTCTCTCTCTCTTCTCCTATCTATCTCTCTCTCTCTCTCTCTTCTCCTATCTCTCTCTCTCTCTCTCTAACTCTCTTCTCTCTCTCTTCTCTTCTCTCTCTCTCTCTCTCTTCTCTTCTCTTCTCTTCTCTCTCCTCTCCTCTCTTCTCTTCTCTTCTCTTCTCTCCTCTCTCTCTCTCTCACTCTCTTCTCTCTCTCTCTTCTCTTCTCTCTCCCTTCTCTTCTCTTCTCTCTCTTCTCTTCTCTCTCTCTCTCTCACTCTCTTCTCTCTCTCTCTCTCTCTCTCTCACTCTCTTCTCTCTCTCTCTCTTCTCTTCTCTCTCCCTTCTCTTTTCTTCTCTCTCTCTCTCTCACTCTCTTCTCTCTCTCTCTCTCTTCTCTTCTCTCTCCCTTCTCTTCTCTTCTCTCTCTCTTCTCCTATCTCTCTCTCTCTCTCTCTCTCTCTCTCTCTCTCTCTCTCTCTCTCTCTTCTCCTATCTATCTCTCTCTCTCTCTCTCTTCTCCTATCTCTCTCTCTCTCTCTCTAACTCTCTTCTCTCTCTCTTCTCTTCTCTCTCTCTCTCTCTCTTCTCTTCTCTTCTCTCTCCTCTCCTCTCTTCTCTTCTCTTCTCTTCTCTTCTCTCCTCTCTCTCTCTCTCACTCTCTTCTCTCTCTCTCTCTTCTCTTCTCTCTCCCTTCTCTTCTCTTCTCTCTCTTCTCTTCTCTCTCTCTCTCACTCTCTTCTCTCTCTCTCTCTCTCTCTCTCTCTCTCACTCTCTTCTCTCTCTCTCTCTTCTCTTCTCTCTCCCTTCTCTTTTCTTCTCTCTCTCTATCTCACTCTCTTCTCTCTCTCTCTCTCTCTCTCTCTCTCTCTCTCTCTCTCTCTCTCTCTCTCTCTCTTCTCTTCTCTCTCCCTTCTCTTCTCTTCTCTTCTCTTCTCTCTCTCTCTCTCTTCTCCTATCTCTCTCTCTCTCTCTCTCTCTCTCTCTCTCTCTCTCTTCTCCTATCTCTCTCTCTCTCTCTCTCTCTCTCTCCAGGTGTGTGTTTGGACTGTCAGGATAACACTCAGGGTCAGAACTGTGAGGAGTGTGTGCCGCGGTTCTACAGAGCGCTGGGCAACGGTGTGAAGGACGGCTGCTTGTCCTGCCCCTGCGCCGACCACAGCTCCACCGGCACCTGCCATCTAGGTGAGAACCCAGCGCTCACCCAGCACTCACCCAGCGCTCACCCAGCACTCACTCTTCAGATTAGGGGTGGGCGTGGCTATTCTAAATCAGACTCGGACATCAGGGGCCCGATATGTGGTTTCAAATCAGACTTGGACATAAAGCTGGTCGGAGAGTAAAGTGAGTCGGAGAGTAAAGCGAGTCGGAGAGTAAAGCGAGTCGGAGAGTAAAGTGAGTCGGAGAGTAAAGTGAGTCGGAGAGTAAAGCGAGTCGGAGAGTAAAGCGAGTCGGAGAAAGAATAAGGTGCTGTAATAAAGAGAAGTGGAGGTGAAGAGTAAAAGCAGGAACGGGGAGCGGGGGAATAAAGTGAGTCAGAGAATAAGGCGAGTCGGAGAGTAAAGCGAGTCAGAGAATAAGGCGAGTCGGAGAGTAAAGCGAGTCAGAGAATAAGGCGAGTCGGAGAGTAAAGCGAGTCAGAGAAAGCGAGGCAGAGGTTATCAGTGGTCACAGGACGCTGTGGGCTGGTTGGTGGACTGTTCTCAGTCAGTGACACTGAGGCACAATCGAGAAGCCCCTCCCATCCCAGTCATATATACTGACATTGCTTAGCCCTAATCAGTTATATATTCTACAGACGTCCTGTAATATAATATAATATAATATAATATAATATAATATAATATAATATAATATAATATAACATGATATAATATAATATAACATGATATAATATAATATAACATAATATAACAACAATATAATATAACATAACATAACAAAATAATATAACATAACAACAATATAATATAACATAACATAACATAACATAACAAAATAATATAATATGATGTCATATAATATAATATAATATAATATAATATAATATAATATAATATAATATAATTTAATATAATATAATATAATATAATATAATATATGTCTCCTCGTGTACAGCCAGTTCCATCTGCACTGGTCTAAAGGTGGGAAAAATAAGGAATGTGATTTTGGACGTAGGAATGCTGTGCTGAGTAACTTCACCTCCTCCAGCGTCGTAGGATTGTAAGTGTATACGACGCTGTTCTCCTTCTTTTGGAATCTTATGGTTTAAAACCAGAGGCTGAAGCTCTCGAGTGAGGGTTGTGAGTAAAACAGTAGCTATCCCATTACTAGTACTCGAGTAGCTAAAAACATCATCTGAACATGAAACACCAGGACAAGTCCACGTTACATAAGCAGACGTGGACTCTCAGTGACCTCCAGCTACAGTGGACAGCTCTGCACCAATCAGGGTCCTTCGCACCTCACCTGCTGCTATCCCATTGGTCCCAGCTGCTTGGCAACAACTCAAGCGACAGGGCACAGCGTGGTCACGACTGTCAGTTTACATTTATACACCATTAGAGAGAGAGAGACAGAGAGAGAGAGAGAGAGAGAGAGAGAGAGAGAGAGACAGAGAGAGAGAGAGAGAGAGAGAGAGAGAAAGAGAGAGAGACAGAGAGAGAGAGAGAGAGAGAGAGAGAGAGAGAGAGAGAAAGAGAGAGAGAGAGAGACAGAGAGAGAGAGAGAGAGAGAGGGAGAGAGAGAGAGATACAGAAAAAGAGACAGAGAGAGAGAGACACACAGAGAAAGAGACACAGAGAGTTAAAGAGGGAGAGAGAGACAGAGTGAGAAAGAGAGAGAAAGAGAGAGAGAGGGAGAGAGAGGGAGAGAGAGAGAGATACAGAAAAAGAGACAGAGAGAGAGACACACAGAGAAAGAGACACAGAGAGTTAAAGAGGGAGAGAGAGACAGAGAGAGATAGAGTGAGAAAGAGAGAGAGAGAGAGAGAGAGAGAGAGAAAGAAAGAAAGACGAGAGACACAGAGAGAGAGAGAACTAACAGGAGAGTCAGACTGCAGACAGACCACTAACTAGACGGGCCACAAGACAGACCACTAACTAGACAGACCACTAACTAAACAGGCCACAAGACAGACAACTTACTAGACAGGCCACAAGACAGACCACTTACTAGACAGGCCACAAGACACACCACTAACTAGACAGGCCACAAGACACACCACTAACTAGACAGGCCACAAGACAGGCCACAAGACACACCACTAACTAGACAGGCCACAAGACACACCACTAACTAGACAGGCCACAAGACAGGCTGCAAGACACACCACTAACTAGACAGGCTGCAAGACACACCACTAACTAGACAGGCTGCAAGACAAACCACTAACTAGACAGGCCACAAGACACACCACTAACTAGACAGGCTGCAAGACAAACCACTAACTAGACAGGCCGCAAGACAGACCACTAACTAGACAGGCCACAAGACACACCACTAACTAGACAGGCCACAAGACAGACCACTAACTAGACAGGCCACAAGACACACCACTAACTAGACAGGCCACAAGACAGACCACTAACTAGACAGGCCACAAGACACACCACTAACTAGACAGGCCACAAGACAGACCACTAACTAGAAAGGCCACAAGACAGGCTGCAAGACAGACCACTAACTAGACAGGCTGCAAGACAAACCACTAACTAGACAGGCCACAAGACACACCACTAACTAGAAAGGCCACAAGACAGGCTGCAAGACAGACCACTAACTAGACAGGCTGCAAGACAAACCACTAACTAGACAGGCCACAAGACAGACCACTAACTAGACGGGTCGCAAGACACACCACTAACTAGAAAGACCACAAGACAAACCTCTAACTAGACAGGCCACAAGACAGACCACTAACTAGAAAGACCACAAGACACACCACTAACTAGAAAGGCCACAAGACAGGCTGCAAGACAGACCACTAACTAGACAGGCTGCAAGACAAACCACTAACTAGACAGGCCACAAGACACACCACTAACTAGACGGGCCACAAGACACACCACTAACTAGACACGCTGCAAGACAGGCCGCTAACAGAACAGACCACTAACTAGACAGGCCACTAACTAGACAGGCCACAAGACAGACCACTTACTAGACAGGCCACAAGACACACCACTAACTAGACAGGCCGCAAGACAAACCACTAACTAGACAGTCCACAACACAGGCTGCAAGACACACCACTAACTAGACAGGCCACAAGACACACCACTAACTAGACAGGCCACAAGACACACCACTAACTAGACAGGCCACAAGACACACCACTAACTAGACAGGCCGCAAGACAAACCACTAACTAGACAGGCCACAAGACAGACCACTAACTAGACAGGCCACAAGACAGACCACTAACTAGACAGGCCACAAGACAGACCACTAACTAGACAGGCCACAACACAGGCTGCAAGACACACCACTAACTAGACAGGCCACAAGACAGACCACTAACAGAACAGACAGCTAACAGGATAGACCACTAGATAGACAGATGTCTTTCTTCAGTTCATTTATGATTTCCAGTCTAAGAAGAATGAAATAAATAGTCAGACGGTCTGTATCAGCTGCATGGCGTCCTTTTGCCTCTCATTGAATTGCATTATGTTTAAATGATCTCAGTGTATCGCAGTAGCACATCAGTAGCAGCTTCATATGTGGCTTTATAATGTATCAGACCATCATCAGCACATGGAGGTGTATATCACATCAGCCTCAGTGACCGAGATCGCACGTCTCTAATGGACACCCGACTGCTAAGGCCTGGCAGAGGAACCACCTGACTCAGTCAACTGCATCAGACGCCGCTGTGGTCTTCTGCCTCTGCCAGAGCGGTGAGCCGTAGACCAGCTGGTACTGAATGTGTGGAGCTCGGTCGCGAGAGGATACTGTATGTACATACTGAGGCAAACGACTTGAGGCAAATGCGAGAATGCTGAAGTGGGCTTCTCATTCAGATTTCCTTTACCACCTTAAATGGTGCAGCAGTGACATTCAGGTGTCTGTTCAGGTGCCAGAGTGCAGCTGCTTCTCTGTTTAAGGTGGAACAGAGAACTCAGACAGAGCCGCCAGATTAGAAGTCCTTTGTAGGAATTTTGACTGGACTGAACATTCAGCACCCCCTTTGGCCAGAAAGCAGAACTGACTCTGGTTCAGTTGTATGCCTCAGACTTTTATAGTGTATAATATAATATAAATATAATCAATCAACCTTTATTTTAGCTCAGAAGTACATTGAGGGCAACCCTCATTTTCAGTGTAGCTGAGAAATTACATGAACAGGGATTGACATGACAAAGAAAATAAAAACAACATTTAATTATTACAAATTAAGACAACTAAGAAGAAAGTAGCTAATATATATTAAACAAAAATAAAAAAACAACAGTGAATATAAAAATAGAAATAATAAAAATAGAGATTTAATTGGTAAGAAATTAAGACAAAAAGAGGAGGGTAAGAGATTACAAATAGTAAAAAAGTAAAATTTCAGAAGAAATTCAAAAAACAAGGTATTCTAAAAATAATAAAATAATACTAAAAATAATAAAAAAATTAAATATAATAAAATTAAAATAAAAATATAATAAAATTAAAATAAAATAAAATAAGATAAAATAATAATACAGAACTAATTAAATAAAATAAAATAATAAAATAATTTATAATATAATATAATATAATCAACATTTATTTTAGCTCGTACATTGAGGGCAACCCTATTAGTGTAACCGAGCAACTGAGGAGAAAGTATCTATTATACATTAAACGAATATTGAAAATAACAGTGTATATAAAAATAGAAATAATAATAATAATAATAAAAATAGATACATGTAAACATTTATTCAGTAAGAAATTAAGATAAAATGATGGTAAGAGATTACAAATAATAAAAAAGTAAAATAGTTAAGAAGAAATTTAAGAGAAAAAATAAGATACTCTAAAAATAATAAAATAATAAAAAAATAAAAAAATAACATTTAAATAAAATAAGATAAAATAAAATAATTATACAGAACTAATTAAATCAAATAAAATAATAAAAGAATATATAATATAATATAATATATTATAATATAATATAATAGAATAGAATATAATATAACACTGACACATGCCAACACTGGTGATGTGGTGATTTGTTGGTATAATTGTTTTAATATAAACACTGTGATCATAGTGATGATGATGATATTGAACAGGACAAGGATGATGAAGGTGAAGGGGTGGAGCCAAACAGACTGCAGACAGAAACACTGCCATAGACTACCAAGCGTCCGTCTGTCAGTGCAGAGGTTTCCATGGTGACAGAGACCATTGAGAAAACTGAGGAGGAGCAGCGCAGTGTCATGAGGAGAGGACTGCAGATAGGCTTACTGTGTGTGTGTGTGTGTGTGTGTGTGTGTGTGTGTGTGTGTGTGTTAGAACTAACAAAGTGCTCCTTCTGAAGTGATTTTAGTTTAACACACACAAACACACACACACACACACATACACACACATAGAGGTATTAACATATATAACATATATGAATATATTAGTATTGTTTATTACTGTTACATATAGATACATGCATTAAAGTATGCATGTGCTGTTACATATACAATAAGTGGGACATGTTCTAATGAGGAGCATGTTATTGTGGGGTGAACAGTAGATCTGGGTTGTAGGTCTGTGTGTGGTTGTGGCTGTTGTGTTAGTTAAAGGAGTCGCTCAGTCTCTCCTCTTCACACTGTTCTCTAACTTCATAAATATTTCAGCTCTGACCTCTGCAGAGACACGTGTGTGTGTGTGTGTGTGTGTGTGTGTGTGTGTGTGTGTGTGTGAATGAACTAGCGACAAACGGCTTTAAGTCAAGTCACGTTACATGGAGGAAATCACAGAGAGACCAATGTTTATACAACAATGCAGCACAAAAGCGTGTCTTGGTATAATAAATACATTACTCTGCGCTCGCATTGCGTCAGTGACAGAGTGTGGGCTGTGTAAGTGGGCGTGGTTATCTAAGGAGACATGGTGTATGGGTGTGGTTATATCAGTAATCATATGAAAGCTGGGAAAGTATGTGCAGGCTGGATGAGTGGGCGTGGTTAGTCTATGAAGATAGGGTGAATGGGCATGGTTAGTCTATGAAGACCAGGTGTGTGGGCGTGGTTACACAGTCAAAGTGTGAAGGCTGGATGAGTGGGTATGGTTATTTTATGAAGGACGGGTGTGTGGGTGTGGTTACACAGCGACCGGATGAAGGCTGGGTGAGTGGGTGTGGTTATTTTATGAAGAAGAGGTGAGTGGGTGTGGTTATTCTATGAAGAAGAGGTGAATGGGTGTGGTTATTTTATGAAGAAGAGGTGAGTGGGTGTGGTTATTCTATGAAGAAGAGGTGATTGGGCGTGGTTATTCTATGAAGAAGAGGTGAGTGGGTGTGGTTATTCTATGAAGAAGAGGTGAGCGGGTGTGGTTATTCTATGAAGAAGAGGTGAGTGGGTGTGGTTATTTTATGAAGAAGAGGTGAGTGGGTGTGGTTATTCTATGAAGAAGAGGTGATTGGGCGTGGTTATTCTATGAAGAAGAGGTGATTGGGCGTGGTTATTCTATGAAGAAGAGGTGAGTGGCTGTGGTTATTTTATGAAGAAGAGGTGAGTGTGTGTGGTTATTCTATGAAGAAGAGGTGAGTGGGTGTGGTTATTTTATGAAGAAGAGGTGAGTGGGTGTGGTTATTCTATGAAGAAGAGGTGAGTGGGTGTGGTTATTTTATGAAGAAGAGGTGAGTGGGTGTGGTTATTCTATGAAGAAGAGGTGAGTGGGTGTGGTTATTCTATGAAGAAGAGGTGAGTGGGTGTGGTTATTTTATGAAGAAGAGGTGAGTGGGTGTGGTTATTCTATGAAGAAGAGGTGAATGGGTGTGGTTATTTTATGAAGAAGAGGTGAATGGGTGTGGTTATTTTATGAAGAAGAGGTGAGTGGGTGTGGTTATTCTATGAAGAAGAGGTGATTGGGCGTGGTTATTCTATGAAGAAGAGGTGAGTGGGTGTGGTTATTTTATGAAGAAGAGGTGAGCGGGTGTGGTTATTTTATGAAGAAGAGGTGAGTGGGTGTAGTTATTCTATGAAGAAGAGGTGAGTGGGTGTGGTTATTCTATGAAGAAGAGGTGAGTGGGTGTGGTTATTCTATGAAGAAGAGGTGATTGGGCGTGGTTATTCTTTGAAGACAGTGCGTGTGGGTGTGGTTAATCTGTCAAGGCTGGATGAGTGGGCATGGTTATTCTCAGAAGCCATGGTGTGTGGGCGTGGTTACCCAGTGGAAGTGTGAAGGCTGGGTGAGTGGGTGTGGTTATTCTATGAAGGACGGGTGTTTGGGTGTGGTTAAACTGTCAATGCTGGATGAGTGGGCGTGGTTATTCTCAGAAGCCATGGTGTGTGGGCGTGGTTACCCAGTGGAAGTGTGAAGGCTGGGTGAGTGGGCGTGGTTATTCTATGAAGAAGAGGTGAGTGGGTGTGGTTATTCTATGAAGAAGAGGTGAGTGGGTGTGGTTATTCTATGAAGAAGAGGTGAGTTGGTGTGGTTATTCTATGAAGAAGAGGTGAGTGGGTGTGGTTATTCTATGAAGAAGAGGTGAGTGGGTGTGGTTATTCTATGAAGAAGAGGTGAGTGGGTGTGGTTATTCTATGAAGAAGAGGTGATTGGGTGTGGTTATTCTATGAAGAAGAGGTGATTGGGTGTGGTTATTCTCAGAAGCCATGGTGTGGAAGTGTGAAGGCTGGGTGAGTGGGCGTGGTTATTCTCAGAAGCCATGGTGTGGAAGTGTGAAGGCTGGGTGAGTGGGCGTGGTTATTCTATGAAGAAGAGGTGAGTGGATGTGGTTATTCTATGAAGAAGAGGTGAGTGGGTGTGGTTATTCTATGAAGAAGAGGTGATTGGGTGTGGTTATTCTATGAAGAAGAGGTGATTGGGTGTGGTTATTCTTTGAAGACAGTGCGTGTGGGTGTGGTTAATCTGTCAATGCTGGATGAGTGGGCGTGGTTATTCTCAGAAGCCATGGTGTGGAAGTGTGAAGGCTGGGTGAGTGGGCGTGGTTATTCTATGAAGGACGGGTGTGTGGGCGTGGTTACCCAGTGGAAGTGTGGAGGCTGGGTGAGTGGGCGTGGTTAATTACTGCATCTGCAAGCTTACACACCATTGGCTGCACAATCCGTCATTAGTTAACGATCACTGTGAACTTGACGTTTGCGTTTCTGAATGAACCGCATGGTTTACAGCACAGTCAGCATCCCGACCAATCACAGCTCTCGATTCTGTGTGTGTTTTGATTCGTTCACGTTATCACACAGTGGTAAATGATGTTGTCGAAACTAAGCAGTACAGTCTTTAAGCACACATAACCGGAACCTGTGACCTTGTAGGGTCCTGAAAGATTCCGCCTCCATGGTTTACAGGTGATGGCGCTGTTCACGGTCCAGTCTGTAGACTTTACCGTGTGGGTCATACGTCCAGAGCTCATTCATTAACGTCCACAACACCTTCCGCTTCGTGATTTGAACATCTGTGCACATCAGCACCAATCAGCGTCTAACTGTCCCGGCTTCTCACCAGTCACGTGTGAAAAACTAGCATCACTGCTCCATCAAGTGGTGGAAAGTGGAATTGCTCCCAATTCAGCTTTCCAGGAAAGATACTAACCCTAACAGGAGATAATATAATCCTAGAATACTGACATACTTTTTATGGTTCCTAAGTAATTAATTGCAAGGTTAGTTATTTATTTACTTCAAAAGATGATAAACCCTGTCAGAAATGTAGAGGATAGTTGGGCAACACCTCCTATGTATTCTACCTGCATATTTATAAGGAATTATATAGTATGCATAGTATCTTATAATGCCTGGCATGAGCCTATGTAATTGATTATAGATACTTTAATTACATGCATAACTCTTTATTAAGCAAGTGAATATGACTGTGTGATGTTAGGTTTATAATTCATTTTAATATTAACTCATTAAATCTCTGTAAACATGTATAGGGTAATACACCACAACGGCATATTTCCTGTGTAACACTGCCTCAGCTGTGGCTACTGTCTTAGCTAAAAAGAAGAAGCACTGCTTGTATGCAGTATGTAGTGTGTATATGTAGCATGTAGTATGTAATGGGTATATGTAGTAAGTAGTATGTAGTATGTGTGTGTATTAGGTATTATGTAATGGGTATATGCAGTAAGTAGTATGTAGTATGTGTATGTAGTATGTACTATGTAATGGGTATATGCAGTAAGTAGTATGTAGTATGTGTATGTAGTATGTATTATGTAATGGGTATATGCAGTAAGTAGTATGTAGTATGTGTATGTATTGGTATTATGTAATGGGTATATGCAGTAAGTAGTATGTGTATGTAGTATGTATTATGTAATGGGTATATGCAGTAAGTAGTATGTAGTATGTGTATGTAGTATGTATTATGTAATGGGTATATGTAGTAAGTAGTATGTAGTATGTGTGTGTATTAGGTATTATGTAATGGGTATATGTAGTAAGTAGTATGTAGTATGTGTGTGTATTAGGTATTATGTAATGGGTATATGCAGTAAGTAGTATGTAGTATGTGTATGTATTGGGTATTATGTAATGGGTATATGTAGTAAGTAATATGTAGTATGTGTGTGTATTAGGTATTATGTAATGGGTATATGTAGTAAGTAGTATGTAGTATGTGTATGTATTGGGTATTATGTAATGGGCATATGTAGTAAGTAGTATGTAGTATGTGTGTGTATTAGGTATTATGTAATGGGTATATGCAGTAAGTAGTATGTAGTATGTGTATGTAATGGGTATTATGTAATGGGTATATGTAGTAAGTAGTATGTAGTATGTGTGTGTATTAGGTATTATGTAATGGGTATATGTAGTATGTAGTATGTGTATGTATTGGGTATTATGTAATGGGTATATGCAGTAAGTAGTATGTAGTATGTGTGTGTATTAGGTATTATGTAATGGGTATATGTAGTAAGTAGTATGTGTATGTATTGGGTATTATGTAATGGGTATATGCAGTAAGTAGTATGTAGTATGTGTGTGTATTAGGTATTATGTAATGGGTATATGTAGTAAGTAGTATGTAGTATGTGTGTGTATTAGGTATTATGTAATGGGTATATGTAGTAAGTAGTATGTAGTATGTGTGTGTATTAGGTATTATGTAATGGGTATATGTAGTAAGTAGTATGTAGTATGTGTGTGTATTAGGTATTATGTAATGGGTATATGTAGTAAGTAGTATGTAGTATGTGTGTGTATTAGGTATTATGTAATGGGTATATGCAGTAAGTAGTATGTGTATGTAGTATGTATTATGTAATGGGTATATGCAGTAAGTAGTATGTAGTATGTGTATGTAGTATGTATTATGTAATGGGTATATGTAGTAAGTAGTATGTAGTATGTGTGTGTATTAGGTATTATGTAATGGGTATATGTAGTAAGTAGTATGTAGTATGTGTGTGTATTAGGTATTATGTAATGGGTATATGCAGTAAGTAGTATGTAGTATGTGTATGTATTGGGTATTATGTAATGGGTATATGTAGTAAGTAATATGTAGTATGTGTGTGTATTAGGTATTATGTAATGGGTATATGTAGTAAGTAGTATGTAGTATGTGTATGTATTGGGTATTATGTAATGGGCATATGTAGTAAGTAGTATGTAGTATGTGTGTGTATTAGGTATTATGTAATGGGTATATGCAGTAAGTAGTATGTAGTATGTGTATGTAATGGGTATTATGTAATGGGTATATGTAGTAAGTAGTATGTAGTATGTGTGTGTATTAGGTATTATGTAATGGGTATATGTAGTATGTAGTATGTGTGTGTATTAGGTATTATGTAATGGGTATATGTAGTAAGTAGTATGTAGTATGTGTGTGTATTAGGTATTATGTAATGGGTATATGTAGTAAGTAGTATGTAGTATGTGTGTGTATTAGGTATTATGTAATGGGTATATGTAGTAAGTAGTATGTAGTATGTGTGTGTATTAGGTATTATGTAATGGGTATATGTAGTAAGTAGTATGTAGTATGTGTGTGTATTAGGTATTATGTAATGGGTATATGTAGTAAGTAGCATGCAGTATGCACTATGTAGCCGGTATATGTAGTATTTGTATGTAGTATACAGTATGTAGTATGTGTGTGTATTAGGTATTTTGTAATGGGTATATGTAGTAAGTAGTATGCAGTATGTGTATGTATTGGGTATTATGTAATGGGTATATGTAGTAAGTAGTATGTAGTATGTGTGTGTATTAGGTATTATGTAATGGGTATATGTAGTAAGTAGTATGTAGTATGTGTGTGTATTAGGTATTATGTAATGGGTATATGTAGTAAGTAGTATGTAGTATGTGTGTGTATTAGGTATTATGTAATGGGTATATGTAGTAAGTAGTATGTAGTATGTGTGTGTATTAGGTATTATGTAATGGGTATATGTAGTAAGTAGTATGTAGTATGTGTGTGTATTAGGTATTATGTAATGGGTATATGTAGTAAGTAGTATGTAGTATGTGTGTGTATTAGGTATTATGTAATGGGTATATGTAGTAAGTAGCATGCAGTATGCACTATGTAGCCGGTATATGTAGTATTTGTATGTAGTATACAGTATGTAGTATGTGTGTGTATTAGGTATTTTGTAATGGGTATATGTAGTAAGTAGTATGCAGTATGTGTATGTATTGGGTGTTATGTAATGGGTATATGTAGTAAGTAGTATGTAGTATGTGTGTGTATTAGGTATTATGTAATGGGTATATGTAGTAAGTAGTATGTAGTATGTGTGTGTATTAGGTATTTTGTAATGGGTATATGTAGTAAGTAGTATGCAGTATGCACTATGTAGCCGGTATATGTAGTATTTGTATGTAGTATATAGTATGTAGTATGTAGTATGTAGTATGTAATGGGTTGCTGATTTAAAGCGTCACTATTTTCCCGTCGTGCAGATTCCAGCGGCCGGCCCGTGTGTGATGAGTGCAAGGCCGGTTTCCGGGGGTCCACGTGTGACGTATGTGTGGATGGTTTTTATAAATCAGGTGGTGCCTGTGTGCCCTGTGACTGCAACAGTAATGCGGACCCCCGCTCCAAGCCCCAAATATGCCACCCGGAGAGCGGGCACTGCCTCAGCTGCGCCAACAACACCACCGGCGCACACTGTGAGCTCTGCGCTGCGGGATACACGGGGGACGCCCGGGCCCACAACTGCACCTTCAGAGGTGAGAGAGAGTGACACAGTCATATACACCACTATTACAAAAGCTCAGAGTTAATAACTGGAGTTATTTCATTATTTCATTATATCTATATTACAGTCAGTTTAGTCCATTAATCCACCTCCAGATACAATCACTACTTTTTATAGAAAGACATTCTGGATATTCATTTAACTGGAACTTCATTCTGGATATTCATAATACTAGAACTTCATTCTGGATATTTTCAATACTATAACTTAATTCTGGATATTAAATTAACTGGAAATTAATTTTATATATGAATTTAACTAGAACTTAATTCTGGATATTCATTTAACTGGAATTTAATTCTGGATATTCATAACACTAGAACTTAATTCTGGATATTTTCAATACTATGACTTAATTCTGGATATTAAATTAACTGGAAATTAATTCTATATATGAATTTATCTGGATCTTAATTCTAGATATGAATTTAACTGGAACTTAATTCTAGATATGAATTTAACTGGAACTTAATTCTGGATATGAACTCAACTAGAACTTAATTCTGGATATTCATTTAACTGGAACTTAATTCTGTATATTAATTTAACTGGAATTCAATTCTGGATATTAATTTAACTGGAACTTAATTCTAGACATTAATTTAACTGGAGCTTAATTCTGTATATTATTTTAACTGGAACTTAATTCTAGATATTAATTTAATTGGAACTTAATTCTAGATATTAATTTAACTGGATATTAATTCTAGATAATAATTTAACTGGAACTTAATTATGTATATTAATTCAACTGGAACTTAATTCTGGATATTGATTTTAATTCTGGATATTGTCTTTTGGGATAGTACTATTAGATTAGCTTTGTTGGTATTTAATTAGAAATATTTCTTTGAATAGTGTTTGATTTTAAATACCACACACTTTTTAATTTAAATATTGAATTTAGTGGGACAGTTTTTTAGCAGCACATTTGATTAATTTATCTACAGCTAAAGGAGTTTATATGACTGGAAACCTTTTTGAATTTTGAATTGTAGGTTATTTCGATGCTGTGAGGACATATTTGCTAATAATTCATTTTAATATGGCCGAATGAGCATGCAACGTCTTGCTGCTGCTGCTTAGGCAGATTTTTTAAATGGTTTAGTTTTTGATTTGTGGGTATTTTGGCCCTGGTCAGTGGGAGGAGTTTATGATTTGAGTCGTTTATTGTTCATTGATTGTATCTGATAAACACATAAATACCTCACCGCTTCCTTTAACGTGTCCTGAAAAGGTGCAGCAGGTCGCACACTCGCGGGAAAGAATGCCGTTTTATCAGCTGTGATAAAGAAGGGAATGTTTTCTCTTTCATGAACAGGAAAGTAGTGAATGTGAAATATGCGTCACCCTTAAACAATAATCCTTGAAAAAATGTACTCCAGATTTCCAAGGCCGGGAAGGTCCTGATCCATTTTCCTCTTATGCTGGTTTCCTCTACCTTTTGCAAACGTGGGCTTCTCTCAAAGGTCTTTATCTTTGTAGTGTTTGAAGGCCTCGTATCTACACTCACTGACCACTGTATCAGCTCCACTGACCATACAGGACCTCCACTCACTGACCACTGTATCAGCTCCATTGACCATACAGGACCTCCACTCACTGTCCACTGTATCAGCTCCACTGACCATACAGGACCTCCACTCACTGTCCACTGTATCAGCTCCACTGACCATACAGGACCTACACTCACTGTCCACTGTATCAGCTCCACTGACCATACAGGACCTCCACTCACTGTCCACTGTATCAGCTCCACTGACCATACAGGACCTCCACTCACTGACCACTGTATCAACTCCACTGACCATACAGGAGCTCCACTCACTGTCCACTGTATCAGCTCCACTGACCATACAGGACCTCCACTCACTGACCACTGTATCAACTCCACTGACCATACAGGAGCTCCACTCACTGTCCACTGTATCAACTCCACTGACCATACAGGACCTCCACTCACTGTCCACTGTATCAGCTCCACTGACCATACAGGACCTCCACTCACTGTCCACTGTATCAGCTCCACTGACCATACAGGACCTCCACTCACTGTCCACTGTATCAGCTCCACTGACCATACAGGACCTACACTCACTGTCCACTGTATCAGCTCCACTGACCATACAGGACCTCCACTCACTGTCCACTGTATCAGCTCCACTGACCATACAGGACCTCCACTCACTGTCCACTGTATCAACTCCACTGACCATACAGGAGCTCCACTCACTGTCCACTGTATCAGCTCCACTGACTATACAGGACCTCCACTCACTGTCCACTGTATCAGCTCCACTGACCATACAGGACCTCCACTCACTGTCCACTGTATCAGCTCCACTGACCATACAGGACCTCCACTCACTGTCCACTGTATCAGCTCCACTGACCATACAGGAGCTCCACTCACTGTCCATTGTAGACTATTAGGACTTTATTATATAATTATAATATAATTAGGAGTTTAATATATATTTATTTTTGTTAAAAAAAAAAAATAATAATAGTAGTATAATAGTAATAATAGTAATAAATAATAGAGAATAGTAGACACTTATGTACATAGAGTCATAAGTGTGGGGGAGGAAAAACAAAAACAATCAACAATTAAACGAATCAGAGAGCAAAAGAAAAAAGAAGAAAAAATAATAAAAAAATTAAAAGAAGAAAAAGAAAGAAAAATCAAAAGTATTTCTATTTTTTGTTCCTGCCAACCACCCCCCCCCCTCTTCAGAGGACTTTATTATTTATTTTTGTTAAAAAAGAGTATAAAAAAAAATAGTACATATAGTCATAAGTGTGGGGAGGGGGGGACAAAAACAATCAACAATAAAACGAATCAGAGCGCAAAAGAAAAAAAGAAGGACAAATATAATAAAAAAAATAAAAGAAGGAAAAAAAGATAGGAAAAAAGTGAAAAGTAATTCAAAAGTAAACCCCCTTTTCGGAGGACTATTAAAACGTTTTTATTTATTTTTGTTAAAAAAGAATATAAAAAAATAATAATAGTACATAGAGTCATAAGTGTGGGGAGGGGGGGACAAAAACAATCAACAATAAAACGAATCAGAGAGCAAAAGACAAAAAAGAAGGACAAATATAATAAAAAAAATAAAAGAAGGAAAAAAGATAAGAAAAAAGTGAAAAGTAATTCTTTTTTTTGTTCCCGCCAACCATCCCCCCTCTTCGGAGGACTGTTAAAACTTTATTATTTATTTTTGTTAAAAAATAAAACAAATATAATAATAATAGTAAATAGAGAATAGTAGATACTTATGTACATACAGTCATAAATAGGGGGGAGGAAAAACAAAAACAATCAAGAATGAAAGGAATCAAAAAGAAAAAAGAAAAAGAAGAAAAAAGTAAAAAGTAAAAAAAAGTTAAAATATTAATTTAAAAAAAAGTACTTCTGTAGAATGACTCAGCTAACTAGGTCTGAAGTTCTGGGAACTTTTCTCTGCAGCAGCTCATTTTCATGGACACTTAATTCCACGTTGTTCAGGAAGCAATGCAGTCCAGAGTCTCTTCAGCTACAGGATTCCCTCACTTCCTTTTGTGGGCGCTTGTTCTTTGTAACCAATCCAGGGATTTCCTTGCTTGTTGTCTTCAGATCTTGTATTGTGTTTAAGAGTCATTGGAAATATCCTGTGTGGGCGTCCCTCTTGTCTACTTTCAGCCCGTGTTAGTAACATTCACAATAGATGGAACTCCCTGAAGGGCCAGTAACGTCATTCCTACACGCTGCTATGAGATGATATAGGTCAGATTTCCAGAGCAGCTTGTTTGTTATAAACCTCTTGCACTTCAAGTTGAGACACTGAAGGATTATATTTCATTTGGAAGTTTGTTTTCCTAGAATTCTTCTTGAAGCTGCATTCAAAATCATTTCCATTCGTTCTACTTAACATCTTCTGTCTCTTTCTCTTCTTTAGCTGTGAGGCTCCTGCCAACCCTGGCCCCCAGGTCCACCACCACCCCCTCCTCTCCATTCCTCTTAACCTCCTCCTCCACCACCTCCGTGGTCCCATCAAGCATCCCCACTTTGCAGTCCAACCCGGTTGACCCTGCCTCCAACAACAACAACAGTACAGCCTCGGCCCTCACCGTGGTGTCCTGGACGCAGTTTAACATCATCGTCCTGGCCGTCATCATTGCAGTGGTGGTGCTGCTCATGGGCTTAGTGGGTGGGGTCTACACGTACCGAGAGTACCGCAACCGAAAGCTCAACGCACCCTTCTGGACCATCGAGTTGAAGGAGGACAATATCAGCTTCAGCAGCTACCACGACAGCATCCCACATGCTGACCCCAACGGCCTGCTGGAGGAAGAGCCCTGTGTCGTCGCTGCCAACGGCCAGCTGGCCCTAGCTACCGCTGCTAACATGTACAAAGCGTGAAGGAAGGCAGGAGACGCCTCCCGGAAGTTCCCCATGCAAGGAAAAGACGCTGGGTTTCCAACTAAGGTACCCTTGCTGAGAGCCAGCGCTAACATCTCAGTCCAGTGGATCACCTGCTTCTAAGATTCTGTCGCTCCCCTTTTTGACCTCCTCCCCACAATGTGACCTCCCCCGCAAGGGTAATTGAAGGTACCCTTGCACCGGGAGCCCGTGCTACTATCTTAGTCCAGTGGATCACTTGCTTGTTTATGGCTTCCTCTTTAATATCAGTGTCTTCTCTTACAACGCAAGGTGGTGGGAGGTGTCTCCTGGGCATTCCCAAGCTGAGGAAAAGATTCCTGGCGTTTTCGAGGAAGGATCCCTTGCGGCAGAAGCCAGCGCTAACATCTCAAACCAGTGGATCACCCGCTTGTAAGGTTTTACTGCTCCTTCTTCAATGTTCGCATCCTCTTCTAGAATATGGGGCAAGTCACCTGAAATAGAAACTACTTCCATTGTTAACCAAAATAATCCTTGCCAGGAGCCAATGCTAAGGTGCCCATCCAGTGGATCACTTACCTACAAGCTTTTATCATTCCTTCTTCCTTCCGTCTCCTGGAAGTTCTGCAACTTGGGGAAAACGATACCTTCCACTTTCAATCAAGGTATCCTTGAATTCCAAGAAAGATGCAAGTGTAGCCAATGCTAACATCTCAGTCCAATGGATCACCTGCTTGTAGGATTCATCCCCCCATTTGGGTCAGTGTTGTTTTCCTACAATGTGGAAGTGTACCCAGCAAGTCCCAACTGGAAGGCAAGAGTTTCAGGAATGGTACCCTTGTAGGAGCATCTCAGTCAAGTGGATTGCTAACTTAATTGCTTCCCTATTCAAGATCAATGTCCTCTGTTGCCACAGGAGACTGTGTGAAGTATCTCCTGGAGATATCTGTTGTAGGATTGCGCGAGTCTCCCTGAGGTTCTCAAGCTCAGAAAAGAAGCTGCGTTACATTTTCAACTAAGGTACACTTGCACTGGGAGTCAGTGCTAATATCTCAGTCCTGTGGGTCACCCACTTGTAAGGTCTTGTCATTTCTTTTTTGGTGTCAGTGTCCTTTCTTATAATGTGAGATGGTACAAGGCGTCTCCTGGAGTTTCCTAGTTTGAGGAAAATGTGTTTTACATTTTCAACGAAGGTATCCTTCCGCCACAAGCCAGTGCTATGATTGGTCACTCTCACTTGTATGGTTTTATAGCTCCTCCTTTACTGTCAGTGTCTTGCTCTAGACTTTCCATACATGCCTACCACCACCAAACCTCTACTGAAACCTTTATTAGGCTTGCTATAAAGCAGTAACTGTAGATGAAAAACTAAATCCCAGACAAGTCCCAGAGCTCTTCAAGGGTAGCGTACCCAGCCGACACCCCAGCAATACTATTTGGTGGTCTCTTGGTAATGAAGGGGCGGGAAAGCATGTATGGGCTGGAAGTGAGCTTTGCTTGACCGGAACTGTGACAGTGAAAGGGGAACACTTCTGTAGTCTCATGGGTACAGGTGTGATCTCGGAATGAGAATACATGTCTGGGGAGAAGCCCCTTAAACTTTTGGTGCTGGACTGTGGCTACTAGCAACGTCTCTTGTCGGTAGCCAACAAAACTGGTTCCCTCTTGCTAAAGGCGTTGGCCCATCCACATGTTTTATAGGTTGTTTTCACTAACGTCATTCCCACAACATCGGAAATCCAGATGGAGGCACTAAGTGTAAACAGAGAATAGAGGATATGGAGTTGAGGAGATATCAGGAGAGAAAGATCCAACCAGAACATCACAGTAGATGTTGGAGGTGTTTAAGAACCACCAAGAAAACAAACCACCACATACTAAAGTGTTGAGCTACAACTGGTGTGTTGGCGGTTGGTGGACCTCGATACCGAGGAGCTCCACAATGTCTGTGGTTTACTGTCCTGTGGATTAACCAGCACCACACACTCGACTCCACCCCCTCGTCATTAACGTTACGCTGTTTACTTACCGTAACATAGGCTTTTAAATCTGTCACCAGTGTTCACCCTCAGATCACCCTTACACACTACAATACTCACTCCTACTGACCTCCAGCACCATCAGGTCAACCATAGATCACCTGTACACACTACAATACTCACTCCTGCTGACCACCAGCACCATCAGGTCGCCCCCAGATCACAATTACACAATACAATACTCACTCCTACTGACTTCCAGCACCATCAGGTCACCCCCAGATCACACTTACACACTACAATACTCACTCCTGCTGATCGGCACCATCATGCTGTCCTGTTCCACCTTAAACAGTGTGAAAGTTGGCCAACATTCTTGCATCTGCTGTGAAATTTAAGGTGGAACCTGGCAAATCAAAGCTGATTTGATGCTCAGTGTGAGGCCGCAAGTGTGCACTGGTGATTGAAAAGCGGAAGTCGAACAGGAAGTTGCTTCAGGCCTGCCCTGACCGCAGACAGAGGCTCGTAAGGTCGTCAAATTCTTGCATCAACTTTCTGACACTCGATAAAAGATTCTCGTGGTTTCTCGGTTAACCTCATTTTGGGGCGACTGTAAACAATAAAATCCACAAGCATTTTTTAAGAATACAATAGCGCCCCCTTGCGGCCCTCCAGCTGCAGTTCGCACCAAAGCAATGCAGTGGGGGGACGTCATTTGCAAGCAACCTATTGGAGTTTTCTTGGGTTCCTTTCAGCCTTGCCAACTTTTCACACCTGTAGTTGGTTTCTCTGGTCTGGATCAGTTAATGAGTTCGTCTACTTGGAGCGTTTCCTCCTCGGTTAAGTTTGTTTTCACAAAAACCTAAACACACCAAAATGCTCCCCAACAAACCACGCTAGCATGTTGTCTCCTCTGATTGGTCAGAGCTGTTTGGCATGCGAGTGAGAAAATAAACATGGGGAGAAGATCCGGTTTTCTAAACTACTGCACATTTCTTGTAGAGCGTATCACGGAGCAGCGGCAGAGACAGCATCTGTTCATAGCTGTAATAATAATCTGATAATATACCAAACTACAGTCCACCTGCAGACCACCCAGCTCACTCCAAACATCAAGTAGACAACGTCCCTCACTGCTAGTCCAAGAGAGACCTCGCTTCATTGTCCTCGCCCTGTTAGCTGCTCCAGTTCTCCAGTTCTCTGTTTACGCCATCTGCCGCATCCCATAATGCAAAGCACACCTGGCTGCAGGAGATGTTTAGATCAAACTTGGGGAGTACTTCTAGTACTTGGGTCTGATCGAGGTCGGATCATGTTCTCACCACAAACGAACCGTTCCGGAGTTTGTTTGGAACCGGACCGAGACCACCTCCATTGAGTGTTTTAACCGGACTAACTAGTGCTGGTGTGAAAACACCCTTAGGTTCCATCCTTGGGCTGACAGCAGCCTTCACCGTTGACACGTTCAACATTGCCCCGCCTTTGCAAGACGTTGTACCAGTTTGGTGGTTCCCCCCGAGATAACATCTTTACCCCCTGAAACTAATTTCTGTGTAGCCGGTTTCAGGTATGAATGCCTAAGTAGACCGAAATTCCAGATCTCCATCCACCGGAACCCAAAACGACAGTCTTATCAGGCTAATCAGTGGCGCTCGCTAACGTTTCAGCCTTACTGTGTGTGTGTATGTATGTATGTGTGTGTGTGTGTGTGCGTACGCAAGTGTGTGTATAGAGCTGGATTCTATACAAGAATGTACAAAGACTTTCTGAGCGCGAATGGATGCTGCATTGTTTCACTTGAAGCCGGTAAACATTGGACATTGTTTTAAAACTGAAAGCCATCTTGAGTCCACCCAGAGAGGATGTATCCAGGTTTTGTTTCTTTCCGTTTTCTCTTTGACTCTTCTGATCGCAGGATGTTGTGACTACTCTGCAAATGCAGCCGCTGGAAGACTGGAGCTCGGAGAGGAGCTCGGAAATGTACAGGACTGTGTTTTCTTTCGGTTCCTGTGCTAACGTCGCTGGAGAACGAGGGCTCTTCTAGACGACTGGCTTTCATTTGTTTGTTTTTGAGCATTCGTATGTTATTTATTATTATTTCTCGTGCTTGTTGCCGTGGTCTCATGTCTTTCTCTCTGTTCTACTGCTGTACCTTTGTAGTGAACGTTGACTGCTGGAGCTGCAACCTCGTTCATCTGCTCTCCGCATTCGTTCTCACGGCGGAACGCCTCATCAGTCTACTTGTTTGTTGCTTGTTTTTTTGCTTTGCCCTCCGATTTGATACGTTTCTGCGTATTTACGTGATTTAGATGAAGTCATTCAGAGTGGCCTGATGTGAAATGCTCACGTCTGGAGAATCTTAAGCCTCTACCAAGCTAGTACCAAGCCAGAGAGCATCACAAACCCCCTTGATTAACCTCAGGGACCCCCTTTCGCAAAGTCTAAATTCCCTGAAAATAAACTTACGATGTTATCTTTCCATTTTTTTAGCTGCTTCACCGACCAATCAGCGAGCTAGTTAACTAATTAAACCTGCAGCACTGGTGTAGTTCATTGGTTCATCCAGGTGGTCCTCAATAGCCTAACAACTGTAACTATTCCCGGGATGCCTTCACAGTATGGCGTAGAGCATTGGTGGTGAGGAAATTTGTCCAGTTTTCCCAAGAAATGATGGAACGAGTGAACTAAGGGGATCTGAGGTAATGTGTGGAAGACCTACCAAACCAGAAATAAGAATCTCCAGAAGAAGAACCTCTAAACCAAACCATTTGGTGCCACCATCAATATCACTGTAGCCTCATTTTCATTGTCAGGGCATATGGTTCTTAGGGCTGTACCAACCCAGAGCGCACCAAATTAACCTAAGGGACCCCCTGTCGCAAAGTCTAAATTCCCCAAAAATAAACTTACGATGTTATCTTTTCATTTTTTTAGCTGCTTCACCGACCAATTAGAGAGCCTTTGTCTTTTTGTATATTTAACTAATTAGAGCTGCAGCACTGGCGTAGTTAATTGGTTCATCCAGTTGGTCCTTAATAGCCTAACACCTGTAACTATTCCCGGGATGCCTTCACAGTATGCCGTGGAGCATTGGTGGTGTGGAAATTTTGCCCAGTTTTCCCGAGAAATGAATGAACTAAGGGGATCTCAGGTAATGTGTGGAAGACCTTTCAAACTAGAAATGAGCATCTCCAGAAGAAGAACCTCTAAACCAAACCATATGGTGCCACCATCAGTACCACTATAGCCAACATGGAAGTGCGGCAGTCCATCTGTCCTTCAACGAGAACATGAGGTAAAGCGTTTTGGTAGCCCTGCTGTTCAATTCTGAGCAGATGTTATTGTGATATCAGTGATCTGGAGCTACACATTGCTGTTGTTCAGGTCAACAAGATATAGTAAGGGGTATATATTGGGGTCTGACGCTGGAAATACAACAAAACCCTGTCCAAATCGGACCAAACTCACGTAACCAGATCCTGGTGTTAGTTTAGGTTTTGATATGACATGCTCTCCTGTTCACAGTGGTGGTGATGGGGACCAGACGTCTGCTGAGTTTTAAGGCCTCTTAAAGCTCCTTCACAGAAGGGAATTACAGGAAATGTTGATGAGGACCCTGCCTGCCTGTTTTGCAACAGTTCTAAGAAGCATTTGATTCGTGCAGGGTAAAATAAAGGTCCCCCAGTTCAGTAGATCTTCCATGTAAACACTCCAAGGACGCGTGTAGGTTCACTGGTGGGTTTGATAGTAAATAAATTGAATCAGAATTCAGAACTATTTACACACAGCAGAACCATCCGTCCAGTGAAACACCTGCACATACACACATACTAGTAAGCAAACACACTAGGGGGGCAGTTGGGGATTAGGTGCCTTGTTCAAGTCTCGCTGGTCCAGGAGATCAAACCAACAACCTTCCGGCCACAAGACCTGATCCTTAAGACCCGAGTCCATGACTCTGTGTTTATTTGTTTTGTAGACATGGTGACCCCTGGTTCCCATCACCACCACTGTAAACAACATCAACACCACCGTAAACAACATCACCACCACTGTAAACAACATCACCACCACTGTAAACAACATCACCACCACCGTAAACAACATCACCACCACCGTAAACACCATCACCACCACCGTAAACACCATCACCACCACTGTAAACACCATCACAACCACCGTAAACACCATCACCACCACTGTAAACACCACCACCACCACCGTAAACACCATCACCACCACCGTAAACACCACCACCACCACCGTAAACACCATCACCACCACCGTAAACACCATCACCACCACTGTAAACACCATCACCACCACTGTAAAGGAACGGGAGTCTCCCCAATCAATCATTTCACACCAGTCCCACTCTGAATGACTCCGAACAATCGGAAAAGTCCGAACAATCAGCGGAATTTCTCTCTTTCAAGCGAGATGCCAGCCCACGTGTCTGGCTGCTTTGCTTGCATCCTGTTGGCCAGTGCATCTAATCGATGCAAAGCAAAGGTTCTGGGGTCAGCAGTTCGCCTACAGCCCCAAACTGGACTTTACCAAGTACATGGAAGCTAATTCCAATATCAACAGTGCGAATGAAGGTCGCGTTGTGAAACCGTTCCGAAGGTTTGAAAAGAAGTGAAAAGCGGCCCTGTTTACAGCCCAAACGCTGTCCCACTGAATAGCCCGCCAACCCGCTTCTGAATGGCGCTTTGTTTGAGAGCCTAGAGGGCCAGTGTCCAGGAACCCAGCTGACCGCGTGGAAAGATAGAAAGAGTGGAAATGAAAGCGTTCTCAGCCGGCCCTGTCCATACTATATGTAAATACTGTGACTGTACATAGGAATATGACGCTGCACATATGGATATACTGTACATTGGAGTACGGTACTGTACATTTATAGTGTTTTCTTTTTTATTTATTTATTTATTTATTTATTCGCCCTTTATTTCTTGGCTCATCGCCCAGACCTGTTTTTTGGATGGTCCCGTCCCGTGGTGCTCACTTTTGACTGCTTCTGAGATGCCGTGGCCACAAAGTTAAAGTCGTAAGTTTGGGCGCCCCTGGTCAAAACCCACTTCCTGTTCACAACAGAAATGCTCCTGTCTTTGGCCCACCTCAATCCACTCCCACCCAAAAGAGTGAAGGAATGTACCAGAACTTGTGGACACTCTCGGAACGGATTAAATCAACACACAGGTCCAGTTACTGTTTACTTTCCCCGTTCTGAGAGTGTCCAAAAGTTCTGGCATTCTTTTATACGGTGGGAGTGAAGGGGGGTGGGTCTGGACTGGATTGGAATTTGTGTGCTGGAGCCTATCCCAGCATTCATTGGGCGAAAGACAGGTACCAGCCTGTATAGGCTGCCAGTCCATACCATGCGGACACGGGGACAGTGTGCAAACTCTATGGCTTCAGCTAAACCAGGGGTGTTCAAGCTTTATAGAAATTTGATCGTTTTCAAACGATGCCTGATATCACTAGACCACTTTAAGCAGCATCAGCAATCGGGAATGTCCATCGGACCGCCGGTGTAATTCATATGAAGCCCCCCGACAGTACTGTGTCCCTCGATTTAAGTGCTGGGTGAACGTGCTGGCTGTAAGATCCCCCTTTCTTATCATCACTGTTGAAAAATGTGTCTGAATTAATTTGGATCACACCTTCAAAATGTATTCAATAAAGTTGGGTTTATCAGAACGTATCCGTGTCACAGTCTCTGAAGTGTTTTGGCTGGTACCTCTTTCATCTAATAGATGCCACAGAATGGAAAACTCTATGTACATAGTAGAGGAAGAAGAGTTCAGTACATAGAACGCTACACACCGTGACCCTCAAGGCGAAGGACATGGAGAGGTCGCCAGTCCATCACATGGCCAACACACACCCACACACACACTCACACCTACGGGCAGTTTAGAGTGAGGATCCTAACATGCATGTGTTTGGACTGTGGGAGGAAACCGGAGTACCTGGAGGAACCCACTCAAACACAGAGAGACCATACACACTCCACACAGAACCACCCGGACCGGGAATCCAACCCAGATCATCTTACTGTGAGGAGACAGTGCTGACCACTACACCACCATACTGACCACTACACCACCATACTAACCACTACACCACCATACTGACCACTACAACCACTATACTAACCACTACACCACCATACTAACCACTACACCACCATACTAACCACTACACCACCATACTGACCACTACACCACTATACTAACCACTACACCACCATACTAACCACTACACCACCGTACTAACCACTACACCACCTTACTAACCACTACACTACCATACTGACCACTACACCACCATACTGACCACTACACCACCATACTAACCACTACACCACCATACTAACCACTACACCACCATACTGACCACTACACCACCATACTGACCACTACACCACCGTACTAACCACTACACCACCATACTGACCACTACACCACCATACTAACCACTACACCACCGTACTAACCACTACACCACCGTACTAACCACTACACCACCATACTAACCACTACACCACCATACTAACCACTACACCACCGTACTGACCACTACACCACCGTACTAACCACTACACCACCATACTGACCACTACACCACCATACTAAGCATTACACCACCATACTAACCACTACACCACCATACTGACCACTACACACATACTAACCACTACACCACCGTACTAACCACTACACCACCATACTAACCATTACACCACCATACTAACCACTACACCACCGTACAAACCACTACACCACCATACTAACCATTACACCACCATACTAACCACTACACCACCATACTAACCATTACACCACCATACTAACCACTACACCACCATACTAACCACTACACCACCATACTAACCACTACACCACCATATTAACCACTACACCACCGTACTAACCACTACACCACCAAACTAACCACTACACCACCGTACTAACCACTACACCACCGTACTAACCACTACACCACCGTACTAACCACTACACTACCATACCAACCACTACACCACCATACTAACCATTACACCACCATACTAACCACTACACCACCATACTGACCACTACACCACCATACTGACCACTACACCACCATACTAACCACTACACCACCGTACTAACCACTACACCACCATACTAACCACTACACCACCGTACTAACCACTACACCACCATACTAACCACTACACCACCGTACTAACCACTACAACCACCATACTAACCACTACACCACCATACTAACCACTACACCACCGTACTAACCACTACACCACCGTACTAACCACTACACCACCATACTAACCACTACACCACCGTACTAACCACTACACCACCGTACTAACCACTACACCACCGTACTAACCACTACACCACCATACTAACCACTACACCACCGTACTAACCACTACACCACCGTACTAACCACTACACCACCATACTAACCACTACACCACCATACTAACCACTACACCACCGTACTAACCACTACACCACCATACTAACCACTACACCACCATACTACATTGGTCCATAATTATATTTTTTGGAAAACAGACACAAAACATAATTATTTGGATGTAAATGCGTCATCGTTTAAATATTTTCACCTGATTATGTAACGACATGTTGAGGGTTTTATAATATGAATGTAAAGGTCATCATTCTGAAGGTCAAGCACTGTTCAGATATACTCGGTGGAAGGGCCAGACACATGACAGCCATGTTTGAAAACCTCCTGTATGTTGGTCTGGAATCATCTTCACACATGTACTGACCTGGCCTTAAACCCACTGGAAGTCTGTAGGATGTAACAGGATTGACTCTCTCTCTGACTGTGGAACAAAGAACCGGCTGTCAGCCAGAGTTAGTAGTAGAAACCACCAACAGGAAGGCTGGCGTGGTGAGCCACAGAGTTGTCCATGTTTACAGCATGATTAAAGGGTTGATGTCGACAAGAGTCATTTCTGGGTAGTAAATGTAACCAGACGTCCAAAGTTATTACGGAAAATGGTCATGAATATAGTTTTACGAAAGATTTTGGCCTCAAAGCGATAGACAGAAGGCAAATAGACCCATAAAATAAATCCACCCTTGGTTCCACTCTGAATGACTCTGCTTACCTCAAAATCACTGACTTAAACCCAAACAAGTGTGGAAGTGACTTGACTCGACCTTCTCCGGTACTATAAAACCATCAGGACTGAACACACTCCACGTCACACTGTTTATTCTCACTGACCGCCATCTATTACTGGTGCTACAGGTGGCTCGCAGTTTATTCAAAAGGACTGACCAATCAGCAGTGGCACCGCAGTCCTGCCCTCAGTTATGTTCACCCTAGTGGCACTATAAGTCAGCCCTGGTGACTATGATGGTCAAATATATGTTGACATCCACCTAATTGTTGCTAATAGAAAAAGTGTTCACTCACCCATCCAAATCATTGAGTTCGGGTGTTCCAATCACTTCCATGGCCACACGTGTATTAACTGCTTCTACACACATTAGTAAAGAGTGGGTCTCTCAGGAGCTCAGTGAACTCCAGCGTGGTACCGTGATAGGACGCCACCTGTGTAACAAGTCCAGTGGAGAAGTTTCCTCACTACTAAATATTCCACAGTGGACTGTCAGTGGTGTTCTAACAAAGTGGAAGTGATTGAGAACGACAGCAACTCAGACACCAAGTGGTAGAACACGTACAATGACAGAGCGGTGTCAGCGGATGCTGAGGAGCATAGTGCACAGAGGTCACCAACTTTCTACAGAGTCCATCACTACAGACCTCCAAACTTCATGTGGTCTTCAGATCAGCTCAAGAACAGAGTGTAGAGAGCTTCATGGAATGGGTCTCCATGGCCGAGCAGCTGCATCCAAGCTTTACATCACCAAGAACAATGCAGAGCGTCAGATGCAGTGGTGTAAAGCACACCATCACTGGACTCTAGAGCGGTGGAGACGTGTTCTCTGGAGTGACCACTCCAGAGTGACCACTCCAGAGTGACCACTGGCGGTTGCCAGGAGAACGGTACCTGTCTGACTGCATTGTGTCGAGTATAAAGTTTGGTGGAGGTGGGATTTTGATGTGAGGTTGTTTTTTTCAGGAGTTGGGCTCGGCCCCTCAGTTCCAGTGAAAGGAACTCTTAATGCTTCAGCAGACCAAGAGACTCTGGACAATTTCATGCTCCCAACTTTGTGGGGACAGTTTGGGGACAGCCCTTTCTTCCTGTTCCAACATGACTGCCCACCAGTACACAGAGCAGCTCCATAAAGACATGGAGGAGCGAGTTTGGTGTGGAAGAACTTGACTGGCCTGCACAGAGTCCTGACCTCAACCTGATAGAACACCTTTGGGATGAATTAGAGCGGAGACTCGTCCAAAGAAAATCAAGTATCACCTTTTATTTTGGTTTTCTACATGATTCTAAATCTATTTTTGTCCTTTACATTGTGTGAAAACATCATGATGATTGAACCAATGGTAATACTCCAAATTAGCTTAGAAAGATTTCTGGTTCCATTAACTTACATTGAAAGTAAAGTATATTGTTGCTCTCTCCTGCAAAGTTAGCATTTTGGAAATGTTTGTTTTACCGTATATGTTACCTTTAAACGAGTTGCAGGATGGAGCAACTCAGAAGCAACTGAGTTTCACATAGATTTCATGTAACCGAAGCTGTATGAAGGCAAAACCAGCATCAAGGTATCTCTAATAGACTTCCTCATCTGGTTTCTGACTGTATAGCGTACTGCTATCTATAAAAATATAGCTAAACACAGGTGGTCTTTTGTTTATTTTCATAGTGAGCGGTCATGCAGTGCTGGAGACCATCAAAGCATCTCAGCCTAAGTGCTGCCAGATTTATGTAATACAAGTTCTTCATTAGGGTTCAAGAATATCACTTACCGGCAGCTATAAACCAGAAAACCTAAAAAGCTCTGCTTGGTCTGCTTAATGAGCACCATCAGCACCTTCATCTTCTCAACCAGGAGCTGTGGTTTTGATATCTATATTAATGAACATTGCTGGGTTGAGCCGTTATTTGGTTTCACTTTAACCCTTAAGACTTTGGTCCCATCAATCATTTCCCAGAGTCTTGGCTAAACCTGTAACATCTCCACTCATCTCAGCTCATTAACAGGGTGCTCATTAAATCAATTCAGTATGCAAAAGTTTGGGCATGCGTTGTTTGTTTGTTTGTTTGTTTTGAATAGTTCTGAACATCTTAATGTTTGTTTTATGCAAATCTTCCAAAGCGGCTTCCTCCGGCTCATCCTAAAGGCTTTCACTGGGATTAAGTTCAGGACTCTGTGGTGGCCAGTCTTTCTGTGGGGAAGGTGATGAACCACTCTTGCCACTGTGGTCTTGAAATATGTCCAGTGTCCATTGATGGGATAATCGACCTGGTCATTCCAGACATTCAGGTGGTCTCCTGACGTCATTGTCTGGCCACATAATGTTGCTGAGCCTTGATCTGAGCAACTGAAGCCCACCAGATCATAACACTGCCTTTGGAGGCTTGTACAGTGGACACTATACATGATGAGTGCTCTTCCTGTCTTACCTTGACGTGCCCATCGCTCAGGAATAAGATCAGTCTGGACTCTTCAGACCACATTACCATTTCCCATTGACCAGCTACTATTACTGGTGCTAATAAAGCTCCCCATATACCAGACAGCTGGCTCGCAGTTTATTTGACCATAATTATCATTGACGGAGTTGTGAAATGTATCCCCCATGTCAACACAGGCTTCAATCTGAGAGGTGCTTTGTGCGAGCCATGCACTAGAGTGATGAGGCCAATATGGTACCACCAAGTGGTAGCCACGTATAATAACAGAGCGGGTCAGCAGATGCTGAGGAGCATAGTGCACAGAGAACACCAACTTTAATACTGGTTTCAAGCCTTCAGATCAGCCCAAGAACAGAGCGTAGAGAGCTTCATGGAATGGGTCTCCGTGGCCGAACAGCTGCATCCAAGCCTTACATCACCAAGAACAATGCAGAGCGTCGGATGCAGTGGAGTAACCAGTCTCACTTCACCGTCTGGTAATCTGATGGACGAGTCTGGGTTTGGCGGGTGCCAGGAGACCGGTACTTGTCTGACTGCATTGTGCTGAGTGTAAAGTTTGGTGGAGGGGGGATCATGGTGTGGGGTTGTTTTTTCAGGTGTTGGGCTCAGACTCTCAGTTCCAGTGAAAGGAACTCTTAATGCTTTAGCAGACCAAGAGATTCTGCACAATTTCATGCTCCCAACTTTGTGGGGGCAGTTTGGGGAGACGGCCCCTTCCTGTTCCAACACCGGTGCACAGAGCAGCTCCATAAAGACATGGAGGAGCGAGTTTGTTGTGAAAGAACTTGACTGGCCTGCCCTCAACTTCAGGGGCCAAATATAGAAGGCTTCACTGGACCTCTGTTTGCTTTGATTATGGCGGTATTTCACTGTGAAATTGTTTTGACAACCTGATCTGAGATCTGTATTGACTCCGTGAAGCTTTCTTCATCTTTTCCCAGAGGCTTTCACTGGGATTACGTTCAGAACTCTGTGGTGGCCAGTGTTTGTCTAGGGATGGTGATTCATCAAGTGAACCACTTTTGGCTCTGTGGTTTTGAAATACGTCCAGTGTTCATTTATGGGATAACCAACTTGGTAATTCTGTACATTCAGGTGTTCAGCTGACGCCATTGTGCCGCCACATACCACAATAGATAGATCATAATACTGCCTTTAGAGCAGGGCTATTTACTTAGAGTTCAGTAAGGTCCAGTTAGAGGAGATTTCAGCTACTGAAACACATCACACATACCGTTCAGTATATTTCAGTATATTTACTGTTTAAATGCTGAACTGAATTAATTATTTATAAACCTATAATAAATGGTTTTATAATAATAAAAAGAAGGTCTACATTTAAAAAAAAAAAAGAATGTTTTTTTAAAAAAGTGCATCTTAAAGTGTTTATTTATAGAGAAAGTAAATAAAACTTGGTCTTCTACTCAGCTTCACAGATTAACATGTTGGTTGTACAGAGCGGTATTCTCCAGAACTAGACGAGCAGGTCCATTCCAGAACCGTTCCTGTTAAACACTCAGTTTTCTCTGTTCACTTTTCTGTTTTTAGAGCTCCTTATTCTTTCTGACTCGCTTTAGTCTCCGGCTGCTGCTCCTCGCTTCATACCTCGCCTGTGTGTGCACAGATCTGATTGGCTGAGGAGCCTTCGGTGATCTTACAGCGCACGCGATTGGTCTCTGAGTTCACTGCGCCGTAAAGCCCGTATACCGTAAAGACTAGAAAAGCTCCGCCGCTTAAAATAAACACAGTCTAAATTAAGTTATTCTCAATAGTTTATCAGTTTGGGTCCACATTGGACTAGTTATAAGATGAAGGTAGTTCAGTATTTCCAGCATAAACATCAGAAGCTAGCTCAGTATTCCCAGTATGGATGTCAGAAGCAAGCTCAATCTTTATAGCGTTGACATTAGAAGCTAGCTTGAAATTCCCAGCCTGAACATCAGAAGCTGGCTAGATATTCCCAACATAGACATCAGAATTTAGCTTGGAAACCCCAACATGGACATCAGAAGCTAGCTCAGTATTTCCAGCATGGACATGATAAGCTAGCTCAGTATTCCCAGCATGGACATAATAAGCTAGCTCAGTATTGCCAGCATGGACATAATAAGCTAGCTCAGTATTCCCAGCATGGACATGATAAGCTAGCTCAGTATTCCCAGCATGGACATGATAAGCTATCTCAGTATTCCCAGCATGGACATGATAAGCTAGCTCAGTATTCCCAGCATGGACATGATAAGCTAGCTCAGTATTGCCAGCATGGACATTGGAAGCTAGCTTAGTATTCCCAGCATGGACATTATAAGCTAGCTCAGTATTCACAGCATGGACATCAAATGCTAGCTTAGTATTCCTAACATGGACATGAGAATCTAGCTCAGTTTTCCCAACATGGACATGAAAAGCTAGCTCAGTATTTCCAACATGGACATCAGAATCTAGCTCAGTATTTCCAACATGCACATCAGAAGCTAGCTCAGTATTTCCAACATGGACATCAGAAGCTAGCTCAGTATTTCCAACATGGACATCAGAATCTAGCTCAGTATTTCCAACATGGACATCAGAATCTAGCTCAGTTTTCCCAACATGGACATCAGAATCTAGCTCAGTATTTCCAACATGGACATCAGAATCTAGCTCAGTTTTCCCAACATGGACATCAGAATCTAGCTCAGTATTTCCAACATGGACATCAGAATCTAGCTCAGTATTTCCAACATGGACATCAGAATCTAGCTCAGTATTTCCAACATGGACATCAGAATCTAGCTCAGTATTTCCAACATGCACATGAGAAGCTAGCTCAGTAATATATGGTCTCTGGGTTCACTGAGTTCATTGCGCCGTAAAGCCCGTATACCATAAAGACGAGAAAAGCTCAGCCGAAAATAAACACAGTTCATATTAAATCATTCTCAGTAGTTTATCGGTTTGGGTCCGGACCTGGACCGCGGTCGGCCTATTAGTGACCACTGCTTTAGAGGCTTGTACAGTGGACAACATTCATGATGGGTGCTTCTCCATGTCTTACCCAGACGCTCACATCGCTCAGCAATAGGGTGGGTCTGGACTCTTCAGACCCCATGACCTGTTCCCTTATCCAGTCTTTATGCTCTCTAGTAAAGAGTTAGTTTTAAATTGAATTAGTCTCACTAAGAAGTTTGGTCACTATTACACATAGCCCCTGAACCCTTGCCTTTCAAACTCATCCAGTGCTTTTATGCCTTGGCCTTCTTCGGCCAGGGGTGGGTTCAGTTCTCCAGGCGGCAAACAGATATACCTGACCAAGATGCTCTTCCAGGTATGGCAGGCAGCGCTCCAAGCTTTGGTTTGGTCCTGCTTCAGGAGCTGGATCCACGACAAACAGTGTTTTCTCAGAATGTGGTAAAGCAAACAGCTACTTGTAGGATTTTTATGGTTGAGCTCTGAAGGGGACTGTTAAAAGTGGGAGAGAAGCCATTGGAGGAACTTGTAATGAAGCAGATTGGTCTCAGATCAGAGGGAGTAGTTGGTACTGTAAACGTAAAGTGTCCTCGTCTCCAGCCATAAAGACTGTTGCGGTGGATTGCAATTGTCTTTCCTACAGTGGTTTCTAAACCCTGTTGTTTCCATGCTTGAGGACAACGAGTGGCTTGCAGAACTTGTCTTCCTCAACGGTTGCTATGAATAAATATTTTTATTTCTGGGAGAAACTGTGGGATTATGGCCTGCATGGGGCTCCCAAGGGACTGTGGTCCACACGGAGGCGCATGTACAAAAGCTCCTTGATTACACTCTAGAAAATAAAGTGTTTTTTAACGTGCTGTGCCGTGTCATCATCCTGGTAATGATTTTCATGCCTTTTCATGCTGTTAGAGGCTTGAAGTCTGTTTTCTTTGGTTGTAGATTGCTGGTAACACTTGTAAGTCTTAATATGGTGTAAAGACTCTAAATTGAAAGACATGTTGTAAAAAATCACAAAAGTATCAGATTTAGTCATAAAATATTGTTTTTATTCTAAATATGTAACATATGGACGCAGCCATTATTACTGCCTGCTGGGTAGATGAGGTCAGATGGTTTCAGGTCTGAACTGGACTGTGGTGTGAAGGAGTGAGTGTTAGTTACTAATCTAGCTTAAAGAAAACCATGTACACTGTGCTGTTGATGTTGTTTCAGTGAAAGGCAGTGTGAAGACTGATATCAGTCTAAACAGCTTCACAAACATAAACAAGGAGAATAGTTAGTGAAGCAGCGTGTGGACCAACACAGCTACCCAAAGACCCCCGCTCTGCTCTCCTCACTTCAGTCTGGATGAGTTTGAGTGGTTCAGTAGACCACCACTGGTGAGAGACTTGACGGAGGCTGTTGGTTTTAAGCGGAGACTAAAACACAATGCAGTGCCACAGTTTCCACACACAGGAAGTTCAAAAGCTCCAGATTATGGAGAACCGCCAGAAGAACCGTGAACGTGAACATGCGCTGGACTCTCTCCTGAGAACGTTTAGCGTTAGCGTCAGCTGCTTCTCCTCGTTTGTGGATCCTGAAGGTGAAAGTACAGTCTTAGTAGTGAACATACTAGTTCACTAATAAAGGAGTGTGAAGCTCAGAGACACTCCCGTTCAGTGTATCTAGCTGTTTACTGAGAGTGAATGTTTCCTGCTAGAAAGCGGAGCTCCTTTAACAGACACTCTCCTTCTCCGTCAACACCAACACACAGCTTCACAACAACTCCAGCACTGTGTCACTCTCTCCTCCACCCTCTCTGTTCACCATTTACACTAACGTGGTGTGTGATGTCACCGCTGATGTCAGAAATGTTGTGTTCTAGCTTAAACTGTAAAGACTGAACAGTAGCATGTTTAGTAGCTAGCTGTGCTCAAGCGTGACGGCCGGTTACTGCAACCATTTGACGTCACTACCCGCTGATCACGTCAGTAGATACAACAATGGAGACCCACGTGCAGCGGATTTTACACAAAATCTAATAAATCTGATAATTTTAAGTTGTTAATAATTTAGAGTCTTTACACCATATTAACGCTTACATGTGTTTCCAGCCGGGGTACTTTGTGGGACAAGAAAGCTAAATTATGTAGCAAATCTACCATAAAATAACAGCTTCAGAATCATTTTGATGGCATTTTGTATTACAATAAGGAGAACAGCACCTCTCTCGTTCCCACTCCAGGCCCGGAATTCCTGCTATAGAGTTATGTAACATTGAAGAAGTGGGAATGAGACCTCTCACGAGAACAATGTAGCACTTTACGACAAACAGACCAACAATTATGGGTCTTCACATAGTTATAAGAAGAGGGTAGTTCAGTATTCCTAGCATGGATGTCAGAAACTACCTTAGTATTCCCAGCATTGACATCAAAAGCTAGCTTGGAATTCCCAACATGGACCTCAGAAAGTAGCTCGCAATTTCTAACATGGACATCGAAAGCTAGCTCAGTATTCCCAACATGGACATCAGACGCTAGCTCAGTATTCCCAACATGGACATCAGACGCTAGCTCAGTATTTCCAGCATGGACATCAGACGCTAGCTCAGTATTTCCAGCATGGACATCAGACGCTAGCTCAGTATTTCCAGCATGGTCATCAGACGCTAGCTCAGTATTCCCAGCATGGACATCAGAGGCTAGCTCAGTATTTCCAGCATGGACATCAGACGCTAGCTCAGTATTTCCAGCATGGTCATCAGATGCTAGCTCAGTATTCCCAGCATGGTTATCAGACGCGAGCTCAGTATTCCCAGCATGGTTATCAGATGCTAGCTCAGTATTCCCAGCATGGACATCAGACGCTAGCTCAGTATTTCCAGCATGGTCATCAGACACTAGCTCAGTATTTTTAGCATGGTCATCAGACGATAGCTCAGTATTTCCAGCATGGTCATCACACACTACCTCAGTATTCCCAGCATGGACATCAGAGGCTAGCTCAGTATTTCAAGCATGGACATCAGACGCTAGCTCAGTATTTCCAGCATGGTCATCAGATGCTAGCTCAGTATTCCCAGCATGGTTATCAGACGCGAGCTCAGTATTCCCAGCATGGTTATCAGACGCTAGCTCAGTATTCCCAGCATGGACATCAGACGCTAGCTCAGTATTTCCAGCATGGTCATCAGACACTAGCTCAGTATTTTTAGCATGGTCATCAGACGATAGCTCAGTATTTCCAGCATGGACATCAGACGCTAGCTCAGTATTTCCAGCATGGTCATCAGAAGCTAGCTCAGTATTCCCAACATGGACATCAGACGCTAGCTCAGTATTCTCAGCATGGTTATCAGACGCTAGCTCAGTATTTCCAGCCTGGTCATCAGAAGCTAGCTCAGTATTTCCAGCATGGACATCAGACGATAGCTCAGTATTCCCAGCATGGACATCAGACGATAGCTCAGTATTCCCAGCATGGTTATCAGACGCTAGCTCAGTATTCCCAGCATGGACATCAGACGCTAGCTCAGTATTTTTAGCATGGTCATCAGACACTAGCTCAGTATTTCCAGCATGGTTATCAGACGCTAGCTCAGTATTCCCAGCATGGTTATCAGACGCTAGCTCAGTATTTCCAGCATGGTCATCAGACACTAGCTCAGTATTTCCAGCATGGACATCAGACACTAGCTCAGTATTTCCAGCATGGTTATCAGACGCTAGCTCAGTATTCCCAGCATGGACATCAGACGCTAGCTCAGTATTTCCAGCATGGTCATCAGACGCTAGCTCAGTATTTCCAGCATGGTTATCAGATGCTAGCTCAGTATTTCCAGCATGGTCATCAGACACTAGCTCAGTATTTCCAGCATGGTCATCAGACACTAGCTCAGTATTTCCAGCATGGACATCAGACGCTAGCTCAGTATTTCCAGCATGGTCATCAGACGCTAGCTCAGTATTTCCAGCATGGACATCAGACGCTAGCTCAGTATTCCCAGCATGGTTATCAGACGCTAGCTCAGTATTTCCAGCATGGTCATCAGACGCTAGCTCAGTATTTCCAGCATGGTTATCAGACGCTAGCTCAGTATTTCCAGCATGGTTATCAGACGCTAGCTCAGTATTCCCAGCATGGTTATCAGACGCTAGCTCAGTATTTCCAGCATGGTTATCAGACGCTAGCTCAGTATTTCCAGCATGGTCATCAGACGCTAGCTCAGTATTCCCAGCATGGTTATCAGACGCTAGCTCAGTATTCCCAGCATGGTTATCAGACGCTAGCTCAGTATTCCCAGCCTGGTCATCAGAATTTAGCTTGGTATTCCCAACATGGACATTATTTTTGTTATTTCTGAAACACTGGGACTTTATCCTTTTCCGTCTCATCCCTGTCTCAGGGAGGGTTGTAGTGCTTCCCGATGCCCCCTAACCCTGTAGGAGGAGCCCAGGAGCAAATGCTTTAACACATAGAACCTTTTAACTAATCATGTTTTAATCAAGAGTCTATAAAGAGCAAAATCCTTCTCTCCTTCTCTCCACTCCCTCACTCACTCACTCACTCACTCACTCTATTTACCCTCTATTTACTCTCTATCTTTCTTCCTATCCCACCCCGTCTGCCCCCCACCTCCCTTTCTCTCTCCGTCCAAGCAGGATATGCGTTAGGAGCACTGATATCGAGCATTCGTCAGGGAAACAGTTCGCTGGGACGTAACACGAGACACACTTCGTCTTGTTAGCTGGTGACGGAGTAATGACGGGAAATGAGGCTCATGAGGTGCGTACCCCAACATTCCGAAGCACCCTCTCCACCTTACCAGCTTCCTGAAGCTCATGTTCTAGATAAAATCAGGGTTTTATGTGTCATGCAAAAACAGCTGCTCCCTTACAGCGCAGTACTCTGCAGACGTCAGAGACCACCCTCCATCTCCGTTCTACCAGCTCCACTGACCACACAGGAGCTACACTCACTGTCCACTCTATCAGCTCCACTGACCACATAGGAGCTACATCTACAGACTGTAGTTCTCTGTATACTTTATTACTCTGTTCTTTAATGATCAGGACCCCCACAGGACCACCACAGAGCAGCTACTGTTAGGGAGGTGGATCATTCTTTAGTTACTCAGATTGAAATGAACCCAGGTTTAGATATTTAGACTATGGTTTAAATATTCAGATTGTGACTAATCCAGGTTTAGATACTTAACCTTAGATTAATCTAGGTTTAGATACTCAGATTGTGACTAGTCCAGGTTTAGATACTCAGGTTGTGACTAGTCCAGGTTTAGATACTCAGATTGTGACTAGTCCAGGTTTAGATACTCAGGTTGTGACTAGTCCAGATTTAGATACTCAGAATGTGATTAGATACCCAGACTGTGATGAATTCAGGTTTAGATAGTTAGACTATGATTTATCCAGGTTTAGATACTAACATTGTGATTAATCCAGGTTCAAATACGCAGACTGTGATTAATTCAAGTTAAGATACTCAGGCTGTGATTAATCCAGGTTCACATGTTCAGACTGTGATTAATACAGGTTTAGATACTCAGGCTCTGATTATATACCAAGACTGTAATTAACCCAGGTTTAGATAGTCAGACTGTGATTAATCCAGGTTTATATACTCAGACTGTGATTATATACCCAGACTGTGATTAATACAGGTTTATATACTCAGACTGCGATTAATACAGGTTTAGATAGTCAGGCTTTAATAAATCCAGATTTAGATATTTAGACCGATCTAGGTTTAGATACTCAGATTGTGATTAATATAAGTTTACATACTCATACTGTGATTAATCCAGATTTTGATACTCACACCATGATTATATACCCAGACTGTGATTAATCCAGGTTTACATACTCATACTGTGATTAATCCAGATTTTGATACTCACACCATGATTATATACCCAGACTGTGATTAATCCAGGTTTACATACTCATACTGTGATTAATCCAGATTTTGATACTCACACCGTGATTATATACCCAGACTGTGATTAATCCAGGTTTACATACTCATACTGTGATTAATCCAGATTTTGATACTCACACCATGATTATATGCCCAGACTGTGATTAATCCAGGTTTACATACTCATACTGTGATTAATCCAGATTTTGATACACACACCGTGATTATATACCCAGACTGTGATTAATTCAGGTTTACATACTCATACTGTGATTAATCCCGATTTTGATACACACACCGTGATTATATACCCAGACTGTGATTAATCCAGGTTTACATACTCATACTGTGATTAATCCAGATTTTGATATACACACCGTGATTATATACCCAGACTGTGATTAATTCAGGTTTACATACTTAGAATGTGCTTAATCCAGGTTTACATATTCAGACTGTGATTAATTCAGGTTTAGATACTAATACTGTGATTAATACAGGTTTACATACTCAGACTGTGATTAATTCAGGTTTAGATACTAGGGCTCTAATAAATCCACGTTTAGATACTCAGACCGATCTAGGTTTAGATACTCAGATTGTGATTAAGCCAAGTTTATATACTCAGACTGTGATTAATCCAGGTTTAGATACTCAGATTGTGATTAAGCCAAGTTTATATACTCAGACTGTGATTAATTCAGGTTTACATACTCAGACTGGATGATGCTCATGAGGCTTAATGGAGGTCCCGCAATGTGTTTATTAGCGTGGCCCCAGGACGACCGTTCTTTAGTACTGGGATTCTTTTAGAACAGACTCATCCCAAAACTAAGTTCCCGTAAGAGGCTCGGCTAATGCTACAGCACTCAAATACAATTTAGTTTCCAGCTTTGTGGCAGCAGTTTACTTTCCTGTTCCAGCTTGACTGCGTCCCTGTGCAGCTCCAGAAAGACAAGATCTGAATAGCTTGGTGTGGTTTAACTACAGTGGCCTGCATTGAGCCCAGTGGTTAAACTAAATTGGAGCTTCTTGCCCCCAAAATCAGTGCCCGACCTCAGACATATCATTTAAAACGAATGACCACAAACTCCTCTACTTTAAAATCCTGTGGAAAGCCTTCCCGGAGTGGTGGAGACTGTTACAGCTGCAAAGGGTGGCAGCTCCATATTACTGCCCTTGGTTTTGGCATGGGGTGTCCAACATACTCAAATATGTGTCAGGTCCAAACAGTGAACACGCCAGCCAATCACAATTCACTATCCAGTGAATCTGTAACGGTCTGGAATAGTGCCCATCTGTGAAGGTGGCGTTGAGAGGCTCAGACTGTGATTAATACAGGTTTAGATACTAATACTGTGATTAATACAGGTTTAGATACTCAGACTGTGATTAATACAGGTTTAGATACTAATACTGTGATTAATACAGGTTTAGATATGTATACTGTGATTAATACAGGTTTAGATACTCATACTGTGATTAATACAGGTTTAGATACTAATACTGTGATTAATACAGGTTTAGATATGTATACTGTGATTAATACAGGTTTAGATACTCATACTGTGATTAATACAGGTTTAGATACTAATACTGTGATTAATACAGGTTTAAATATGTATACTGTGATTAATACAGGTTTAGATACTCATACTGTGATTAATCCAGGTTTAGACACACACAGTGCGATTAATCCAGATTTACATACTCAGACTGTGATTAATCCAGGTTTTGATTCTCACACTGTGATTATATACCCAGACTGTGATTAATACAGATTTATATACTCAGACTGCGATTAATTCAGGTTTAGATAGTCAGGCTTTAATAAATCCAGATTTAGATATTTAGACCGATCTAGGTTTAGATACTCAGATTGTGATTAATACAAGTTTACATACTCAGACTGTAATTAATCCAGGTTTACATACTCAGACTGTGATTAATCCAGGTTTTGATACTCAGACTGTGATTAATCCAGATTTACATACTCAGACTGTGATTAATCCAGGTTTTGATTCTCACACTGTGATTATATACAAAGACTGTGATTAATACAGATTTATATACTCAGACTGCGATTAATACAGGTTTTGATTCTCACACTGTGATTATATACAAAGACTGTGATTAATACAGATTTATATACTCAGACTGTGATTAATCCAGGTTTTGATACTCAGACTGTAATTAATCCAGGTTTACATACTCAGACTGTGATTAATCCAGGTTTTGATACTCAGACTGTGATTAATCCAGATTTACATACTCAGACTGTGATTAATCCAGGTTTTGATTTTCACACTGTGATTATATACAAAGACTGTGATTAATACAGATTTAGATACTCAGGTTCTAATAAATCCAGGTTTAAATACTCAGATTGTGATTAATCCAAGTTTGCATACTCAGACTGTGATTAATCCAGGTTTACATACTCAGACTGTGATTAATCCAGACCTACATACTCAGACTGTGATTAATCCAGGTTAGCATCTGTAAAGTGAGCAGTGTGTTTCTCCAGACAGCCTTCATAAGAGCCTATACTGTTCATCACATACTCACCTATATCAGCTTCCTATTGGTAATTTATATGTGTACGTAATTGATCAGCCAGTTTGATTGATAAAGGGGTAACAAGCTTAGTAAGACAATGTGTAGTATTTATATGTGTAGCGTCCATGCACAGAACAATTCGTTTCTAAAAGGATGATTAGCGCCCTCTTCGTTTTTGAGAAAGAATTGCACGTGAACTTCAAGTTCAGAAGAACTTACCGACTTATAAGTGGGTCGGATTACTCTTATATTTACGAACGACTTTATGTCCTACGTTAGTTACGAAGGCTTTCGGGAAACATTCGTAATTTTAGGAATGTTTTTAAGTATGAAGTCACGAAGTACTTAGCTTTTACGAACGTTTTGGGAAACACAGCCCTGTCTGACTGCCTTCAGAGATGGTTTTGTGACCCATACCAGCTCTTCTTCTGAGCTCCTCAGATCCCTGTTCTGGAAATACAACACAGCGTCCACTCGCACCTGACCATGATCCCACCGATTGGGAACTATGTGCTGATCCAAGTGGCTCACATGCTTCTAGCCTCACCGATATGAACCCTCACCTATTTGAACCGGTTCTATTAATCAATGTTTTAAATCATGTTTTTAATGCAGAAGTTTAAAGAAAATTCTTTTATTTTTTCCATTCTTTTAGGCACCAATCTCTGCAAAACTGAAAATAGTAATAAATGGCCATTAGACCTCACGATCACACCACTGCCCGTCTTAAAGCCATTATGGATTTCCTGTGAGTCAGTGCTAACTTCCTCACTCCTCCGAGGGCAGCCTCGCTTTGCAGTGCCAAATTTCCCCAAAACATGGACTGAATAAATCTGTTATTGCATCACTTTATGATTCAGCCTTGCAGAAGCAGCGTGGTTTCCTATCTGGCCCGGCTGGTGTCCAGTAAGTCATGTTTAAAGCCTTCACGCATAGACTGCGTGAAAAGGGTCAAAAATGATGTCAATGGTGGTTTGCCCCATGATTAGATGCGACACAAGCTCTGCGCTGCTCGTACGCTTATCTGAATGCTGGGATACGACCTCCGGCCGAATGGCTGAGGGAAGAGTTTGACTGACGGAAAGCCGTGTGACTAAGCTTTAGTATAGATTTCGAGGAAGGCTGGGCAGAACGTTGAACAAAGAGTACATGTGTCACGTTGGTGGGAGTCACTGTGGTATGTAACAGTAAGGAGCTGATTGTACGAAGAAAAAAAAAAGAAGAGCAGATGGATCACATGACGCCGAGCTCAGCTTCCTTTTTGGATTTTCCTGTGCTACCTTAAATAGTGTAGTGGTCAGGTGGAAGGGGTTCATCTGAACCAGAAGCTGCTGAATTGGAAGATGATTCAATCCATGGGCCCTTCAAAATTTGCAGACGCTGCAAGACAGGCTTTTGGCTTGTCCATGAGATCTTTTGCGAAAGACAGCATTGTTCATTTTGCTTCTTGGAAGGTCTTTGACTGGGCAGTCATAGAGTTAGTTCGACCACTAGAGTTGGCAGGACCGGATGGAAGCTCCAGAAAGGAAAGCAAGTGCAGTCATGCTAAAGAAAACAGTGCACACCACCCTATGACCAAAGAACATTTGGAGAAGTCTGGACACGGCTGAGAGAAAGCAGTTTGGTCAGTCAAGGCTCCATATTGGCTCCAAATATGGCCCTAAAAATACCACCCTCTATCAAGAAGTGAGTCTCTTCTCACGGCACTGGCAGAACCCAGATAATGGAAGTTCTGAAGCTGAATGGAGCCATACAGGGAGACATTCTTGGGATGAATGCTTTGCCATCCACTGGGACGGGGTGTGGGTGGACATTCCTGCTGGACAGTGATTCAAAACACACTGTGAAGGAAACCCCAGTTGTATTGAGAAGAATGTGGGAAATAGTGAACTGCACCCTCACAGCCTCCGCTCACAATCACCCTGGAGGGCTCTATGACCCAAGAACAGGCAGGTGGAAACTGGTTGCTACAGAACATTTGGAGAAGCCTGGAGACGGTTGAGAGAAAGCAGGGTAGTCAGTCCAGGCAAAAATGTTTGCTCTATATAAGACCCTAAAAATACCACCCCTAGAGGGAAGTGAGTATGTGGAAGCATCAAGGTCCAGGGCTGTTTCTCTTCTCACGGCACTGGCAGAACCCAGATTCTGAAGCTGAATTAAGCCATACAGGGAGTTTATTAATGCCTATTAGTTACAAAGATTGTTTTCTTTGGAACTCCATTAAGAGACCATTACAGTAATCAGCTCAGTCCATTACAGTGATCAACTCTGACTATTACAGTGATCAACTCTGACTATTACAGTGATCAACTCTGACCATTACAGTGATCAACTCTGACTATTACGGTGATCAACTCTGACTATTACGGTGATCAACTTTGACCATTACAGTGATCAACTCTGACCATTACAGTCATCAACTCTGACCATTACAGTGATCAACTCTGACCATTACAGTGATCAACTCTGACTATTACGGTGATCAACTCTGACTATTACGGTGATCAACTTTGACCATTACAGTGATCAACTCTGACCATTACAGTCATCAACTCTGACCATTACAGTCATCAACTCTGAACATTACAGTGATCAACTCTGACCAGTACAGTGATCAACTCTGATCATTACAGCGATCAACTCTGACCATTACAGCGATCAACTCTGACTATTACAGTGATCAACTCTGACCATTACAGTGATCAACTCTGACTATTACAGTACTCAACTCTGACCATTACAGTGATCAACTCTGACCATTACAGTGATCAACTCTGATCATTACAGTGATCAACTCTGACTATTACAGTGATCAACTCTGACCATTACAGTGATCAACTCTGACTATTACAGTGATCAGCTCTGACCAGTACAGTGATCAACTCTGACCAGTACAGTGATCAACTGTGACTATTACAGTGATCAACTCTGACCATTACAGTGATCAACTCTGACCATTACAGTGATCAACTCTGATCATTACAGCGATCAACTCTGACCATTACAGCGATCAACTCTGACTATTACAGTGATCAACTCTGACTATTACAGTGATCAACTCTGACCATTACAGTGATCAACTCTGACTATTACAGTGATCAACTCTGACCATTACAGTGATCAACTCTGACTATTACAGTGATCAACTCTGACTATTACAGGCATCAACTCTGACCATTACAGTGATCAACTCTGACCATTACAGTGATCAACTCTGACCATTACAGTCATCAACTCTGACCATTACAGTGATCAACTCTGACCATTACAGTGATCAACTCTGACTATTACAGTCATCAACTCTGACCATTACAGTCATCAACTCTGACTATTACAGTCATCAACTCTGACCATTACAGTGATTAACTCTGACCATTACAGAGATCAACTCTGACTATTTACAGTGATCAACTCTGACCATTACAGTAATCAACTCTGACTATTACAGTGATCAACTCTGACCATTACAGTGATCAACTCTGAGTATTACAGTGATCAACTCTGACCATTACAGTGATCAACTCTGATCATTACAGCGATCAACTCTGACCATTACAGTGATCAACTCTGATCATTACAGCGATCAACTCTGACCATTACAGCGATCAACTCTGACCATTACAGTGATCAACTCTGACTATTACAGTAATCAACTCTGACCATTACAGTGATCAACTCTGACCATTACAGTGATCAACTCTGACTATTACAGTGATCAACTCTGACCATTACAGTAATCAACTCTGACCATTACAGTGATCAACTCTGACCATTACAGTGATCAACTCTGACCATTACAGTGATGAGCTCTGTTGTAACAAGTTTCTGTGCGTCGCTCTGAGATCGAAAAGACTGGACTTTAGTGAAGATCACACGCAGGTTGCGTATTTCAGTTTTGATATTCATAGCTACAGAATTTAATCACCAAGAATCAGAATTTCATTTTTTTCCTGCTTTAGTGTCAAAATATTTGTGACACCCAGTGAGAAATATGTGAAACACAGCTTATGCACCTATTGACCCATAAACTAGAAAACTGGTTTGTACGAAATTTATCTCAAGGATGCCCAGCCTTATCTAGCGTGGCTTTCCAAAAAAACACATTCCAAAGCATTACATCACCTAAAACTTGAGACCAGTGCACATGTACAATCGTGTGAGCTCCTACTTTAATAGAGTAAAATGACCTGCAGCCATACCGGCCCACTGCAGATACGACTGGACACCCTTGACTTAACAGATTCAACCTATAAATGTACATAGATGTTCTCTAAACAAAGAGAAAAATCTGGCAACCCTAATTCAGAGTGGACTGGTGTGAGATGTTGTTTACAGTAGTGATGATGGTGTTTACCGTGGTGGTGATGGTGTATAAAGTGGTGGTGATGGTGTATACAGTGGTGGTGATGGTGTATAAAGTGGTGGTGATGGTGTTTACAGTGTTGGTGATGGTGTTTACAGTGGTGGTGAAGGTGTTTACAGTGGTGGTGGTGAAGGTGTTTACAGTGGTGGTGATGGTGTTTACAGTGGTGATGGTGTTTACAGTGGTGGTGATGGTGTTTACAGTGGTGATGGTGTTTACAGTGGTGGTGATGGTGTTTACAGTGGTGGTGGTGAAGGTGTTTACAGTGGTGGTGAAGGTGTTTACAGTGGTGGTGATGGTGTTAACAGTGGTGGTGGTGACAGTGTTTACAGTGGTGGTGATGGTGTTAACAGTGATGGTGGTGGTGATGGTGTTTACAGTGGTGGTGAAGGTGTTTACAGTGGTGGTGATGTTTACAGTGGTGGTGGTGAAGGTGTTTACAGTGGTGGTGATGGTGTTTACAGTGGTGGTGATGGTGTTTACAGTGGTGGTGGTGAAGGTGTTTACAGTGGTGGTGATGGTGTTTACCGTGGTGGTGGTGAAGGTGTTTACAGTGGTGGTGGTGAAGGTGTTTACAGTGGTGGTGATGGTGTTTACAGTGGTGGTGGTGATGGTGTTTACAGTGGTGGTGAAGGTGTTTACAGTGGTGGTGATGGTGTTAACAGTGGTGGTGGTGACGGTGTTTACAGTGGTGGTGATGGTGTTAACAGTGATGGTGGTGGTGATGGTGTTTACCATGGTGGTGAAGGTGTTTACAGTGGTGGTGATGTTTACAGTGGTGGTGGGGAAGGTGTTTACAGTGATGGTGGTGAAGGTGTTGACAGTGGTGATGGTGTTTACAGTGGTGGTTGTGAAGGTGTTTACAGTGGTGGTGGTGATGGTGTTTACAGTGGTGATAATGTTTACAGTGGTAGTGATGGTGTTTACAGTGGTGGTGAAGGTGTTTACAGTGGTGGTGGTGAAGGTGTTTACAGTGGTGGTGATGGTGTTAACACTGGTGGTGGTGACGGTGTTTACAGTGGTGGTGATAGTGTTTACAGTGGTGGTGAAGGTGTTTACAGTGGTGGTGGTGAAGGTGTTTACAGTGGTGGTGGTGATGGGAACTGGGGTCTCCATGTCTACAACACAAATATACACATTTTATTTACCATGAAACCCACCAGTGAACCTACACATGGGTTCTGAGTGTTTATATGAATATTGCTGAGGGTATCTGCTCGGATTTCCAGGCTTGTGTTCAGACTGTGAGCAAATCAGATTTGTTTCTCAAATCAGGTCCTTTGGGAAATGATTAGTATAGTTTAGTGAGTTACACCACTATATTACACCCGGACCTCTGGGGTTTGACTGTACCAATAAGACTCCTAACACCACCTTCTCCAACAGGTAAACTGTAACACTACCTTCACCTAGCTGTGTACAGGTAAACTGTACTACTGAGCTACTGAGTGCTGTACTACTGTGCTACTGAGTGCTGACTGGTTAACATTACTGCTACTGAGTGCTGACTGGTTGGCATTACTGCTACTGAGTGCTGAATGGTCGGCATTACTGCTACCGGGTCCTGAATAATTGGCATCACTGCTATTGAGTGCTGAATGGTTGGCATTACTGCTACTGAGTGCTGACTGGTTGGCATTACTGCTACTGAGTGCTGACTAGTTAACATTACTGCTACTGAGTGCTGACTGGTTGGCATTACTGCTACTGAGTGCTGACTAGTTAACATTACTGCTACTGAGTGCTGACTGGTTAACATTACTGCTACTGAGTGCTGACTGGTTGGCATTACTGCTACTGAGTGCTGACTAGTTAACATTACTGCTACTGAGTGCTGACTGGTTAACATTACTGCTACTGAGTGCTGACTGGTTGGCATTACTGCTACTGAGTGCTGACTAGTTAACATTACTGCTACTGAGTGCTGACTGGTTGGCATTACTGCTACTGAGTGCTGACTAGTTAACATTACTGCTACTGAGTGCTGACTGGTTGGCATTACTGCTACTGAGTGCTGACTAGTTAACATTACTGCTACTGAGTGCTGACTAGTTAACATTACTGCTACTGAGTGCTGACTGGTTAACATTACTGCTACTGAGTGCTGACTGGTAAACATTACTGCCACTGAGTGCTGACTGGTTAACATTACTGCTACTGAGGCCTGATTGGTTAACATTACTGCTACTGAGGCCTGATTGGTTGACATTACTGCTACTGAGTGCTGACAGGTTAACATTACTGCTACTGAGTGCTAAGTGGTTGGCATTGCTGCTACTGGTTCCTGAATAATTGGCATCACTGCTACTGGATTCTGATAGATTGGTATCACTGCTACTGTGGCCTGATTGGTTAGCATTTCTGCTACTGGATGCTGATTGGTTGGCATCACCGCAACTAAATGCTGTTTGGTTAGCATTACTGCTACTGCGTCCTGATTGGCTAGCATTATACTGGATTTATTATATAATATATACATGATATTTAAGTTATTTCTGTTATTTTCTATTTATATATTTTTTTGATCGGTTTTACTATATATACTGTGTAACTATGAGGTGGACACATCTTTAATGCATCTCAACAAAGCATTAAGGAGCAAAACACATGACTTAACACACAAATAAATAGTTTAATATGCTTTAGAACATCCTTGTAAGCGGAATGTTCCAGAAAAAGTGCTTTACTGTCTTTACTGGAGGGGTTATAGCTTTAATATCCCATAACAAAACACACTGGTTCCATCACCTCACTGAGCGACACTTAACACACATTAACACACTTCTATATATAGTTGCAGACGCTAAATATATATACTCCAGAGCGCCCAATCAGAACGCGCTATGCAAATGATATGTAAATGCGGACCGGTCCACTCCTCTTAGGGAGCCGCGGCGGCGGGCGGGCGGACAGGAAGTCTCCGGTATTGGTTAGTCAGGTTGAGTGAGTTGAGTGGACACGCCGCGTGTTTTTCACGCCGTCGAAACTTCGCGGGTTGGATGTTTGTTTTGGGCGTCGGTACGTGGGGGGGAGAAAAAAAAACCCAAAAAAAACCAACAACGTGGGTGAATGTGATAAACCGGAGAGTTTAAAACGAGGATGGGAGGCGCGCTCTCCTTCATGGCACCTCCGGAGCTCAGACGAGAGGAGACCGCCCGAGGAGCCGAGATCTGCAACATGCTGCTGGAGTCCGACGCCTTCCTGCACTCGCACCGCGCGCTGAGGCGCGAGCTGTGCGTCACGCGCATTGTCATCCTGGTCCTCCTGCTGCTGCTGTGCGCGACCTTCTCCCTTCTCTTCTTCTTCCAGCCCAGAGCGGCGTGTAATGTAAGAGCGCGCGGGGTTTGCGGGGATTTTACGCACGTGCCCATATGCTTTTGGCTCATGACGCACGCGCTTGAATGCATTCATGCGGCTTGTGGATTTCGGGTCCATAGATCGCAGCACGCGGGTCCATCCAGATTGCGTTTAGAGGATAAGTCCACGTGTGTGTACAAAATTCAGTGTTATCTGCTTATTGTATTATATTCTATTATACTATATTATATTAGGATCTGCTTTGATTCATTATACTTACTGACTGGAATGTCTTTATAGTGGAGGTGATGGTAACCAGGCGTCTAATATATGTGCATATATATATATATATATATATATATATATATATATATATATATATATATATATATATATATATATATATATATAAATTTATTGGCCTCTGGCATAGTCTGTGAGCTAGCTCCAGACGTCTGGTTCCTAGGCAATGGTGACAGACTGCAGCATTCCACACCTCTGAATGGCCTTGTGTAGGAATTTTGCAAACTTTGTTGGAATTGCCCTCAGCTAGGGAAAGAAATGCGATGCAGCAGTAGTAATAGTTCGGCAAAGTATTGGCTGGACTTTGGCCAGACCAGCTCCACGGCTGCCGTCTAGAGTTCTACTACCAGGCGTCCTATAGTCGTTTATAACAATGTAATAAGAGAACCTGAATTTGCATAACAGTCTTATAGATGTTGTGTTTATGACACCTAGGTGTTTTAACAGCAGCCAAAACCTCAGACGTGACTTGAGAAACAATTATATAGCAGTAATAGTAATAATACTAATAATAATAATAATACTAATACTAATACTCTCTACTTTAGTAGTAAACAGTTACAGCAGGTGGGAATGGTGAGCAGTCTTCATGCAAAGCAGGTCCAAATAAATAAATCTGTGTTGAATGCAGGCCAAGAGGCTACGCAGCTACGCTCTCAGTGCCGGGGCTTGTAAATCTGTGTGTCTGCCAGCGCTTCACGAGCGTGAGCAGCAGATTGATCCACCCCCCCACCCGCCCGCCCCCACACCGTAGGCAAACGGGTCTGTGTACTTCTGTTCTCACTTACTCGTAGCTTTGCTACTCAGTGCTGGGGGCACTTCAGGATTGTGCAATCTGTGTTGCGGTGCATCTTTAAAGTCGTAGCTTAGGTGCTGGAGAAACGCTAGTTGCGTGTACGCGCTGTTAGTTGTGGGGTGTATCTTGGGAGCAAGTCTATCCGTCAGCGCTCGTTGGGGGAATTCCGTCAATTGTTCCAGGTTGTTAGGCAGCGTGAATGAGCGAGAGTTGTTGATGGGAACCAGACGTCTGAGCTCTCTATGACGTAGCTCAAGGTAAGCCGTTGCACAAGCAGGGCTCTGAGCGCTGGACGTGATGCTGGAGGCACCGTGTTGTTGTTAGTGTAACGGAGGTTTTCACTTCCACTGAGCTCAGCTGTGTGAATTCCAGCAGCCCTTATTTTGTAATTCCGTCAACTTCTCTTCATGTTTTCAGGCTGAGTAGAGTGAATGAGTTCCAAGCGAGAGTTGTTGATGGGAACCAGACGTCTGAGCTCTCTAAGACGCTGCTCAAAGATAGCCATTGGAAAAGCAGGGCTCTGAGTGCTGGCCGTGTTGTTGCTGGCCGTGTTGTTGTTAGTGTATCTTAAACGAAGGTTTTCACTTCCACTAAGCTAAGCTGTGTACATTCCAGCAGCCCTTGTTTCGGAATTCCATCAATCTGTCCGCATGTTTTCAGGCTGTGTTGTTGAGTGAGTTCCAAGCGAGAGTTGTTGATGGGAACCAGACGTCTGAACTCTCTATGATGCAGCTCAAGGACAGCTGTCGTACAAGCAGGGCTCTGAACGCTGTACGTGTTGCTGGAGACGCTGTGTTGTTGATGGGAACCAGGCGTCTGAACACTCTTTGATTGCCCACAGAGAAATAGGGGTGTAAGAAAATATCGAAAATATTGAATATTGGGATGTTTTGTTTAGTGATACTGTATCAATTCTCAAAAACACAGTATCGATACACAGATTCCTGGCAGACAGTTAATCAGTGTGTGTTGTGTTTAAACCTCTGACCACTAGATGGCAGTGTTGTAATCCAATTTCAGCTTCACTCCAACATTAACAAGCAGCACAAGGGCGCAATGCTATTGTAAGCTTTAACAAACCTGTTCATGTAGTGGTGTGTTTTATTAGTAGAACTTGAAAAATCATATTATATATCAGTATATCGTGATATATTGAATCGTGACCGTTGTATCATGATATGTATTGTATCGCCCGGTTCTTGTCAATACACAGCCCTATAGAAAAAGCATGGCAGGGCTTTGAACGCTGTAGCTGATGCTGTTGTTGTCAATGTGTCTTAAATAGAGCTGAGCTGAGTCAATCCCAGCAGCCCTTATTTTGGAATTCCATCAACTTTTCTACATTTTTTCCAGGCTGTGTAGAGTGAATGAGTTCCGAGCAAGAGCTGTTTATGGGAACCAGACGTCTGAACTCCTACAAAGAAAGCAATCTCACAAGCAGGGTTCTGAACGCAGCGCGTGAAGCTGTTTTGAGACTAGGTTTTGGTTTAAACTGTGGAGGGATACATGCAGGGTGTTGCAAGGACGGATTAGGGATAGTCTGGGCCCCTGGGCAAAGAGATGCCAAGGAATAACCCCCCCAACCCCACCCCTCTAATGGTATGCCCTGCTCTTCTCTAGTGCCCCCTGGTAGGGGCTCTCATAACCAGGGCCCTCTAAAATGATGCCCCCCTCTTTCCTAGGATACCTAATAGCCAGAAGTCGAAGTCAGAGCAGTGCCACAACGCCCCGTCCATTTTCATAAGGGGCCCAAAAGCATGGCTTGGGCCCTCGTACATGGCTAGGGGCCTCAAGAGGACCTGGGGTCAAAGTCGCTGAAAGTCAAAGCATCCTTAAAATGGAGGGCCCTTAGAAATAAAAATGTATTGTCTCATAAATGTTGATAGGCATCGAAAAATGTTTTCGGCCAGGGCCCGGGGCCTCAAGGGTCCGGTCAGTAATCCAGTCATGGGGTGTTGTAAGGCAAAGAAGTCCGCAGTAACATTACGTGCACTCCTGTAGTTTCACTGGTCACTTCGGATTTTAAGGCTACACTCACCGACATCATGACTCCTGGTTTCCATCAGCACCATCTGGCAGGAGTGCTGAGTCAGTGCTGTTCTCTGCTGTGGAGCGGCTTAATTTCGAAACTCTGTGAACAGTCTGTGAGATTGTGAGTCTAAACTACTGCTGTCTGCTGTTTTCACAGGTTGAAGGACGCCACGGCAAGCCAGATGGTAAGTCTCGCTTATTATTAATAATACAGTGATGAAATAGGTGCTGTAATCTTAGCCTTGGGCGAAGTACAAGTGGTGCGACACGCAGGTGTACGATGCTGGTGCCAGATCGAATGATTGCATGGGCCTCAACACGCCTTCCTCGGTTCTCTCCATTAGAAACGCCGTTTGCGCCTGGAGCGTGGAAGGGTGCTGCCACAGAAAAACCTGGGACCCCCACCTTGGCTACTCTGAGACGTAAGTACACCCTCACTTTTTGCTGAAGAGCTTGGGATGAGAATGCTTAAGTGGAAACGGCAGGTCGAGACGTGGAAGCGTGTAAAGACCTGCTTGGCCCAGGCGGCGCTCAGAAGGTGCTCACGTGACGTCCTTCTGAAAAGGCCGGGTGTTGTTTAGTATTTGTTTACATATTCTGTGATTACAGGGTCGACGGAAAAGGAGGGGGATTACTTGGAATCAGAAACAGGAAATCTGACCCTCCGCAGCTCGGAGCTGCGTTAGCTGCGATACTGCTTTTCATTGTGGAACCACTTTCAATCTGATGGATAGAATGAAGTCTTGCATGTAGTAGAGCTGGTCGATAACGTAGCATCACGATGCATGTGTTGGTAGATATCATAAGCCTAAACACGCCTTCATTGTTTTTTCCATTAGAAACGCCATCCGTGCGTGAAGTGTGGATGGACGCTCCCACTAAAATACCCGAGACCCCCGCCTCGGCTAATCTGCTAGGTAAGTACACCCTCACCTCTATAATTTCTGCACATGGTGCTGGTTAAACTAGGCCTAGTTAAGCTCCCTTTGCAATGAAATTAGCGATTTCTATAATATATAAAGCATTCGGTTGAGTATAGTGAAGTAATTTATTACGATATCAGTAAATATTGCCCACTTCTAGCATGTAGGAAGTGCAGTGCTTTGAGGAAAGTGGGAAACACAACGTGGCTAGCATAGGGTTAGCAAGTATGCTAGCTCTGGCAGTATAAAATAGATAGATAGCTGGATAGACAGACAGAGCATATAGATGAAGTTGTTAATGAAGCTGTAACAGCTCACACTCCTTTAAAACAGACTGAAACTTAAGCTGGACTTGCTACTGGACTAGTTAGCAAGCATACGTTGTTTATAACCTAATTGTTTTTGTTCGTTTTATTTATAACCTAATTTAATTGTTTTTTTTAACTGTAATCTTTTTTTTAGCTAAAGTTTTAGTAAATTACTGCCCACATTCCTTTTATCAAATGTAGTTTATAACCTACAGACTAACAAGATGCTAAAATTTCTCTAAGTTTAATAAATTACTGCCCATATTTGTTTGGTTAGCTAACACAGGCTAAAATTTAGCTGAAGTTGTCAATATGAGATGTTGATTTAGCTGTTACAGTTCGCTTTCCTTTAAAACAGACTAAAACTTAAGCTGGACTGGCTATTGGGCAGCTAGCTAGCATACTTTATTACATAGTTTATTACCTACATATTTCCCAGCAGTTTTAAGTTCTTTTGTTTTTTCAAATTTCTATCCTAGCTAAGGTTTTAGTGTAATTACTAACAAAACAGCTTAAAACTCCTGGTGAATATGTAGTTCATAAACTAAGTATCCTAGCTAGCTGCCCAATAGCCAGTCCAGCTTAACCAAACGATGTGCTATGTGCTATACCATCTGCAGTACGTCAAGGTAAAAGGAATGTGTGTGGAAAAGTAATGTAGGAAGTACTTTAAAGTACTTTCTACATTACTTTTCCACTCATATTCCTTTAAAAGAGACTGAAACATTAGCTGGACTGGCCATTAGGCTGCTAGCTAGCATACCTAATTTATAACCTACAGACTAACAAGATGTTTCACATTGTTTATCCTCTTTTTTCTATTCTAGCTAAAGTTTAATAAATTACTGCCCACATTACTTTTCTGCTCACATTCCTTTTACCTTGAAGTTGAAGTGTGTAGCATATAGTTTGGTTAGCTAATGGCGGCTAAAATTTAGCTGAAGCTGTCAATATGAGTTGTTAATTTAGCTGTTAATTTAAGCTGGGCTGGCTATTGGACTGGCTAGCTGCAAAAACAGTTACGTTGTGAAAAAGTTGTAACAACATTGTCACACTGTTAAAATGGAATTCCTCGGGTAGTTGTGACGTTATCTGACAATGTTGTGACAACATAGCGGCAACACTCTCAGTACGTTTGTCCAATTTAACGTTATGTGACAAACATTTTTAGGACAACATTAAAAGGACCACATTTCGACAACATTGTAAGAATGTAGACAACGTTGTGACAACGATGTGACAACGATGTGACAACGTTCACTCTTGCTGGGCTTCATCTTCGACTCCAGACCTGAACAAGTGCTAACGTGGCAGCAAACACGTAACGTTGGAACGTTATCAAGATGTTGCTACAACGTTGTCATAAAGATGTGAGATAACGTTGTCACAACTTTCTTAGGAATAACATTTCAACATTGTGGGCACCAAAACAGTACGTTGTCACAACCTTCGAGAATTCTTCATACATTCTATTATATCTGCGTGGAACTTCATGGAACTTTGCTGGGTTGCCCGCAACTAGTCATAATAGCATAAAAGCATGTTACTTAATAGTGTGGTTGTGACAACGCTGTTACAACGTTGTTTACACAACGTAAAAAAGACCACCATTAGAAAATGTTTTTTATTTGCTGGGTGACTAATCAATGGTTTCAAGGTATATTTCCTTGTTCCTCCTCTTAAGGCTGTTTCAGTAAATTTTTAGATCAGATCGAGTTTATTAGTCACATACAGAGTCATACACGATACAACTAGCAGTGAAACGATTTAACAGCTTTAGCAACTCACATAAACCAACGAGATAATAATATAGATTTTCGGAAATATTAATAATAATTTAAAAAAAAATTTAAATAAATGTAAATACTTAAGTGTAAAGTTTGAATAAAAACTTACTTTCCTCTTCCACTAGATTAGTTTTGCGCTAGCTTGTCGTCGCTGTCCAAAGAAAAACAAGCATATCCAAAAACTTTGCAAGAGAGACCAAGAACCAGCTTCACTTTCCATGCAAGTCTATGGAACCGGAATTTTTCCCGTTATTTTGGAGCATTTCTATTGGTCCGTTCATCATGAAACTTGGGCACAATGTTAACGGCAGCGGTCGTGATCGAATGATGCGAAAAAATAAATATAGATCTAGATACATGCTGGAGCCCCTCCCAGCGCTCACTGGGTCACCACATAGACATATGGGGGCAATTTCTTATCCCTAACTCCTGTGACTGTGGACCCTGAACGGACCACAGAAAGGACCCTGGCCGTCCGGCAGGGGAATCGAACCCACAACCTTCTTGCTGTGAGATGAAGTTTAGCGTGTGTAGCGTTTCAGTTTCCTCCTTCAGACGGAATGCTTCTCTACAGTGAGCTAGTGAGGTTTGCTTTGGTGCAGTATGTTTACAGCTTATGCTGAGACTAAACTTAAACTCACGTGTAGGGACTTGCAGCGAACGTGCATTAACATGCTCCGAGGTCGAGAACAGATTTTGCCCGGCATGGTTACCATTGCGGAGATAGTTGGTTTGAATGAAATGTGGTTTCAGCGACTCTAGTGCCCCGAGCTATCGCCGTGTCCTGGTTTCCATTCCTCACTTCTGAGAAACAGAAGTCGGCCAGTGGAGGTTACTGAATAATGAGCTTCAGGATGTAGGAGTTGAACTTGCCGTCCTCAGTAGAAGCTAAAACCGGTTGGCATGCGGTATGAGGTTGAGTCATCATGGAGCTGCCGGTCTGTGTGAAGTGACGCTTTCACAGCACGCAATCACGGTTGTTCACACGGCCGGCCTGCTGATGAAATAGTTTTTGCTTTTGAGAGAAGTATGAGAGGAACTCACGGTTGATAATTAACAGCATGTCAACTCAGGGCCGGAGTTCAGAGGAGCTATGTAGTGTGTTTATTTATCCCTTTCCAAGCCTTTCCTGGTGACAACAACACAGTATTATATATATATCACTTTAGAATTTCATTTCATGCAATTTTAATGCAATTAACAAACAATATTGTTCATTTCACAATTAATGTAAGTGTATCAGATGATTTTTAAAGAATAAAAATGTTTGTATTAAAGCCTATTTTTGTATAGAGGCTTATTTTACATATAGTCCTATTATCAGTAATTCTCAGTCCTCTGTCTAAATCTCCTGGTACGACCACCAATCCAAGTTAAGGATGTTATTGGACTAATTAGTTGTTAGGACACTCTTGCTCAATTGTGATGCACAGCTGAAAAACATTCTACTAATAAGTGAGTATAAAAGGGAACAACATTCTAGGTTAGTTTAGTATCTGAAGATCAGCAGTTGATGGCTTGCTGACCGACTCACAATGACCAGAAAGAAACAACTTTCTTTAGAGACCCGTCAGTCCATTGTTGTGTTAAGGAAGAAGATACTCCATTAAAACAAGAACATCTCACTGTGAGCAGTAGTGTATATACATTATATATATATATATATATATATATATATATATATATATATATATATATATATATATATATATATATATGTGTGTGTGTGTGTGTGTGTGTGTTGAGCTGATAGTTTAAAAGTGTTTATTTAAGATCAACAGATCTGATTAGAACAGATGTAAATAATCATACATACAATACAAAGTAACATGAATATCTTATTGTGAAAGAAGTAGATCATATTGAGCTTCGGTAGTGTAGTGGTTAGTATGGTGGTGTAGTGGTTAGTACGGTGGTGTAATGGTTAGTAAGGTGGTGTAGTGGTTAGTATGGTGGTGTAGTGGTTAGTATGGTGGTGTAGTGGTCAGTACGGTGGTGTAGTGATTAGTACGGTGGTGTAGTGGTTAGTATTGTAGTATAGTGGTCAGTATGGTGGTGTAGTGGTTAGTACGGTGGTGTAGTGGTTAGTAAGGTGGTGTAGTGGTTATTAAGGTGGTGTAGTGGTTAGTATGGTGGTGTAGTGGTTAGTACGGTGGTGTAGTGGTTAGTATGGTGGTGTAGTGGTTAGTATGGTGGTGTAGTGGTTAGTACGGTGGTGTAGTGGTTAGTATGGTGGTGTAGTGGTTAGTATGGTGGTGTAGTGGTTAGTATGGTGGTGTAGTAGTTAGTACGGTGGTGTAGTGGTTAGTATGGTGGTGTAGTGTTTAGTACGGTGGTGTAGTGGTTAGTATGGTGGTGTAGTGGTTAGTACGGTGGTGTAGTGGTTAGTATGGTGGTGTAGTGGTTAGTATGGTGGTGTAGTGTTTAGTACGGTGGTGTAGTGGTTAGTATGGTGGTGTAGTGGTTAGTACGGTGGTGTAGTGGTTAGTATGGTGGTGTAGTGGTTAGTATGGTGGTGTAGTGGTCAGCACTGCCTCCTCACAGTACGATGATATGGGTTGGATTCCTGGAAACAAAAGGATCTCATTATTTAGCTGTGGACGGCGTCCTGTGTCCACTGATGAAGAACTAGAGGAACACAAACTGTGCAGCAGCAGATGAGCTACTGTCTCTGACTTTACATCTACAAGGTGGACCAGCAAGTAGTAGGAGTGTCTAATAGAGTGGACAGTGAGTGGACACAGTGTTTAAACACTCCAGCAGCAACACTGCTCTGTCTGATTCACCTCCCTAATAGTACCTGCTCTGTGGTGGTCCTGTGGAGGTCCTGATCACTAATATATATATATATATATATATATATATATATATATATATATATATATATATATATATATATATATATATATACTTACAATGAGTTGTTTAAAGCCTCCTTCATTCCAGAAATCTGTCTTTACAGTAGTTCTCTTTCTTTTTTACAGTTCTCTGCCCCGCGTCCCACTCCGGGAACATCAAGTGGCAGGTAAAGCAGTTGGACTTCGTTGGTTTCAACCTGACCTCCGACAACAGCTCTTTGATCGTCAATCAAGATGGAACGTACAGAATCTCGCTGCAGGTCACCTACCGGGGCATCGAGGACGCTCCCTGCAGGGATCAGATCTTACTGTCCCACCGGCTGGAACTCTGCGCGAAGGGTTACCCCAAAATCATTCCCATTCTGGATTTCTACGAAACGGTCAACGTCAACTGCAACCAAGAGGAACCACTGGACAACTGGAGGAAGTCCATGTACTCTGAAGCAGTCGAGACTTTACAGAAGGGGGACACCCTCAGTGTGCATTCCAGCCAGCTCAGCCTCTTAGACTGTGATGGACACGTGGGCTTAAAAACGTTCCTCAGGGTCCACCTCAAATCCACAGGATAGGGTGATGGGGGCCGTGGGTGGGGTTGGTGTGGGGATGTGGGGCGGGCTGACGGGTTTGTTTGGTAGAGCACGTAAGCTACGTAGTTTCTCTCTGTAGTGGAATACCGATGCACTTTCTTAATGCACTTTTTTCGGTATGGCTAACGATGTTAACGCATTTCCTGCGCCGTCCTAGGAAAAACACGGATCTCTAAACTGGCTACCCTACAGGAGACGCCAGAAACCTTCTCCAAAAACCTTCTAATGGGAGCCAATGGAACCAGAAATGGCTGCAATGTCTGAGAGAGATTTTGCAGCTTTCCTATTGGTCCATCCGTCATGACATCACAGAATATTAAGAGCCATATTCATAAATGATATAAATAATAAATCAATCAACAGAAAACCGGCATGTTTTTCCGTGGACAGCGACGCTGGGAGCGAGCACCGGCGTAGAGAAGCAGGTTTCCTGTAGGAGTGAAGCAGGTGGTCGTCCCGTAGCTTCTAGAGATGAAAATATGAAAGTATTGTTAAATATTTAGATATTAATTATACGCGCGTGCAGATTTCTAGACCTCCAGTTTATAGAAAGACGAGTTTGTACATAGAAAGAGGAGATATTTTATTAGGATTCATATGTGGGAACTTATTGTACAGTGCTGTTGTGCAGAAACAATGTTTTGGTCGTGCGTTCGTGCTTTAAAGGAGCAGTGTGTAACCTCTAGTGGTCAAGTTGAGTATTGCAACCTGCTTAACACAAGCCCCCCACACCAGCCCTGCACCTCCCTTCTCTAGAACTATCAGGCTGTCAGGTTTTCTGCCGTTGCTTCAGTGTCCTCGGGCTCGTTTAGCTTCTTCAACCCCAAGTTCGACCCTCCGTTTATCAAGATTGGGGTTCTCAAGCTTCATACCAAACGGTTCTAGCTATTTATTTTCTGTGTCTAGTTTATCTTCTTGTCTGATCAAGTGTTGTGGTTGCCACCTAATGCGTTATATTAATAAGTGCTGCACCTTTTAAGGTGGAGCAGAAAAATTCTAACTAGAAGCTGGTAAATTAGAAGTTGAGTATCAGCATCAGAATGAAAGTACTGCACCTTTTAAGGTGGAGCAAAAAAATTCTAACTAGAAGCTGGTAAATTAGAAGTTGAGTATCAGCATCAGAATGAAAATACTGCACCTTTTAAGGTGGAACGGGAAAATTCTAACTAGAAGCTGGTAAATTAGAAGTTGAGTATCAGCATCAGAATGAAAATTCTGCACCTTTTAAGGTGGAACAGAAAAATTCTAACTAGAAGCTGTTAAATTAGAAGTTGAGTTTCAGCATCAGAATGAAAATTCTGCACCTTTTAAGGTGGAACGGGAAAATTCTAACTAGAAGCTGGTAAATTAGAAGTTGAGTATCAGCATCAGAATTAAAATTCTGCACCTTTTAAGGTGGAACAGAAAAATTCTAACTAGAAGTTGTTATATTAGAAGTTGAGTTTCAGCATCAGAATGAAAATTCTGCACCTTTTAAGGTGGAACGGGAAAATTCTAACTAGAAGCTGGTAAATTAGAAGTTGAGTTTCAGCATCAGAATGAAAATACTGCACCTTTTAAGGTGGAACAGAATTTTTTTTAAGAAGAAGCTGGTGAGTAAGAGGCTGAATGTCAGTGACGGTATGAAAATACTGCCCCATTTAAGGTGGAGCGGGGAAAATTTGAAAAAGAAGGTAGTAAATTCGAACCCGAATATCAAAATCAGTGTGGAAATACTGCCCCATTTAAGGTGGAACGGGGAAAATTCTAATAAGACGATTAATGTCAGCACCAGAATCCAAAAGAGCTTCACCATTTAAGGTGGAAATGCTACATTTGAATAAGAGGCTGATGAATAAGAAGCTGTATGTCAGCACCAGAATGTAAATAGCACAGCATTTAAGGTGGAGCAGGAAATATTGTCATAAAAAGCTAAGCTTATAGTTGTGGTATAGTCTTATAGTTGTTATAATAAAAGTGCTACCGTTGAGCATTTAAATAACAATCTCTCTTCTTTCTGTATCTTCCATCTGGTGCTAGGACACCACCAAATTCAAGCTGCCACGAGCGTGTGGTTAGTTTGTTTTGGTCTACTGTAGAAACATGGCAATGGCAGCTTCTGTTGATAGACGAGTCGCTCCTATGTAGATACGGAGGCTCATTCAAAGCAGCTTAACACATAACACTGTTTAGTTACTGGTAGTATTACACTAATGAAAACCTAGTTTTGTATATTCTAGTCCATTTCTGCCAATAAACCCCTCCCCCAACCCCACCTAAATCTTACACACCGCTCCTTTAATGACGTTGAAACATCCTTGTGTAACTCTCAATCTTTGTAGCCATGTGCTCACAGTTGATGGTTGGGATAAGCTGGAGTTAATTACGCTCCGCAGCTGGAGCTGGGCTGAAGCCTCAGCCTTTGTTATGATCTACAGTGTTCGAAGTTTCCAGCGCGTGAACGAAGACATTGTGCTGTTTCATGCTGTTGTTTGTATACGTTCAGTTCACACATGCTATATATTTTCATATTCATGGAAAGCTCTTGTTTAAAAAAAAAAAGCTATTAAAGATTTTAAACATTCCAAAGCATCTTTGCCTCACTCTAGGGCTGGGCGATATGGGAAAAAATCTTATCACAATAATTTTTTTCATATCAGTCAATATTGATATATATCACGATATAAATCAAATCACTATTGAGTTTTTACTTGAAGTGAGAAGTGAAGATATCAAATGTAAAAATTTAGTTAAATTGTTTTTTATCCTCTGATTTATTTTAAACAAATGTACTATAGAACATTATACAACTGTATAATGTATAAATTATAAATTATACATTATAAATATACATAAATTATACATACTGTATAAATTATGTGTGTATATATATATATATATATATATATATATATATATATATATATATATATATATATATATATATAGTTTGGGATCACAGTGAAATGTTCTTGTTTTAATGGAGTATCTTCTTCCTTAACACAACAATGGACTGACGGGTCTCTAAAGAAAGTTGTTTCTGGTCATTGTGAGTCGGTCAGCAAGCCATCAACTGCTGATCTTCAGATACTAAACTAACCTAGAATGTTGTTCACCCTTTTATACTCACTTATTAGTAGAATGTTTTTCAGCTGTGCATCACAATTGAGCAAGAGTGTCCTAACAACCAATTAGTCCAATAATATCCTTAACTTGGATTGGTGGTCGTACCAGGAGATTTAGACAGAGGACTGAGAATTGCTGATAATAGGACTATATGTAAAATAAGCCTCTATACAAAAATAGACTTTAATACAAACATTTTTATTCTTTAAATTCATCTGATACACTTACATTATTTGAGAAATGGACAATATTGTTTGTGAATTGCATGAAAATTGAATGAAATGAAATTCTAAAATAAACCTAAACTTTAAGCGATAGTATATACACTATATATATATAGGGTAGTATTAGTATGAACAGTATTCAGACTCTGTGTTAAGTAGGCTGTTGCTGGTTCTTTAAGTTGGTTCTGAGTAAAGAACTCTGTTTATGTTCACTCATAGCGTTGAGTCGATTCTCTCTCTGCTCTAATGAGGAGTTGTTGGTTTAGTGATTCTGTTTTCAGTAGAAAATAAAGTTTTTCTCTTTGAGATTTTTGGTTATAAAGTCAACTTTGTCTCAGTGTTCTCTCTCGAAATCCTACAGTATACATATATTTATCTTTATTAATTAGGAAATTACGTTGATTAGCATAACATGCGTTGATGCGTTGCTAAGGTGGCCACGCCTACTGAAAGCATGGATTTATCTGGAGCGTGAGCTGCAGCTACAAACAGTCTCTCACTACATCTAACGTTGTGGGAGTGTTTTACACAGAAACACAACAGTGTGGTGCTCTGTCAGCTCTGCACAGTGGAGATGATCACAACAGTACAACTGATATACACGAGACCTTGAAGATCAAACATCCCGTAGAGCTTCATCAACACAGCAGCAGGACAGCAACTGTTTACCTGTTTATCTTATCTTATAGATTATTTATAGATTATTAACACGTGTATCATGTTTCTTTCAGTAGTAGTTTAACGTTTTCTCTTATTTTCTCTTATTTTACGTGCTGTGCTAGAGTGCTGTGTGCTTCAACCAAACATAAAATGTGTGGAACTCTAGTTCAGCCACCTGATTGGTTTGGGAAGGCGCTGTTCTCGTTCTAATTGGCTGTTCGCGTTGTCTCTCAAAACACTCACGGAACTTAATTCTATCAACTTTGTATCGACTACGTCTTATAGTTCTATCGAGGAAACTTTATTTCGTGATAATTATTGTTATCGTTTTATCGCCCAGCCCTACCTCACTCATAGGCCTAAACTAGGCTTGTGTGTCGTGCTGGGCTTGGAAGCAGGAAGTTGGCAAGTCCTCTTGGTCCTTATTGTCATTCCTCAATATAACCTGTATACGCTGCAATGGAATGCCGTTCTTCAGGCCTGGTAGAGCAACACACGACAGCAGCGCATCATACAGGAATACACAGGATGCAGATACATAAACACGACATACAACAACCAGGATTATGATATACATAATGTGAAAGTCTGGTGTAGGGGTGGGCGATATGGCCCTACAATAATATCACGATATGTCATGGTGTTTTTGCGATAACGATATTCTTGCCGATATGACAAAACATTGAATTAAAAACAAATATTTAAAGAATACACTACCGCAACAAAATGAAAATAAAATTTTATTATATTTTAATATATATTTTATACTTTTGAGAAACCCAGTCTGTTTTTTTAGTCTGTTGCTGCTCTGCGTGCTGCCAGGTGGTCTTCACTGATATTTGGGCAGATGTACATTGGCCAAAAGCACAGCCCGTTATTGAGTTCCACAACCAGTACAGCTCCACCACTGGACTCTGGAGTGGTGTAAAGCTCCACCACTGGACTCTGAAGTGGTTTTAATCTCCACCATTGGACTCTGGAGTGGTGTAAAGCTCCACCAATGGACTCTGGGGTGGTGTAAAGCTCTACCATTGGACTCTGGAATGGTGTAAAGCTCCATCACTGGACACTGAAATGGTGTAAAGCTCCACAGCTGGACTCTGGAGTGGTTTAAATCTCCAACACTGGACTCTGGAATGGTTTAAATCTCCACCATTGGACTCTGGAATAGTGTAAAGCTCCACCACTGGACTCTGGAGTGGTATGAAGCTCCACCACTGGGCTCTGAATTGGTATAAAGTTCCGCCACTGGACTCTGGAATGGTGTAAAGCTCCACCACTGGACTCTGGAATGGTGTAAAGCTCCACCACTGGACTCTGGAATGGTTTAAATCTCCACCACTGGACTCTGGAGTGGTGTAAAGCTCTACCATTGAACTTGCTCCCTCTAGGGGTCATGCATTCAAGCTTGTTCTATTCTCTTCACACCTTACCATGTTCTTCAGGAGAGTCCATGCTGCACATGGTAAGGGGTGACTAGATCACACTTTTCCCCATCTCCTTAGATCAGATGGTTTTCTCACCACTGACCTCTCTGATGGTCCTCCATCTTTGCAATAATGGTGCTGCCCTAATCTGTGTAATCATGGACAGACTGCTCTTGCCGCCAGTCTAATCACCTCCTGCCTCGATGTTCTTAGTTGTCATTGAGATCAGACTACATGATATTATCGTCTTTCACAATGTTCATGATTTCAGATGAGACCAACGTAAGAAAAGAAAAGCAGAAGAAAGTACAAACAATGTTCCTGGGGGTCACAAAGAGGACAGTGTGGTCTGTCTATCCTTCAAAGAGAGCGTGAGGTAACCAATGTGTTAAGAACATTTTCTATCTATCTATCTATCTATCTATCTATCTTTCTATCTATCTATCTATCTATCTATCTATCTATCTATCTGTACTGTGTTTGCCTATCTCTATCTATCTATCTATCTATCTATCTATCTATCTATCTATCTATCTATCTATCTATCTATCTATCTATCTATCTATCTGTACTGTGTTTGCCTATCTATCTATCTATCTATCTATCTATCTATCTATCTATCTATCTATCTATCTATCTATCTATCGGCAGTACTCTCACTCAATTCTGACACCCATTGTACTTCCTTTTGTTCTGCATACCGAGGCCTGTTGCTCATAGACGGGGAATCACCGTGTCCACACAATCTTTTACAGCTAAATACACTGTACAGATAATTACTGCCTGTGTAGTATAACTGTAGTATAACTGGTTTACTTATATGACTAAGCCTCGAATCGTACACAATCGTACAGGAACTTCATCGAATGAGTAATGTTCCCAAGATGAATGCAGCCAGTACAGCAGAATTAGCCTTCAGTTCTTCCTCACGCCGCTGAAGAGGATGCCCTGTCAGTTAAGCAAGTCTGACGCGTTGCCTCATCACAGTTAAGGCCGCGCTGAACAGACTTGCATTTACAAACTGAGTCACCGTGAAATCAGACGGGCCTGAATGAGAGGCTTTCCGGAGCAAGGCCGCGCTCGTGGCGGGCGATCATGTGATATCTTCCCGCACAGCTGCAATGACATCCGGCAGCTTTATCTGAAAGAGGCTTACATTTAAAAAAAAAACCTGGGCAAAGAGGAACTTGCTTGAAGCTTACAAAAGCCAAACTTGGCTCGAGTCGCGTGAAAGAAAACATAGCAATGCAAGTAGGTCAGAGAAAAGAGCAGCACGTGGTTTATGTGATTAGATTTCTTAACGAGGCTGTATTTATATCAGCGCTGGCCCATGAAAGGCATTCCCATTTTTTTGTTGATTTTTCTTTTTCAACCTCGTTTGATCTCCACGGCTGGCATTCACACTGTATGAAAATTTCAGGGTTGTGGGACCAGTAGAAGTGGTCCAAATTGGCTTGGGAAACATTCCGGTTCCATTGACTTGCATTGAAAGTAGAGGCAGTTTTTTGCTCTCCTGTAAAGTTGCCTTTCTGGAGATACTTGTGTGTTGATATATAGTTTATTTACATGCGAGCAATGTGCATGCTTTTAAATCAGCAGGAACTATAAAGCATTTTTATTCGAATACTAACAAAAGCTCAGCGTCAGAGGGTTGAGCACTGATTCTTACATGCAGACGTGCAGACGTCCAGCGGGGACGGCAGTGACGCAGCTTTCAGAAACTTGAGCTCAGGCACGTTTGTTTAGATTTCCTTTTGGACGCAACAGCGTTCCTCGCTTGCTGAACATGCACGACGTCTCTGCGCGGTGTGACCAAACCGGGGTTGGCTCAATACGAACCAGCATCATGAGCTGCTTTCCTGGACGTCAGGCTTTCAGCGATGTTGAAACGCTGTCTGTTGATGTGAGGAAACGGCTGGATCGCTGCCAAAACGAGACAGACGGCAGCGCAGACAGCGTGGTGCGCCTCGAGGCGCAGTGCTGAGGTCTTGACCTTACAGGATGCTGATGTAAACACAAGAACGGACGAGTGGCGGGAATGCCATTCACTTTTATTGCTCCATGTGCGCTTTCAGATCTGACCTGTGAAGATATAGTACATGATCTCAACTCAACTAGTGAGGACTTAGCTAACAGATATACTGCAGCTGCTCTACAAGGCTTGTCGAGCGTGACTTGAAAGGCCAGCAGGTCCCAAGAGATCCCAACAGACATGGGACCCATGGCTGGATTACTGACCTGGCCCCAATGGCCCGGTCAGTGAGGAAGTTTGTGATCCACTGGCAGGTCCAAAAACAAAAAAGCATATGTGCTTGGACGTTCAAGGAGCTGGAGGATGTGGTGAAGTCCCACGTTCACTGCATCGTCCACAGACCCGTTGGCCCGATACGCGAACTGCAGGGGGTCTAGTTGGGGGCTGGGGATCTTCTTCAGGTGGGTGAGACCCAGCTTCTCGAAGGATTTCATGACCACAGAGGTCAGTGCAACAGGTCTGTAGTCATTCAGTCCTGAGATGGTTGGCTTTTTGGGGATGGGAATTATTGTGGAGCGCTTGAAGCACGCTGGTACGACACACTGCTCCAGTGATTTGTTGAAGATCTTGGAGAAGACAGGAGCAAGCTGGTCTGCACAGCTCCTCAGGCAGGAGGGTGACACTCCATCTGGGCCTGTGCCTTCCTCACTCTTTGTTTTTTGAAGAGTCGGTGCACGTGTGCTTCACAGATCTTCAGGGCAGGCTGAATGGGTGGCTGAGAGTCAGAAGGGTGTGAAGTGGTGTTGTATTGTTCAGTGGGGCTAGGCTTTTCAAACCTACAGTAGAATGTGTAGAATTGCCTGGTGGGGGGGAGGGGTGGGGGGGTCTGAGAGGTTGTCTAGGCATTTCCAGACGGCTGAAGGCTTGTTTGTGGACATCAGTCTGCTCAGCTTGGTGGAGTAGCTCTCTCTGTTCATTGAGTTCCTAGCCTTGTTGTAGAGCGCCCGGTCCCAACTCCTAAAAGCGTTCTCCTTGGACTGTCACAGGAGCTTCAGTTTGGCGTTAAACTAGGGCTTGTCATTATTATATCTAATGCGAGTCCTGGTCGGAACACAGATGTCCTCACAGAAGCTGATGTAGGACGTCACTGTATCAGTATATTCATCCAGCCCGCTTGTAGAGTCCTCAAACACAAACCAGTCTTTTACCTCCATACATTCCTGAAGCCTCTCTTCAGCCTCACTGGTCCACTTCTTCACTTCTTCACAGTACTGATCTCAGGCATGGCCCACTTGAGCTTCTGTCTGTAGGTTGGGAGAAGATGGATCATGGAGTGGTCAGATAGACCCAGAGCAGCTCGGGGGACAGAGCTATATGCTCTGCTCTATATGCACCCTATATCCTATATCCCTGTGTTTAGGGAATTTTAGTAAATGTTGATGCGGAGTGCCCAGGGTGGCTTATTCTCTGAGCAATTCTCTCCACAGATGGTGAGGTGTTGGGGCAGCACATGCTGCAGAAGGAGCTCCAGTGTGTTTTGGCATAGTTTCTGGAACAGTACCAGAGGAATGGAACGACGTTCCAAAGATATTTCCTCACTTCTACTACTGTTGGTTTAAAGCACTGGTCCAGAACAACGGCTCCTCTGTGGAGATCGTTAAGAGCACCAAGTTCCTTGGTGTCCACCTAGCGGAGAACCTCACCTGGTCCCTGAACACCAGCTCTACAGCCAAGAAAGCCCAGCAGCGTCTCTACTTCCTCCGGAAGCTGAGAAAGGCCCGTCTCCCTCCACCCATCCTCACCCTCTTCTATAGGGGAACCATAGAGAGCATCCTAAGCAGCTGCATCACTGCTTGGTTTGGGACCTGCACAGCCTCTGACCGCAAGTCCCTCCAACGCATTGTGAGGACAGCTGAGAGGATCATCGGAGTCTCTCTCCCCTCCGTCTTGGACATTTACACCACCCGCTGCATCCGCAAAGCAACCAGCATTGTGGATGACCCCACCCACCCTTCACACAGACTGTTCTCCCTCCTGCCATCAGGAAGAAGGTACCGCAGCGTCCGGTCCAACACGACCAGACTCTGCAACAGCTTCTTCCCCCAAGCCATCAGACTTCTCAACACAACTCAACGTCTGAACTGATATCTTTCTCCAACCATTTACCCCAGATAAAAAAAGGGAAGCATTTTTTGCACAAAGCATTGCACTAACAACTTTACTACCTCACTGGACTCTATTTATTACACATTGCACAATTTGCACACAACCAGCAATTATTTATTATTCTCTGTCTGTACTGTGTTGTGATGTGTTGTGTTGTCTGTCCGTACTTGTTTGTTTGTGTTGCACTTGTGTCTGTATGCACTGTCTATGTTGCACCATGGTCCTGGAGGAACGTTGTTTCGTTTCACTGTGTACTCTGTATGTAGTTGAAATGACAATAAAAACCCACTTGACTTGACTTGACTTGAATGTCCCACAAGTGTTCAACTGGGTTGAAATCTGGTCACTGTGAAGGCCGAAGCGTGCGGTTCACATCATTTTCACATTCATTAAACCAGAGATGGACTAAAGACGATCCATCAAAAATGCTTTGTATGGATTTGCAATCATCCTTACTTTCAGAAAGACAAGGGGGCCAACACTGTGACCATCCCAGCCAACAGACCTACTCCCTCTAGGGGTCATGCATTCAAGCTTGTTCTATTCTCTTCACACCTTACCATGTTCTTCAGGAGAGACCATGCTGCACATGTTAAGGGGTGACTCATCTGACTAGATCACACTTTTCCCCATCTCCTTAGATCAGATGGTTTTCTCACCACTGACCTCTCTGATGGTCCTCCATCTTTGCAATGATGGTGCTGCCCTAATCTGTGTAATCATGGACAGACTGCTCTTGCCGCCAGTCTAATCTGTCATTGAGATCAGACTACATGATATTATTATCTTTCACAATGTTCATGATGTCAGATGAGACCAACGTAGCTTCATAAATGTATTCATAAATCTGTACTGTTTTGTCTATCTATCTATCTATCTATCTATCTGTACTGTTTTATCTATCTATCTATCTATCTATCTATAT
>CM038710.1:4605998-4728498 GCA_021613375.1 Megaleporinus macrocephalus | reverse complement strand
CTGTTGCACCTTAAAAGATGCTGCAGTTACATTCAGGCGACTGTACCAGCTTCAGCATTTAAGGTGGAACATCAGATGAAGAATCTGGCAAATGGAACTTCAGGTTGGTTTAAAGATGAACATCAGCCATGTAGCGTTGACAGTTAGGTTAGTTGGGAATGCTTGACTTCTCCACACGGTCCAGCATTTCAAATTTACTAATAAACATTAAACATTAAACTAAAATTAAACTAAAAAAATTAAAATAACAGTGAATATAAAAATAGAAATAATAATAATAATACTACAAATAAATAAAAGTTAAGATTTAATTAGTATAAAATAAAGTGATTAGAAATAAGAACAAAGTAAAATAGTTCAAAAGAAATTTAATAGGAAAAAACAAGCTATTATAATAAAATAAATTAAAATAAAATAAATGAAATCAAACAAAATAATAAAATAAATAAAATAATTAAGAAAAATTAAGCAGGACATAAAAATAAGAATAAGAAAGGTCAAGTAAATAAAATAAAATAAAACTAATTAAATCAAACTAAATAATAAAAGAAATAAAATAATAAAGAAAAATGAAGCATGACAAAAATTAAGAAGAAGTAAGATTAAGTAAATAAAATAAAATAAAAATAAAATAATACAGAACTAATTAAATGAACAAAATAATAAAATGAAAAAATAATAAAGAAAAATTGAGCAAGACAAAAATTAAGAATAAGTAAGATTAAGTAAATAAAATAAATTAAAATAAAAGAAATAAAATAATAAAGAAAAATAAAGCAAGACACAAAAATTAAGAATAAGTAAGATTAAGTAAATAAAATAAAATAAAATAAAAATAAAATAATACAGAACTAATTAAATGGAACAAAATAATAAAAAAAATAAAATTATAAAGAAAAATAAGGCAAGACAAAAAAATGAAAAATAGTAAGAATAAGTAAAACAGGTACAGGCTGTCTGAAGGTGGTTAGATATTAAAAGTTTAAAATGATTGAGTGACAGTGAGCTGAGTTTTAGTGTTTCCTGTATTAGAGTCCAGCTCGCTGGTGCACTGTAGCTAAAAGCTGATTTTCCCAGTTCAGTAAAAACTCTTGGTACTTGTCAGCTGATCCAAACCCCTAGAGCGAGTCATTTTTACTGCTGGAGATGCTGTCTGTTATTTCCCCTCACCACAAACAGGCCAGAGCAGACTGACGTCCAGAAACAGCTCTGTGAGCGTCATGCTTCCTTCAGAAAGACTGTATTTCAGGGCCGCTGTAAGTTCTACAGGATGTGATCGAGTTTTAAAGATTAATAGACGTAACATGGAGCGAGATAAGACTCAGATACCCACAGATTCCCATGATAATCACATTCCTGTCTGGGCGGAGTGGTTTTTAATAGATTACTATTTGATTTTAGTAACCACCCCAGCCCTGGAGGTCTGTACTGTCGTTCTGTTACAAGCCCACACTTTCCCCTCCGTACACCTGCATGTGCTTCAGTACACCGGCTACTTCCTGTGCGGCTATTGTCCAGGCAGGTGTGGCATCCGGGGTGTTTTGTTACACAGTCATTTCTTGCACAGCCACGCCCTGTCTGCTGCTATACAGTATAAATTTCAGTGCTGTGACTCAGCAGTGATGCAACAGCATTAATCTCAGGTAAAAACATTTCAGCACCGGGCCTGAGAGACTCGCTTCAGCATGTTTCTACATATATATATATATATATATATATATATATATATATATATATATATATATATATATATATATATATATATATATATATATATATATACACACACACACACACACACAGGTACAGTTTTATATATATATAGATAGATAGATAGATAGTCATTATCCAATAAAAACAAGTACTCCAAAATTACAACTTTACAGGAGAGACCAAAAACTTACTTCATGTTCAATGTAAGTCAATACAACCTGAATTTTTTTCAAGCTATTTTGGAGCACTTCTATTGGTCAATTAATTATTACATTTTTTAATGTTTTTAATTGTTCAGTGGTGATATATACTATATTATTTTAATAGTAACAATATTAGTAAATGAATCAAAACTCTACAATAACACGTATGGGATTAGAAATGAAATGTTGAAATAATAAAATGAGAAAAAAAGAGAAGTAATTGTTATTTTTACTCCAGGTTGCTGCACTAAATCAGTACTATGTGTTAGTTTGGTATATTTTGTCTGTATATATATATATATATATATATATATATATATATATATATATATATATATATATATATATATATATATATATATATATATGCTCACAGACACACACATTATATATACTAACTAACGTGTGTGTGTTTATTAAAAAATAAAAAATATTGAGATTAATATACTTATTAACTATTCTATTATTCTCAACAGTATTAATACCTTTTTTAAATATTTTAATGTCGGCAAGTTGTTCTAATGTATATATATATATATATATATATATATATATATATATATATATATATATATATATATATATACATATATATATATATATATATATACACACACACAAAATATACAAAACTAACATGTGTGTGTGTTTATTAAAAAATATATATTGAGATTAATATACTTATTAACTATTCTATTATTCTCAACAGTATTAATACCTTTTTTAAATATTTTAATGTCGGCAAGTTGTTCTAATGTATATATATATATATATATATATATATATATATATATATATATATATATATATATATATATATATATATATATATATATATACACACACACACACACACACACACACAAAATATACAAAACTAACATGTGTGTGTGGGTGTATGTGTGTGTGCGGGTATGTATATATATACACATCGCAACAACTTGGCGACATTAATATATTTAAAAAGTTATTAATACTGTTAATAGAATAGTTAATAAGTATTAATATATATATATATTAATAAACACACACACACACACACGTACACACACACACACACTTATACATCACAACTACTTGGTTACTTTATTATATTTAAAAGGTATTAATACAGTAAATTATTCTATATACACACACACACGTCTAAGTAACACCAGTGAGGTATTAATGATTCATCTGATTTGCAGCTCATGCAGTGTACGACTGACTGACTGACTGAAGGTTAAGTGTATTATGTCACAGGCAAAACCTGATGAACCACATTTCCATGCTCTTGCATCATCATCATCATCATCTACAGGTAAACAACTGCACCAGAATGCAGCTCAGCTGAGTGTAAACAGACCTACACCTACTTTTACTACTTATAAAGAACCAGCATGTGATAAGACAAAGAACAACAAACACAGAGCACACATCTCAACAACACAATGTTCACCACACGCTTTTCTAATGAACCAATGGTTGGTTGGTTCACTTTGTGATATTCTTAATCCATAGGGTTTAATACGATGTTGGCCCAACCTTTGCAGCTACAACAGCTTCAGCTCTTCTGGGAAGTTTCTCCACACGGTTTAGGAGAGTGTTTATGGGAATGTTGGACCGTTCTTCCAGAAGACCATTAGTGAGGTCAGGTACTGATGTTGGACGAGAAGGTCTGGCTCACAGTCTCCGCTCTAATTCATCCCAAAGGTTTTCTATCAGGTTGAGGTCAGGACTCTGTGCAGGCCAGTCAAGTTCTTCCACACCAAACTCGCTCCTCCATGTCTTTATGGAGCTGCTCTGTGCACTGGTGGGCAGTCATGTTGGAACAGGAAGGGGCCGTCCCCAAACTGTCCCTACAAAGCTGGGGGCATGAAGTTCTCTGCTGAAGCATTAGCTGGAATGGAGGGTCCGAGCCCACCTCCTGATAAACATCTCAAACCATAATCCCCCCTCCACCAAACTTTACACTCAGCACAATGCAGTCAGACAAGTAGCGTTCTCCTGGCAACCGCCAAACCCAGACTCGTCCATCAGATTGCCAGATGGAGAAGTGTGATTGGTCACCCCAGAGAACACGTCTCCACTGCTCTAGAGTCCAGTGACGGCGTGCTTTACTCCACTGCGTCTAACGCTCTGCATTGTTCTTGGTGATGTAAGGCTTGGATGTAGCTGCTCGGCCATGGAGACCCATTCCATGAAGCTTTCTACTCTCTGTTTTTGAGCTGATCTGAAGACCACATGAAGTTTGGAGGTCTGTATTGATTGACTCTGTAGAAAGTTGGTGACCTCTGTGCTCTATGCTCCTCAGCATCCGCTGACCCGCTCTGTCATTGTACGTGTTCTACCACTTGGTGTCTGAGTTGCTGTCGTTCTCAATCACTTCCACTTTGTTAGAACACCACTGACAGTCCACTGTGGAATATTTAGTAGTGAGGAAACTTCACCACTGGACTTGTTACACAGGTGTTGTCCTATCACGGTACCACGCTGGAGTTCAGTGAGCTCCTGAGAGAGACCCACTCTTTACTAATGTGTGTAGAAGCAGTCTGCAGGACTAGGTACACCTGTGACCATGAAAGTGATTGGAACGCCTGAACTCAATGACTTGGATGGGTGAGTGAACACATTTGTCAGTATAGTGTTTACTGCTGTGTCACTGTTTTGACAACTTTATTGCCTCTTTCCCTCTTACCCTGACACGCCCATCGCTCTGGAATTGGGTCAATCAGACTGTATGATCTTTTGCCAGCCCTCCAGAGTTCTGTCTTTATGCTTCTTAGTTAACTGAAGCTCTTATTCCTGATTATTAACATAATAATTATTAATTGTTTTTCACACGGCTGTTCAGTCCTGATCCTGTGAGTTCTGGTCATGTGGATATGGGGGTGTTCTATATGCTGCAATAGGTGGGCTAGAAAATTATATTATATAGTGTCCTTCTTATAGATGTTAGTGTGATTATGCTGTATCAGCCATACAAGGCTCTCTGGGTGTGTGTGTGTGTGTATGATGTCTCTGGAGGTGCATAGGTGGCCGTGAGAACAAGCTGATCTGTCAGCACTAGCTGCTCCAGGGCATGTGCACTGTAACAAATTGCTGTAAATGTACTGTAGATATATGACAGTATCTTACTGTTTTTTTATAATAATTGTAAAATACTCTCAAATAATCCCACAGTGTATGTAAATTAACAGTAATGCAATAAGTTGCCCAATAACAGCAAATAACTAATAATTTATCAGCATAATACAGTATTTTCTGACAACCTTTTCTCTTTTGAGCAGTGAAAAATAAGCAAATAACACAGTTCAGAACTCGCTAAGGTGAGGAGTCCAGTGAGCTGAGAGCAAGTGTACCATTAGTTTACTTCTTTTAAACTAAAAATAAGTGAGTATGCTTTCAGTTTACTTTTATGTACTTCTCAGTGATATACTAAACACAGTTATACTTAAGTATAGTGACAAGTATATAGAACAGTCCAAGTATATTCAGCCTTTACTTGTACTTCATCTTTGGTTGAGATATACTTAAGAAAAGTATAAGTAAGTATTTGTGTCCTGCACAAAAAGGCATCCAGTACAATACTTGTTTGGAAATTTGATTTATAAAGATTTATAAAGATACTAATATGTTTCTTAATCTGAGTGTCCCTTCAAAAAAAGAAGTTTATTCAAGTGTACCATTAGTTTACTTCTTTTAAACTAAAAAGAAAGTGAGTATACTTTTTATGTACTTCTCAGTGATATACTAAACACAGTTATACTTAAGTATGCTTGGGTTATACTGACAAGTATAGAACAGTATATTTGGTCTTTACTTGTACTTAATCTTTTGATTGAGATAGTAGAAGTAAGTATTCTTGCTCTGCACAAAAACACATCCAGTAGAATATTTATTTAAAATTTGATTTATAAAAATTTATAAAGATACTATTATGTTTCTTAATCTGAGTGTGTCTTGTTTATTTTACGTGTGTCCACTGGTGAGTAAGTAAATGGTGTTAAGTTATATTTTCAGTAGAAAAAAACCCTTAAACCTAGTCATATACTTTAAAGTACAACAATAATATAAGCAGTAAATTATAAGTATTATGTTAAGTTCACTTAAAGAAAACGTACAAGCTAGTAAACTAACAGTAAACCCTTAAGTTTACTTTTAGTGTAGTTGCAGTACAAAAGATGTAAACTAGTTGTATACTTGGTTTACTACTCTTACACTTAAAATGTACTTAAAAGTATACTTTTAAAAACTAGAAAGTGGGCCAATTTAGTCCCAAGAAGTATAAAATAGTACATATACAAGTGTACTACTATTACAATGACATTAGTATAGTATCTGCATAAAGTATACTTAATAAAATGAACTTTAAGTATACTTATTTACTGTAAGGGATGTCTTGTTAATTTTATGTGTTTTTGTCTAGTGAGTAAATAAATGTTAAACCTAGTCATATACTTTAAAGTATTATGATAAGTTTAGTTAAAGGAAACTTACACATATATTTTTGAAGCTGAATTAACAAACTCATAAACTAACATTAAACCCATAAGTTTACTTTTAGTGTAGATGCAGCACAAAAGATGTAAACTAGTTGTGTACTTGAAGTTTACTACTCTTACACTTAAAATGTAAATAAAATTATACTTTCATAAACTAGAAAGTGCCAATTTAGTCCCAAGAAGTATCAAAATAGTACATATACAAGTGTACTACTAGTACAATGATATTAGTATAGTAACTACATTAAGTATATTTGGAAAATATACTTTAACTTTACTCAAGTTTATTTAATTAAATGAACTGTAAGGCAAACAGTGTACTGTAGCTAGCTGGCTGGCTAGTTGGTTAGTACCATTAATATGCAGTTATTTTACTGTCATATACTGTAATTCAATTTACAGTACAATACTGTTAAAATTACAGTAGATGCACTGTAAAAAAATTAATAAAGGTAATTAATAAATAGATAAAAGCCAAAAGGCTTAAGGGCACAGTAGTTGCGTCCTGTGGGTTCAGGGAATTGAACCTACAACCTTCTGATCACAAGGCTGATTCCCCACACTGTTATTTTCAGATTTATCGTCATAATTTTCTTTATTATCTGTATGTATTGTGTTTATTTTATTATTTTAATATTGATCTATTATTTCCTTCAACATGTGAATGTTTCTACTTCTCGCTATTATTCATTATTATTTATTTATATGTTCTGCTGTCCAATGAAAGACATGCATCTCCATTTTTGGCAATTTTGAGTTTTCTACATCATCTGAACACGCCAATGGTTCTCATTGTGTGAAAATTTTGTGATGAATGGACCAATAGAAGTGCTCCAAAATAGCTGATTCTATTGACCTACATTGAAAGTAAAGTATGTTTTTGGTCTCTCGTGTAAAGTTTTGAAGATACTTCATTGGACAGCGACAGTATGAATGAGCTGGACTGGAAGAACCCAATTCCAGTCATTTCAGCTTCTTTTTGCTTATTTGTCATTGGTGTACAAAGAAAAACATCTATTTATCTCCATTTTTGTGAATTTTCAGTTTTCTGCATCATTTGAATGTGGCAGCTGATGTTTACATTGTGGGAAAATTTTATGATGAACGGACCAATAGAATTGCTCCAAAATAGCTAGGAAATTATTTCGGGTCCATTCACTTACATTAAAAGTAAAGACCCTAATAATGAATAAATGTATGTTCACCAGTAAGAACAGCAGATCTGATTAGAACAGATGTAAATAATCATACATTCAATACAAAGTAACATGAATATGTTATTGTGAGAGAAGTAGATCAGATCTTGATCCAGTTTGAAGAACAAAGTTAGGTTCCAGATTTCTCCTGGACGCCCCAGACATTGTATGAATGTATTCAGTTCCTTCAGCAGCAAATCTTGATTTAGCTTAATGAAGTACTGAGCAGTCAAAGCAGGTATTAGATGAGAACTGTAAATAATACTGGGTTGTTTAGGAGAAGCTTGGAAAGAGTTAAATAAACACACTGACGTATGGAAAAGCACTTACTGTATTAATACTGTATGAAGTGGTTTTGCTGTGTAAATAAGAGCTTCCTGTTCAGTGTAAACTAAAGGGGTGTGGTAAGTACAGTTGTGAAGTGTGAAGACTGATATCAGTCTAAACAGCTTCACAAACATAAACAAGGAGAATAGTTAGTGAAGCAGCATGTGGACCAACACAGCTACCCAAAGACCCCCGCTCTGCTCTCCTCACTTCAGTCTGGATGAGTTTGAGTGGTTCAGTAGACCACCACTGGTGAGAGACTTGACGGAGGCTGTTGGTTTTAAGCGTAGACTAAAACACAATGCAGTGTCACAGTTTCCCCACACAGGAAGTCCAGAAGCTCCAGATTATGGAGAACCGCCAGAAGAACCGTGAACGTGAACATGCGCTGGACTCTCTCCTGAGAACGTTTAGCGTTAGCGTCAGCTGCTTCTCCTCGTTTGTGGATCCTGAAGGTGAAAGTCCAGTCTTAGTAGTGAACATACTACTTCACTAATAAAGGAGTGTGAAGCTCAGAGACACTCCCGTTCAGTGTATCTAGCTGTTTACTGAGCGTGAATGTTTCCTGCTAGAAAGCGGAGCTCCTTTAACAGACACTCTCCTCCTCCGTCAACACCAACACACAGCTTCACAACAACTCCAGCACTGTGTCACTCTCTCCTCCACACTCTCTGTTCACCATTTACACTAGCGTGGTGTGTGATGTCACCGCTGATGTCAGAAATGTTGAGTTCTAGCTCAAACTGTAAAGACTGAACAGTAGCATGTTTAGTAGCTAGCTGTGCTCAAGCGTGACGACCGGTTACTGCAACCATTTGACGTCACTACCCGCCGATCACGTCAGTAGATACAACAATGGAGACCAACGTGCAGCGGATTTTACAGAAAATCTAATAAATCTGATAATTTTAATGATTTTTATAATGTTTCTTAATAATTTAGAGTCTTTACACCATATTCAGGCTTACAAGTGTTACCAGCCGGGGTTCCCTTTAATGTTGTGGACATGTTTGTGGCCCAGAGTTCTGTTTTTATGAAAAGATATTCAGGGTCTAATGAGTATATAAACAGTAAGTAGGTTGGCAGCAGTCGGTTTGGAATAACACATTGTAAAAGCTACTAATAAATAGAAACGATAATAAAAATGAATAGGTAATAAAATTTGATTGGCAGGTGGCATGATATGGACTAAGCTTCCGGAACCGTACCCAAGATGGGCTTTGTTTACAATGTGTTTTCTTAACAACCAGAACTTGGCAGATGCCTAACAGGCTACTTCAATAATATTCAGCATTAGCCTCAAATGGGCCAGTTTATTGTTCCTGCTCTTGGCTTAAGAACTGGGACTACGATTCCTGGACTCTAGCCTCTCCATAGGCTGTAAAACTCCTTCCATGCTTCGTCAAAGATACATTTACATGTCTTAAGCACTTTGCATTTGATGATAAACTAGGCATTAGAGCTTTTCCCATGTGACTTGATGGTCCTACAAACCTTAAACAGCATATGAAGTACTATTCAACCCCAGTTTAGGAGAATGAATATTAGGTTGATGGCTAACACAACACAGGAAACCTCATAGAGGTGCTGGCGAATTGTGTAGCATTGTGGTTGTACATGTTATTTGACTTGGGGTAAGCATAGGGCTGTATGATAAGAAACTGACTGCTGTTTAAATTGAATTAAAAACAGTATGTAATGATGTACATGTTTAAATTCTGTTCTTCATTGAAAATAGCACAAAGAAGACATATCGAATATGAAAACTGGAACTTTAATGCCAGCAAGACATTTAACAACAAAAGTTGCCAACAAATGATGGGCAACCTTATGAAATACTATAAAACACCTGGTGGAGCATCTCATAACTAATTAGGTTAATTAGAAACAGGTTAGTAACATGACCCGGTATAAAAGAGGCTCTCAGGGAGGCTTTCAGAAGTAAAGAAGGGGAGGGGTTACCCAGAGAGGTGGAGTCTTAAGTAAAGAGAGGCAGGGGTCAGACAGAGAGGTGGAGTCTTACAGGCGTAAAGAGAGGGAGGGGTTACCCAGAGAGGTGGAGTCTTTCCGAAGTAAAGAGAGGGAGGGGTTACCCAGAGAGGCGGAGTCTTTCTGAAGTAAAGAGAGGGAGGGGTCACCTAGAGAGGTGGAGTCTTAAGTAAAGAGAGGAAGGGGTTACCAGAGAGGCGGAGTCTTTCAGAAGTGAGCAGAGGGAGGGGTTACTCAGAGAGGTGGAGTCTTTCTGAAGTAAAGAGAGGGAGGGGTCACCTAGAGAGGTGGAGTCTTTCAGAAGTAAAGAGAGGGAGGGGTTACCCAGAGAGGCGGGGTCTTAAGTAAAGAGAGGGAGGGGTCACCTAGAGAATAGGAGTCTTTCAGAAGTAAAGAGGGGAAGGGGTTACCCAGAGAGGCGGGGTCGTAAGTAAAGAGAGGGAGGGGTCACCCAGAGAGGTGGAGTCTTTCAGAAGTAAAGAGAGGGAGGGGTTACTCAGAGAGGTGGAGTCTTTCTGAAGTAAAGAGAGGGAGGGGTCACCTAGAGAGGTGGAGTCTTTCAGAAGTAAAGAGAGGAAGGGGTTACCCAGAGAGGCGGGGTCTTAAGTAAAGAGAGGGAGGGGTCACCTAGAGAGTTGGAGTCTTTCAGAAGTCAAGAGAGGGAGGGGTTACCCAGAGAGGCGGGGTCATAAGTAAAGAGAGGGAGGGGTCACCCAGAGAGGTGGAGTCTTTCAGGAGTAGAGAGTGGGAGGAGTCCCCCAGAGAGGCGGAGTCTTTCAGAAGTAAAGAGAGGGAGGGGTTACTCAGAGAGGTGGAGTCTTTCAGAAGTAAAGAGGGGGAGGAGTCACCCAGATAGGAGCAATCTTTTAAAGGTAAAGAGGGGGAGGAGTCACCCAGATAGGAGCAATCTTTCAGAAGTAAAGAAGTAAAGTCTTTCAGAAGTAAAGAGGGGGAGGAGTCACCCAGATAGGAGCAGTCTTTCAGAAGTAAAGAGGGGGAGGAGTCACCCAGATAGGAGCAGTCTTTCAGAACTAAAGAGGGGGCGGAGTCACCCAGATAGGAGCAGTCTTTCAGAAGTAAAGAAGTAAAGTCTTTCAGAAGTAAAGAGGGGGAGGAGTCACCCAGATAGGAGCAGTCTTTCAGAACTAAAGAGGGGGAGGAGTCACCCAGATAGGAGCAGTCTTTCAGAATTAAAGAGGGGGAGGAGTCACCCAGATAGGAGCAGTCTTTCAGAAGTAAAGAAGGGGAGGAGTCACCCAGATAAGAGCAGTCTTTCAGAACTAGAGGGGGAGGAGTCACCCAGATAGGCGCAGTCTTTCAGAACTAAAGAGGGGGAGGAGTCAGACAGAGAGAAGCAGTCTTTCAGAAGTAAAGACACCACCACCACGTCAGTGTCACTGCAGTGTTTAGAATGACCCACCTCCCTAACCCCTAGTACCTGCTCTGTGGTGGTCCTGTGGGGGTCCTGATTATTAAAGAACTTAGAAGACTGTAGTGAGTTTTACCTGTGACTGAGTTCAGTGTTCTCCTGATGTTAAACCTATGAACATTAACACGCCAATGTGGCCTTCAGCTGCTTAGAAGTTACGCTGGTCTCCTTTGAGACATTGCATACTGTTACACTCTTCACTCTTGGAGTGATCTTTATTGGTTGACCACTCCTGGGGAGGGTAATGGTGGTCATGAATTTCCTTTCTTTGTTTACAATCTGTCTGGAGTCCAAACTCTTGAAGTATGTCTTTGTAGCCTTTTTTCTAAGGTTCTCAGAAATCCAGAGTCTTAGAGCAACTACAGAAAAGGCCTGGTCATCCTTGGACACCATCCAAGGAACGTCTGAAAGTAATTGTTTGGAAGACCGTAATTAGTTTTTTCCTGCAACCCCTGGCATGCACACCATTGATGAGCATCTATGGTGGTCCTGTGGGGGTCCTGATCATTAAAGAACAGAGTAATAAAGCATACAGAGAATCAGATGAACTAAGTGTAGCTCCTGTATGCTCAGTGGAGCTGATACCCTCTGCCTGTGAGCTTCCGTAGTCAGTTTTTTCACCCAGAAGCATCCAGATCAGCTTCGGCTTCCCAAAAGAGGCGAGACAGGCCAGCGGATCAGCTCATACATTCCAAGCTTGAATGGTATGCAACTCCCACGGATGAAACTACTCTGTTGCACGCCCATGCTTCACAGATACTAGATCGGCCTACATAAACGGCCTAGTGTCTCCTCGATACGCCGCTTTTGTTTCTCTTCTCTGCACTTCTCCTTCCTTCTGACTTTCCCAGAAGACGCTCGCGAGGTCAGATTGCTTAGAAACCAGCGACCGAATTCTTTAATCCTCTCTTTCACATCGCAGGTTTCAGGTGTTTCAACACTTCTGGAGTACAATTGCATCCTACACGCTCACCAAACATTTCATTACACCCACCTCCTTATATCTCCACTCACTGATCTGTTTATAGAGCTCCACTGAGCAGACAGGAGCTCCACTCACAGACTGTAGTTCATCTGATTCTCTGTATACTTTATTACTCTGTTCTTCAATGGCCAGGACCCCCAGAGGACCACCACAGAGCAGGCTTCTTACAGACTGTAGTTCATCTGATTCTCTGTATACTTTATTACTCTGTTCTTCAATGGCCAGGACCCCCAGAGGACCACCACAGAGCAGGCTTCTTCTCAGCACTTACAGACTGTAGTTCATCTGATTCCTTATATACTTTGCTACCCGTTTCTTTAATGATCAGGACCCCGCACAGGACCACCACAGTGCAGGCTCCTCACAAACTGTAGTTCATCTGATTGCCTGTTTACTTTGTTACCCTGTTATTCAATAGTCAGGACCACCACAGAGCAGGCCATCTGATCCTCTGTATACTTTATTAATCTGTTCTTTAAAGATCAGGACCCCCACAGGACCACCACAGAGCAGGCTCCTTCTCAGCACTTACAGACTGTAGTTCATCTGATTCTCTGTATACTTTATTAATCTGTTCTTTAATGATCAGGACCACCACAGGACCCCCATAGAGCATGGTGCTGGCTCCTTCTCAGCACTGCAGTGACATGGACACAGTGTGTGTTGTGCAGGTGTGAGTGGATCAGACAGACTCCTGTCTTACGGGTCCACCTAGTCGGAGGCTGGATAGCTTTTGGTCGGTGGACGATTCTCAGTCTAGCTCTGTGGGGGTCCTGATCATTAAAGAACAGAGTAATAAAGTATACAGAGAATCAGATGAACTACAGTCTGTGAGTGGAGCTCCTGTATGGTCAGTGGAGCTGATACAGTGGACAGTGAGTGGAGGTCCTGTATGGTCAGTGGAGCTGATACAGTGGACAGTGAGTGGAGGTCCTGTATGATCAGTGAAGCTGATGCAGTGGACAGTGAGTGGAGCTCCTGTATGGTCAGTGGAGCTGATACAGTGGACAGTGAGTGGAGCTCCTGTATGCTCAGTGGAGCTGATACAGTGGACAGTGAGTGGAGCTCCTGTATGGTCAGTGGAGCTGATACAGTGGACAGTGAGTGGAGGTCCTGTATGGTCAGTGGAGCTGATACAGTGGACAGTGAGTGGAGCTCCTGTATGGTCAGTGGAGCTGATACAGTGGACAGTGAGTGGAGGTCCTGTATGGTCAGTGGAGCTGATACAGTGGACAGTGAGTGAGTGGAGGTCCTGTATGGTCAGTGGAGCTGATACAGTGGACAGTGAGTGGAGGTCCTGTATGGTCAGTGGAGCTGATACAGTGGACAGTGAGTGGAGCTCCTGTATGGTCAGTGGAGCTGATACAGTGGACAGTGAGTGGAGGTCCTGTATGGTCAGTGGAGCTGATACAGTGGACAGTGAGTGGAGGTCCTGTATGGTCAGTGGAGCTGATACAGTGGACAGTGAGTGGAGGTCCTGTATGGTCAGTGGAGCTGATACAGTGGACAGTGAGTGGAGCTCCTGTATGGTCAGTGGAGCTGATACAGTGGACAGTGAGTGGAGCTCCTGTATGGTCAGTGGAGCTGATACAGTGGACAGTGAGTGTAGGCCCTGTATGGTCAGTGGAGCTGATACAGTGGACAGTGAGTGGAGGTCCTGTATGCTCAGTGGAGCTGATACAGTGGACAGTGAGTGGAGGTCCTGTATGGTCAGTGGAGCTGATACAGTGGTCAGTGAGTGGAGGTCCTGTATGGTCAGTGGAGCTGATACAGTGGACAGTGAGTGGAGGTCCTGTATGGTCAGTGGAGCTGATACAGTGGACAGTGAGTGGAGGTCCTGTATGGTCAGTGGAGCTGATACAGTGGTCAGTGAGTGGAGCTCCTGTATGGTCAGTGGTGCTGATAGAATGGACATGGTATGTAGATGCTGTTTTGTTTTCATGGGCTTCTGTGCAGATGCTACTGATGCATCATTATAAAGAAGCTGAAACTGATTAGAAGATACATACTTCCGAGGTTCTGCCGGTGAAACTCCGGTAAAACAGTGTCATGTTCAATGGGGAAGTGTGTAAGTGGACGTTACCTGTCACCAACAAATGTCCGGTATGCTCGAGTGGGTGTTTGGGAGACGGAGGCCCGCAGGAACTGATTACCTGTTTAAAAAAAAAAAAAGACTAAGGCTTGCATTCCTCGTCCTGCCAGAGAATTAGTTCCTCCTTTCATGTTCTGCAGGCTGATGTTTCCTTGTTTGTTTACATAGCTTGCTAACCCGAGGGTGGAACCCGATGTGGCGACTCCGAGACACAGTATGAAAGAGCCAGCTGCTCGGAATGCCGTAGGACGGTCAGTGGATATACTGGATTGCCCAACAACTTTCAATGCCCTGATATGCTGAAGTCTCCGAGCAGCGATGAAGGATTATTATGATGATGATGAAACATCTAATGCTCTGCCACGTCTTTCTAACAGTTATTTATAAAGAAAATAAATATTTATTGCTGGAGGACTTGGACTCGCACCAATATCATTATTGTTTATGCAGGGATTTGAACCCCCGGTTTGCGTGCATGCAATGCTGAGCTGTTGCTCACCACACTATTTCATCATCACAGGAGCGTAAGAGCTCCCGGTGGAACATCTCAGAACCAATTAGGTTGACTGCCAGCAGGTCAGTAACATGATTGGGTGTAAAAGATTGGCCCAGAGAGGCAGAATCAAATAGGGCAACAGTTCAAAAATAACATTTCTCCACTTAAACTAGTGAAGAACCTTGTAGATCCTTGTGTGTTATCATCCATCCATTATCTTCCACTTTATCCCACTAGTCAGGGTCACCGGGGCTGGAGCCAATCCCAATTAGAGCCAAACAAGGTAGGGTACATCATGGGCAGGTCGCCAGTCCATTGCATAACCAACACACACTCACGCACACACACCTACGGTCAGTTTAGAGTGAGGATCCTAACATGTATGTGTTTGGACTGTGGGAGGAAACCGGAGTATCCGGAGGAACCCACTCAAACACAGAGAGACCATACACACTCCACACAGAACCACCCGGACCGGGAATCCAACCCAGACCATCTTACTGTGAGGAGACAGTGCTGACCACTACACCACCATACTAACCACTACACCACCATACTGACCACTACACCACCGTACTAACCACTACACCACCATACTAACCACTACACCACCGTACTAACCACTACACCACCGTACTAAACACTACACCACCGTACTAAACACTACACCACCATACTAACCACTACACCACCATACTAACCACTACACTACCATACTAACCACTACACCACCGTACTAACCACTACACCACCGTATTAACCACTACACCACCATACTAACCACTACACTACCATACTAACCACTACACCACCGTACTAACCACTACACCACCGTACTAACCACTACACCACCATACTAACCACTACACCACCATACCAACCACTACATCACCGTACTAACCACTACACCACCGTACTGACCACTACACCACCGTACTAACCACTACACCACCGTACTAACCACTACACCACCGTACTAACCACTACATCACCGTACTAACCACTACACCACCGTACTGACCACTACACCACCGTACTAACCACTACACCACCGTACTAACCACTACACCACCATACTAACCACTACACCACCATACTGACCACTACACCACCATACTAACCACTACACCACCTTACTAACCACTACACCACCATACTAACCACTACACCACCATACTAACCACTACACCACCATACTAACCACTACACCACCTTACTAACCACTACACCACCGTACTAACCACTACACCATCGTACTGACCACTACACCACCATACTGACCACTACACCACCATACTAACCACTACACCACCATACTGACCACTACACCATCATACTAACCACTACACCACCATACTAACCACTACACCACCATACTAACCACTACACCACCATACTAACTACTACACCACCGTGCCGCTGATTATCATAATCTACACTACATAATATCATTAAAAGATAAAGAATCTAGAATTTGATGACACTACGTTGAAAACAGACCGGGTTCTCTAGTGTTGTCCTCTGTTTAGTGAGAATCGTTGGTTCCTTCAAGAACACAGGAGCCAAGATTTCCAAGAAAGAAGTCTTCTATCAAAGTCATCTGACATTAGTCCACCAACACATTGATTATATACAGAAAAAAACACACCTCTCGAGGTGTTAAAGGATTTACATACAGACATACAGAAATCCACCACCTCTACCTCTCAGAGGGGGGTGTCAGGGAGAATTCCCATATGGCAGGCTGTGAGATAAACCCCAGCCGGGTGGTTGTTACGTTAAAGAAGCGCACCATGATAGAAAGAAAACATGTGCAATCAAGATTAACTCAATAGATAAATAGAACCAGAAAAGCTATACACAGAAAATGTATAACAGAAACTGTATAACAACAAACTAAAAACTAAAATAAAGAAAAATAAAAACTATCCAGCAGCAGTGAAATCAATGCATGGGCTTGGGAACACTTCCCAACACCATCAGAACAGTTCGTCACTGTTCCACACACGCAAGTTAAAACTCTACCATGCAAAGAAGAAACCAGATATAAACAGATCCAGAAACAGCGCTACCAAACTGAGGACACATGGAAAAGTCTTTTGGAATTCAAATCTGGAATTCATTTTAGAAATCATGGCTTCTTCGGACTTAACAGAAGAGGACATGGTCCTTGTTATCGGCGCACAGTTCCAGAGTCAGCATCCGTAATGGTAGGAGCTGGTATGATGGTATTACAACTAGCAATAAAAAGTGAAAACTTTACAGCTGGCCACACAGAACAGATGACTCACAGGCTTTTCATGTGGATTTAATCTTGTGGGAGATTCCACTATAAATAAAAGGCCTTGGGGCATCTACAGAAAAGGCCCGGTCACCCTTGGACATCATCCAAGGAATGTCTCATAGCAATTAGTTAGAAGACCGTAGTGAGTTTTTCCTTTCAACCCCTGGCGTGCACACCATTGATGTTCAATGTTCTCCTGATAGTGAACCTATGAATATAAACACTAGCCAATGTGGCCTTGAACAGCTTAGAAGATAACCTGGACTCTGTTAAGATCTTGCAGACTATCACACTCTTTACATTTGGAGTGATCTTGGTTGACCACTCCTGGGTTGGTAATGGTTGAATTTCCTTCATTTGTACACAATCTGTCTGGCAGCGGAGTCCAAACTCTTTAAGTATGTTTTTATAGCCTTTTCCAGCCTGATAAGCACCAACAGCTCTTTTTTCTCATGTCCTAAGAAATACAGAGTCTTAGAGCAACTACAGAAAAGGCCCAGTCACCTTTTGACACCATCCAAGGAACATCTCAGAGCAATTAGTCAGAAGACCGTAGTGAGTTTTTCCTTTCGACCCCTGGCATGCACACCATTGTTGTTCAGTGTTCTCCTGATGTTGAACCTATGAATATTAACATCAGCCAATGTGGCCTTTAGCTGTTTAGAAGATAACCTGGACTCTCTTGTAATCTTGCAGACTGTCACACTCTTTGCTCTTGGAGTGATCTTTGTTGGTGGACCACTCCTGATTGGGTAATAGTGAATTTCCATCATTTGTACTCAACCTGTCTGACAACGGAGTCCAAACTCCTCAGATATGCCTTTGTAGCCTTCTCCTGCCTAAGAAGCATTAACAGCTCTTTCTTTTCTGGGTCTTGGGGCATCTACAGAAAAGGCCCACTCACCTTTGGACATCATCCAAGGAACATCTCATAGCAATTAGTTAGAGAGCCGTAGTGAGTTTTTCCTTGCAACCCCTGGCGTGCACACCATTGCTGTTCAGTGTTCTCCTGATGGTGAACCTATGAACATTAACAAGCCAATGTGGCCTGTTTAGAAGGTAACCTGGACTCTCTTGTGATCTTGCAGACTATCACACTCTTTACTCTTAGAGTGATCTTGGTTGGTTGACCACTCCTGGGGAGGGTAATGGTGGTCATGAATTTCCTTTTTTTGTTTACAATCTGTCTGGTAGCAGAGTCCAACTCTTTAAGTATGTTTTTATAGCCTTTTCCAGTCTGATAAGCACCAACAGCTCTTTTTTTCTGAGGTTCTCAGAAATCCAGAGTCTTAGAGCAACTACAGAAAAGGCCCAGTCACCTTTGGACACCATCCAAGGAATGTCTCATAGCAATTAGTCAGAAGACCGTAGTGAGTTTTTCCTTTCAACCCCTGGCGTGCACACCATTGATGTTCAATGTTCTCCTGATGGTGAACCTAAGAATATTAACATCAGCCAATGTGGCCTTGAGCAGCTTAGAAGATAACCTGGACTCTCTTGAGATCTTGCAGACTATCACACTCTTTACATTTGGAGTGATCTTGGTTGACCACTCCTGGGTTGGTAATGGTTGAATTTCCTTCATTTGTACACAATCTGTCTGGTAGCGGAGTCCAAACTCTTTAAATATGTTTTTATAGCCTTTTCCTGCCTGATAAGCACCAACAGCTCTTTTTTCTCATGTCCTCAGAAATCCAGAGTCTTAGAGCAACTACAGAAAAGGCCCAGTCACCTTTGGACACCATCCAAGGAACATCTCAGAGCAATTAGTCAGAAGTAGTGAGTTTTTCCTTTCAACCCCTGGCATGCACACCATTGTTGTTCAGTGTTCTCCTGATGTTGAACCTATGAATATTAACATCAGCCAATGTGGCCTTTAGCTGTTTAGAAGATAACCTGGACTCTCTTGTAATCTTGCAGACTGTCACACTCTTTGCTCTTGGAGTGATCTTTGTTGGTTGACCACTCCTGGGTGGGTAATAGTTGAATTTCTATCATTTCTACTCAACTTGTCTGACAATGGAGTCCAAACTCTTTAAGTAAGCCTTTATCTTTTGGGCCTTGGAGCAACTCCAGCAAAGGCCCGGTTATCTTTGGACATCATCCACAGAATGTCTAAAATTAATTAGCTGGAAGACCGTACAGCTTGTGAGGTGGGACGGAAGCTGAGGAGGTCTGAGATGAAGCTCAGTGCACAGTATTAAAAAAACAAACAACACTTTCAATTCAATCCTGTATTTGACTGGAAGCCAGAGCAATGACGCAAGTACAGGCATAACATTCTACCGTTTCCTGGTACCAGCCAGTTCAACTGTGAGCATGACAAGCTCACCAGATTCCCAAGTAATAAAACTGAAACTACCGTAACACTCAAACTCTCTCTTTTAATTTGTCAAGCTGACGAAGAAAGCCTGGTTAATGGAAACCAAGTCGTCCCCAAACTTTTGCTGGCCAGCGTAGTCGCCCTCGTACGGGTCAGTGGACTGCAATGACCGGCTAGTTTTTACATGCATGCCTGAACGCTGATGGGCCTCTTGCCTCATTTCCCTTAGCAGAACTTCTCATTACTCATAACCCTGATGTTGTTGTCACTGGGCCGTGGTTCCAGCTCTCTGGCTCAGCAGCGTGCAGGACATAACTGTGGACATAACTATAAACACAGTGGCATTTCAATGTACTGTAATCTGTAGCTGCCCCAAATTTGTATGCTTGTTTAAAGACTTGTGACTCCATAATGGACTGTTTTTGGCAGACAGTGAATGGCCACTAAAATCTCCTAGTCATGCTCCATTATTCAGGGATCGGCAGCAGCGGTTACTCAGGAGTCGGGCTGTTTGGTTTAATGTTGTAAATAAACAGACGACATGATATGAAAAGTAAACGCACACCGTCACATACTACCCCCTCTGGGCCTGCGTGGTATTTCACACGGCTATCCCAGGTTTCTTTTACGGCTTCAGACTGGCTAAACCCACTCTCCTGGCTCCACCCACACTCCTGGCTCCACCCTGACGCCATATACTCTCCCAGCCTCACCCACTCCCCTGTCACCACCCACTCTCCCGGGTCCATCTTGGCTTCACACACTCTCCTGACTTTACCCAAGCACAACCCACTCGCCCGGCTTTACCCAGGCTCAACTTATTCTCCTGGTTCTATCCACTCTCCTGGCTCCATCCACTTTCCTGGCTCCATCCACTCTCCTGGGATAACCCTGGCTCCACCCACTCTCCCAGCTCCATCCACTCTCCTCGTTTCACCCTGGCTCCATCCACTCTCCAGGCTCCATCCACTCTCCTGGGATTACCCTGGCCTCACCCACTCTCCCAGCTCCATCCACTCTCCTGGCTCTATCCACTCTCCTGGCTCCATCCACTCTCCTGGCTCCATCCACTCCCCTGGCTCCACCCACTCTCCTGGCTTCACCCTGACGCCATATACTCTCCCAGCCTCACCCACTCCCCTGTCACCACCCACTCTCCCGGGTCCATCCTGGCTTCACACACTCTCCTGACTTTACCCAGGCTCAACCCACTCGCCCGGCTTTACCCAGGCTCAACTTATTCTCCTGGTTCTATCCACTCTCCTGGCTCCATCCACTCTCCTGGGATAACCCTGGCTCCACCCACTCTCCCAGCTCCATCCACTCTCCTCGTTTCACCCTGGCTCCATCCACTCTCCAGGCTCCATCCACTCTACTGGGATTACCCTGGCCTCACCCACTCTCCCAGCTCCATCCACTCTCCTGGCTCTATCCACTCTCCTGGCTCCATCCACTCTCCTGGCTCCATCCACTCCCCTGGCTCCACCCACTCTCCTGGCTCCATCCTGACGCCATATACTCTCCCAGCCTCACCCACTCCCCTGTCACCACCCACTCTCCCGGGTCCATCCTGGCTTCACACACTCTCCTGACTTTACCCAAGCGCAACCCACTCGCCCGGCTTTACCCAGGCTCAACTTACTCTCCTGGTTCTATCCACTCTCCTGGCTCCATCCACTTTCCTGGCTCCATCCACTCTCCTGGGATAACCCTGACTCCATCCACTCTCCTGGCTTCATCCACTCTCCTTGTTTTACCCTGGCTCCATCCACTCTCCAGGCTCCATCCACTCTCCTGGGATAACCCTGGCCTCACCGACTCTCCCAGCTCCATCCACTCTCCTGGCTCTATCCACTCTCCTGGCTCCATCCACTCTCCTGGCTCCATCCACTCCCCTGGCTCCACCCACTCTCCTGGCTTTACCCAGGCTCAACTCACTCACCTGGCTCCATCCACTCTCCTCGTTTTACCCTGGCTTCATCCACTTTCCTGGCTCCATCCACTCTCCAGGCTCCATCCACTCTCCTGGTATAGCCCTGGCTCCACCCACTCTCCCAGCTCCATCCACTCTCCTGGCTCCATCCACTCTCCTCGTTTCACCCTGGCTCCATCCACTCTCCTGGCTCCATCCACTCTCCTTGTTTCACCTTGGCTCCATCCACTCTCCTGGAATAACCCTGGCTCCACCCACTCTCCTGGCTTAATTCACTCTCCTGGCTCAATTCACTCCCCTGGCTCCATCCACTCTCCTCGTTTCACCCTGGCTCCATCCACTTTCCTGGTTCCATCCACTCTCCAGGCTCTATCCACTCTCCACGGATAACCCTGGCTCCACCCACTCTCCCAGCTCCATCAACTCTCCTGGCTCCATCCACTCTACTGGTTTCACCCTGGCTCCATCCACTCTCCTGGTTCCATCCACTCTCCAGGCTCCATCCACTCTCCTGGAATAAGCCTGGCTCCACCCATTCTCCCAGATCCATCAACTCTCCTGGCTCCATTCACTCTCCTGGCTCCATCCATTCTCCTCGGTTCACCCTGGCTCCATCCATTCTCCTGGCTCCATCCACTCTCCCTGGTTCACAATGGCTCCACCCACTCTCCTGGCTTTACCCTGGCTCAACCCACTCTCCTGGCTCCATCCTGACTCCACATACTCTCCAAGCTCCACCCACTCTCCTGACACCATCTACTCTATCTACTAATAATTGGATGTTCATTTGCATTTCCTTCTTACCTGGCTTAAGTTCTGACTCTGAAATCCTGAGAATCAGATACGTTAATAGATCAGATCAACCATTTTACTTTAATCATACAAACCTAAACCTGTAGCGATGTTAAGAAAGGAGTAAAGAATAGAAGTGTAGGAGGTAGATGTGGACAGTTCATCATGTTCTCACTGAAAATGCTCCACTGTGGTCTTTGCTCGGTCTCCAGGGTTTTTTAGTGATTCACTTAAAGCAGCTGAATCTCTCTGACTCAACCCACTGCGCTTCCTCTTAGTCAGCACTAATAATAATAAAACCTGGTTTCTGCTTCTGTATCAGTTTATCAGTTCGAGTTTAACCCCTCAGGTCTCTGATACTTGACTGCTCTGAGGTCCAGAAGCTGAAATCAGACATGGTTGTTATTTGGGGTCTGGTTTGGTGTTTAGCAGCAGCTGATGCTGCAGTAACGATGCTGCTAGAAGAAGAAGAAGAGAGATCTACTGATGAAGCTCCTCGTATGATCAAAGCCTGTGTTCCACCAGCAGTGAACTGGACCAGAGTTGGGCTGGAACTGGGTCCAGATCTCTGACCAGCTCACTGTCTACAGCTGAGTTCGTCTCAGACTGATGATGCTACAGAGGTGTTCTTTATTTGGGGGTCTCAGTTAAGATCTATACTGATTATAATGTAAAAGCGTTTGGCTTCCAGTTAAGTTGATCTTATGTATGTTTTTATGACTTAAGGCGACGTTACCAGCCCATTACAAACTACTGCCTCCCCCTGAGTACAGGCCTGCGGACTAGTGGTGTGCGATACTGCAAAATTTAGGATCGGTCCAATACCAAGTAAATACAGGGCCAGTATCACCGATACTGATACCAATACTGATACTGATACTGATACCAATACTGATACAGACACTGATACTGATACCGATACAGATACAGATACAGATAGATACAGATACTGATACAGATAGATACAGATACTGATACCAATACTGATACTGATACAGACACTGATACAGATACAGATACAGATACAGATACAGATACAGATACAGATACCAATACAGATACTGATACCGATACAGATACAGATACTGATACCAATACAGATACTGATACCGACACTGATACTGATACAGATACAGATACAGATACAGATACAGATAGAGATACAGATACAGATACTGATACCAATACAGATACTGATACCGACACTGATACTGATACTGATACCAATACAGATACAGATAACGACAATGATACCGATACCGATACCGATACCAATACAGATACTGATACCGACACTGATACTGATACCAATACTGATACAGATAGATACAGATACAGATACTGATACCGACACTGATACTGATACCAATACTGATACCGACACTGATACCGATACCAATACAGATACAGATAACGACAATGATACCGATACCGACACCGATACAGATACTGATACCGACACTGATACTGATACCAATACTGATACCGACACTGATACCGATACCAATACAGATACAGATAACGACAATGATACCGATACCGATACAGATACTGATACCGACACTGATACTGATACCAATACTGATACCGACACTGATACCGATACCAATACAGATACAGATAACGACAATGATACCGATACCGATACCGATACCGATACCGATACAGATACTGATACCGACACTGATACTGATACCAATACTGATACCGACACTGATACCGATACCGATACAGATAGATACAGATACAGATACAGATACAGATACAGACACTGATACTGATACCGATACAGATACAGATACCAATACCGATACAGATACAGATACAGATACAGATACCGATACCGATACCGATACCGATACAGATAGATACAGATACAGACACTGATACCGATACCGATACCGATACAGATACAGATAGATACAGATACAGATACCAATACAGACACTGATACTGATACCGATACAGATACAGATACAGATACAGATACAGATACAGATACCAATACCGATACCGATACTGATACTGATACTGACACTGACACTGATACCTATACTGATACCGACACTGATACCAATACCGATACTGATACCGGCACTGATACTGATACTGATACTGATACCAATACTGATACTGATACTGACACTGATACCAATACCGATACTGATACTGATACCGACACTGATTCCAATACCAATACTGGTACCGATACTGATACTGATACCGAAATTGCCACTGATACCGACACTGATACCGATACTGATACTGATACCGATACAGATACTGATACTGCTATTGATACTGATACTGATACCGACTCTGATACTGATACCGTTACTAATACCAAAGGGAAATCACCTAGGTAAAACAAAATAAAGTCTATTTATATAAAGTATTATTTACATGTAGCAAATATTATTATTAATAATGATAATAAAGATTATTAATAATCTAATAATAATTTTTTATAACTTATATTTGATGAATAATAATGAGTAATTTTTGTTATTGTTAATATTTTTTATATTATTATTATTATTATTATTTAAAGTATTATATACTTGTTTGTATTTTTGTTATTTTCATAAAACAAGCAAAGAGTCAAATCTCTTCACGTGACGACACAAAGGGGCAGGAAGAGCAACGTGTGCCTGCAAGCCCTGAAAGGTGAGTACTGAGTTAAACACTAAAATATCGATCCTGTCACGCTGGTATCAACCCCATACCAATACTAACATTGGTATCGATGATATCGATATTTGGATCGATACGCCGACCCCTCCTGCGGACCACTAAAGGGTGCTTTAGGGCCCACTGGTTGAGAAACCCTTGCTTAGAGGGGTGAAACTCTGATGTTCTAAATGTTTTACTCACTACTATTACTATCATTTCTTTATCCAGGGCTGATAGTGCTGGCTCTGCCTATCCGCTTGTTATTCCTTGACATATCTGCATTCCTGTCCGGATCTGATTCTCTCAATATTTTAAAAAGCCTCATTGTAGTGCTTCCTCTGCAGAAAGGAGGAAGAAATGGCTACCGTTGATAAGGTGAGTTAAACAATAAAGGAAAACAAAATTTAGTACCATTTGGCGAGAAAGCCTTTGTTCTGCACATGTTAGTGATTTCCTGCTCTGACAGACTCAATAAACTCACTGAGCGTGTGCTAATTAGCTGTGTGGTTGGGCTGGTTCTCTCAAAGAGAAAACCTTTAAATGTGCTGGCCAGGGTTACTCCAGGAGTTGAGAACTTCTGAGAAATATTATAACATCAGTTCTTAATAACATTATTTTCAGTAGCTCACTGCCAGAGAAGTGTGTTACATAAAAGAGCATTAAACTGGTAATACAGGAGTCGGCCTGTTTGGTTTAACGTCGTAAATAAATATGGAAACAGACTGTCGGACGATATGATATGATACCGCCCCCTCCAGGCCTGCGTGGTATTTTACATGGCCATCCCATGTTTCTTTTATGGCTTCAGACTGGCTAAACCCACTCTCGCGGCTCCATCCTGATTCCATATACTCTCCCAGCTTCACCCACTCCCCTGGCTCCACCCACTCTCCCGGGTCCATCCTGGCTCCACCCACTCTACTGACTTCATCCACTCTCCCAACTTCACTCTGGCTCGACCCACTCTCCTGGCTCCATCCACTCACCCGGCTCCACTTACTCTCCTGGTTCCATCCCCTCTCCTGGTTCTGTTCACAATGCCTCGACCCACTCTCCCGGCTTTACCTTGGCTTAACCCACTGTCCTGGCTCCATCCACTCTCCTGGGTTCACCCTGGCTCCACCCACTCTACTGACTTCATCCACTCTCCCAACTTTACTCTGGCTCGACCCATTCTCTTCACTCCATCCACTCTCCTGGCTCCATCCACTCTCCTGGCTTCATCCACACTCCCTGGTTCACGATGGCTCGACCCACTCTCCTTGCTCCATCCACTCACCCGGCTCCACTTACTCTCCTGGCTCCATCCACTCTTCTGGCTCCATCCACACTCCCTGGTTCACAATGGCTCGACCCACTCTCCTTGCTCCATCCACTCACCTGGCTCCACTTACTCTCCCGGCTCCATCCACACTCCCTGGTTCACAATGGCTCGACCCACACTCCCGGCTTTACCTTGGCTTAACCCATTGTCCTGGCTCCATCCACTCTCCTGGGTTCACCCTGGCTTCACCCACTCTCCTGGGTTCACCCTGGCTTCACCCACTCTCCTGGGTTCACCCTGGCTTCACTCACTCTCCTGGCTTCACACTGACTCCACCCACTCTACTGACTTCATCCACTCTCCCAACTTTACTCTGGCTCGACCCATTCTCTTCACTCCATCCACTCTCCTGGGTTCACCCTGGCTTCACCCACTCTCCTGGCTTCACACTGGCTCCATCCACTCTCCTGGCTTCACACTGGCTCCATCCACTCTCCTGGCACCACCCACTCCCCCGGCTCCATCCATCAACATAATAATAATTATCATCAACCTTATGATAATAATACAAATAAGTTCCATATATATATATATATATATATATATATATATATATATATATATATATATATATATATATATATATATATATATAAAACAGAATTCCCCATATACGTCAGAACACACTATTTTAGAGCATGTCTTTTGCTTAGTAAATAATGAAAGTAGAGCTGCTGCTGTGATTTTTTTGACTACTGCAGTGGTGTCGTTAATATACAGATGCACTGTTTTCTGAAGTCAGTAATGAGTTCTTTGGTTTTTGTACTCTTCAGGATCAGGCTGTTCTTTGAGCACCACCCAGCTCGTCTTTGGGCTTCATCCCTGGTGTTTGTGGTATGTGTGGATACGTGTAAATAGCAGAGAAGGCAGTACAACACACAGCCCTATGTTGCACCAGGAGTGGAGGAGAGGTGGGTGTCTAGGCCGGTAGGGGTATGACCTGAGGCAATAGAACAGTTAATCAAATGCCAGAAATAACTGACAACACTTCTTGAGAAGTTGGGTGGATCAAACTGACAGCTTTTAGGCTAAGTGCTGACAGCTTATTGGCTAAATGTTGGTGTTCCCCTCTGTTCTCTCTTATTTAGAACTGAGTGGCAGTGGTCACGTTTGGCTTGGTGTGAAAAGCTGTACTGTGAAGTTTCTTCATGGACTTGTTTGGATTCTCTCCATATGCTTTGAGTGTTTCTTTCAGACAACCTTCACACCAGTGGGACTGTCGTCTCTTACATTCTGAAGATGGACTAGAACCGGCTGCGGGTTCTGGAAACATGCTGGATTCTTCTGGCGGCTCTGAAGACAAACTACATGTTTGTATTAAGTTTGTATCAGTTCACTTGACCTATCTTATCGTATCTTATATATTTTCAATATCAATATTTCAGTTGCAGACTCTGGGACTGTTTGGAACAGTGTATATATCATTAGTTCAGGACGTTGGTGGTGGTTGATCTTTTACTTTAACTGTGAGGCTAGTCTATTAAGGGCAGGTTATAATTTGGTCCGACTTAATATTAAGTGTCTATACTAAATGTGCAATTATACATGTAATAATGTAATGTCTTTAAGCTCCGCCTCCCGATGAGCCACGCTCTGACTGGACAGCTCATCCACTCTGTTCTGAGTGGTCAACTGCCAGAGCGGTATCCTGCTTCAAGCTACGCCCCCACGCTGCTCTGGGTATACTTACAATGGTGTCAGTTCGCTGTATCAGTTTGAGTCAGAGTCTGATTCTGAAAGTCCGGCAGAACAACTAGACCCACCTTCGCAGGCTAGACTGGAGCAGGACGTTTCAGACTGGAGCAGATCGTTTCAGACTGGAGCAGGACGTTTAGACTGGAGCAGGACGTTTAGATTGGAGCAGGACGTTTAGACTGGAGCAGGATGTTTAGGTTGGAGCAGGACGTTTCAGACTGGAGAAGGATGTTTCAGACTGGAGCAGGACGTTTCAGACTGGAACAGGTCGTTTCAGACTGGAGCAGGATGTTTAGACTGGAGCAGGACGTTTAGACTGGAGCAGGACGTTTAGATTGGAGCAGGACATTTCAGACTGGAGAAGGACGTTTCAGACTGGAGCAGGACGTTTCAGACTGGAACAGGACGTTTCAGACTGGAGCAGGAAGTTTAGACTGGAGCAGGACATTTAGATTGGAGCAGGACGTTTCAGACTGAAGCAGGACGTTTCAGACTGGAGCGGGACGTTTCAGACTGGTGCAGGACGTTTAGACTGGAGCAGGACGTTTAGACTGGAGCAGGACGTTTCAGACTGAAGCAGGACGTTTCAGACTGAAGCAGGACGTTTCAGACTGGAGCGGGACGTTTCAGACTGGAGCGGGACGTTTCAGGCTGGAGCAGGACGTTTCAGACTGGTGCAGGACGTTTAGACTGGAGCAGGACGTTTAGACTGGAGCGGGACGTTTCAGGCTGGAGCAGGACGTTTCAGACTGGAGCGGGACGTTTCAGACTGGAGCGGGACGTTTCAGGCTGGAGCAGGACGTTTCAGACTGGAGCGGGACGTTTCAGGCTGGAGCAGGACGTTTCAGACTGGTGCAGGACGTTTCAGACTGGAGCGGGACGTTTAGACTGGAGCAGGACGTTTAGACTGGAGCAGGACGATTAGACTGAAGCAGGATGTTTAGACTGGAGCGGGACGTTTCAGACTGGAGCGGGACGTTGCAGACTGGAGCGGGATGTTTCAGACTGGAGCAGGACGTTTACACTGGAACAGAACGTTTCAGACTGGAGCAGGACGTTTAGACTGGAGCGAGACGTTTCAGACTGGAGCGGGACGTTTCAGACTGGAGCGGGACGTTTCAGACTGGAGCAGGTCTTTTCAGACCACCAGAGCCATAAGGGCTCACACCACATGGTGAACCTGAGCAGATCTCATCCGCAATAATCTACACTATCCAAGTAACATCTGATCTCCAAACACATGAAATGGTGATTAACAGGTTATAATATATAACACTTGAACATATTTCAGCAGAATTCTTTAATATGATCTGGATGATTGCAAATATGTGAGCTTCAGCGCTGAGCTTGCTATCCGCTACTAGCGCCAGTATCAACCACTGAAGGAGCGGTGTCAAAATAAAAGCCCCTATTGTGATATGAACAAAACGAAAAATAAAATCAAATGAATTCCCCACTCGGTCACATATGAAATGTGATAGATTCAAGTATTTTATATGTGAAAGAAATGTCTATTTTTATAACATCATGTGCAGTATTTGTCGCTCCATATTTTATAATGCCTATTTTATTGTATGTTTTTTTGTAAATCTGATGCAGATGGGAAAAAAACTGTAATACCACTAAAATACTCAGCTCAGGAGAGCGAGAGAGAGAGAGAGAGAGAGAGAGAGAGAGAGAGAGAATAAACTTCCAATTATATGGCAGAGCGTGTCCAGTCTTTCCATCCTGATTGCACAACGCAGAGGGTCTCAAAGGGGCGTGGTCACAACAACTTGGGCAGAGACACACACACAAGCTGGCTACACCAGTAGGCAGGCAAATAAGGACTGTGTTACAAGATGATGTCACCTTGTAACAGAAGAAAAGGGCTGGAATTTCAACAAGACATTTCTGGCAGTTCAGGGGGCAGTCAGGGCCTGAAGGTTAGGGATCTGGTCTTGTTACCTAAAGGTCGCCGGTTCGATTCCTGGGACTGGCTGGTCATGACTGAAGTGCCCTTGAGAAAGGCATCTAACCCCCAACTGCGCCCCGGGCGCCGTGGATAGGGCTGCCCACCGCTCCGGGCACGTGTGCTCACTGTCCCCTAGTGTGTATATGTGGGTGTTTCACTGTCATGGATGGGTTAAATGTGGAGGTCAAGTTCCATTTTTAGGTCTATGCAGTTTCGGTGTTGGGACTACTGTCTGCGGTCAGTGAGAAGGGATTGCAGAACCGATCCAGCTTGGAAATAAACATCCGGAACATTTGAACAGGATTTGTAACAGGAAGCTGAGGATCAGGATATACTGTAAGAAGGTGCCAGCTAGACATGGAGAAATGACCGTTGGCAGAATCAGGCAGTGGTTGACCGCAAGTCTGTTTCACCAAATGAAAAGCAGGACTTCGCAAAACTGCCAAGTTGTGTTATAACTGTGAGACAAGAAATACTACTTGTTTTCCAGAAGCAGGAACTCACTCACCCTCTGCTCATTCAAAACATCTGATGAGTTCAAACCGTATGCAGGTGACCGTAGGCCATGTGCAGTGTTTGAACAGGATGTACTAAACAGACTTAACGTTCATTTTATTCAGTAACACTTTAGTAACATTGGAGTATATCTCTCGAGTATATGGAGTATGTCTCTCGAGTATATGGAGTATGTCTCTCGAGTATATGGAGTATGTCTCTCGAGTATATGGAGTATGTCTCTCGAGTATATGGAGTATATCTCTCGAGTATATGGAGTATGTCTCTCGAGTATATGGAGTATGTCTCTCGAGTATATGGAGTATGTCTCTCGAGTATATGGAGTATGTCTCTCGAGTATATGGAGTATATCTCTCGAGTATATGGAGTATGTCTCTCGAGTATATGGAGTATGTCTCTCGAGTATATGGAGTATGTCTCTCGAGTATATGGAGTATATCTCTCGAGTATATGGAGTATGTCTCTCGAGTATATAGAGTATATCTCTCGAGTATATGGAGTATGTCTCTCGAGTATATGGAGTATGTCTCTCGAGTATATGGAGTATATCTCTCGAGTATATGGAGTATGTCTCTCGAGTATATGGAGTATGTCTCTCGAGTATATGGAGTATGTCTCTCGAGTATATGGAGTATATCTCTCGAGTATATGGAGTATATCTCTCGAGTATATGGAGTATGTCTCTCGAGTATATGGAGTATATCTCTCGAGTATATGGAGTATATCTCTAGAGTATATGGAGTATATCTCTCGAGTATATGGAGTATATCTCTCGAGTATATGGAGTATATCTCTAGAGTATTTGGAGTATATCTCTCGAGTATATGGAGTATATCTCTTGAATATATCTCTCAAGTATATGGAGTATGTCTCTCGAGCATATGGAGTATATCTCTCGAGTATATGGAGTATATCTCTCGAGTATATGGAGTATATCTCTCGAGTATATCGAGTATATCTCTCAAGTATATGGAGTATGTCTCTCGAGTATATGGAGTATATCTCTCGAGTATATGGAGTATATCTCTCGAGTATATCGAGTATATCTCTCGAGTATATGGAGTATGTCTCTCGAGTATATGGAGTATATCTCTCGAGTATATGGAGTATATCTCTCGAGTATATCGAGTATATCTCTCAAGTATATGGAGTATGTCTCTCGAGTATATGGAGTATATCTCTCGAGTATATGGAGTATGTCTCTCGAGTATATGGAGTATGTCTCTCGAGTATATGGAGTATATCTTTCGAGTATATGGAGTATGTCTCTCGAGTATATGGAGTATATCTCTCGAGTATATGGAGTATATCTCTCGAGTATATGGAGTATATCTCTCGAGTATATGGAGTATATCTCTCGAGTATATTGAGTATGTCTCTCAAGTATATGGAGTATATCTCTCAAGTATGTGGAGTATATCTCTCGAGTATATTGAGTATGTCTCATATGGAGTATATCTCTCGAGTATATTGAGTATGTCTCTCAAGTATATGGAGTATATCTCTCAAGTATGTGGAGTATATCTCTCGAGTATATGGAGTATGTCTCTCAAGTATATGGAGTATATCTCTCGAGTATATGGAGTATATCTCTCGAGTATATGGAGTATGTCTCTCGAGTATATGGAGTATATCTCTCGAGTATATGGAGTATATCTCTCGAGTATATGGAGTATATCTCTCGAGTTTATGGAGTATATCTCTCGAGTATATGGAGTATATCTCTCGAGTATATGGAGTATATCTCTCGAGTATATGGAGTATATCTCTCGAGTATATGGAGTATATCTCTCGAGTTTATGGAGTATATCTCTCGAGTATATTGAGTATATCTCTCGAGTATAATGTATGTGGCAAGTATAACAATATCAGTGTACTAAGACTATACATGTAAGTGTCCTGATCAAAAGTTTCTTGTTTCCTACAGTTCCCCACTGTTCCCCACGGCTTCCTATGGTTCCCCACTGTTCCTCACGGCTTCCTATGGTTCCCCACTGTTCCCCACGGTTTCCTACAGTTCCCCATTGTACCTCACGGTTTCCTACAGTTCCCCATTGTACCTCACGGTTTCCTACAGTTCCCCACTGTTTCCCACTGTACCCCACTGTTCCCCACTTTACCCCACTGTTCCCCACGGTTTCCTACAGTTCCCCACAGTTTCCCACTCTTCCCCACGGTTTCCTACTGTTCCCCACAGTTTCCCACTGTACCCCACGGTTTCCTACAGTTCCCCACTGTACCCCACGGTTTCCTACAGTTCCCCACTGTTCCCCACAGTTTCCTACTGTTCCCCACAGTTTCCCACTGTACCCTACGGTTTCCTACTGTTCCCCACAGTTACCCACTGTACCCCACGGTTTCCTACAGTTCCCCACTGTTCCCCACGGCTTCCTATGGTTCCCCACTGTTCCCCACGGCTTCCTATGATTCCCCACTGTTCCCCACGGTTTCCTACAGTTCCCCATTGTACCTCACGGTTTCCTACAGTTCCCCATTGTACCTCACGGTTTCCTACAGTTCCCCACTGTTCCCCACTGTACCCCACTGTTCCCCACGGTTTCCTACAGTTCCCCACTGTTCCCCACGGTTTCCTACAGTTCCCCACAGTTTCCCACTCTTCCCCACGGTTTCCTACTGTTCCCCACAGTTTCCCACTCTTCCCCATGGTTTCCTACTGTTCCCCAGTTTCCCACTGTACCCCACTGTTCCCCACGGTTTCCTACTGTTCCCCACAGTTTCCTACTGTTCCCCACAGTTTCCCACTGTACCCCACGGTTTCATACAGTTCCCCACAGTTTCCCACTGTACCCCACGGTTTCCTACTGTTCCCCACAGTTACCCACTGTACCCCATGGTTTCATACAGTTCCCCACGGTTCCCAACGGTTTCCTACTGTTCCCCACAGTTTCCCACTGTACCCCACGGTTTCCTACTGTTCCCCACAGTTACCCACTGTACCCCACGGTTTCATACAGTTCCCCACAGTTTCCCACTGTACCCCACGGTTTCCTACTGTTCCCCACAGTTACCCACTGTACCCCATGGTTTCATACAGTTCCCCACGGTTCCCCATGGCTTCCTACTGTTCCCCACAGTTTCCTAGACTGCTTTTGTGTTTACACTATCTGGCCACTTTATTAGAACACCCACCTTGTGTTTAGACTTACTAGCCACTTTATTAAAAACACCCACCTTGTGTTTCCATTAACTGGACATTTTATTAGAAACACCCACCTTAGAGATACACTGTGTAAGTGTACAGTTAAGTGTAAGTTATAGTTGTGTCTGTTCTGTCTTGCCAGTCTAGGATATTCCTTTGGACTCAATCCATGATCCATGTCTGCTCCACTGCCATGAAGAACCAAACTGACTCAGTGTGTCTCTTTGTAAGCCGCTGTGGGTTTTGGCTGCGGTTTGGTTTGGGTTTTGTCCGTCAGGGATTTTGGATGAACTGCATATCTTTCTGTTTAGTCTGAGATTAGCTAGTGTTTCTGTTGGAGTTAATGTGGGCTCTGTTTGTTGTTTTAGTCCTGACCAAACACAGGGTCAAACTGGTGTCATCATGTTTGTCTCACGATTACATACACCTTCACGCAGCTCTTCACCCTGCACAACAGAAACTACAGTACTGAGTTCAGAAGAACTTCAGCAGCTCCTCTCCACCATAATCCTTATTTTCACAGCTGGCGGCCCTGAAAGTGGAGCGCTCGCCTGGGCTCGCCTGCGCGCCCCAGGGACTTTATTCAGACTGTGTAGACCACTGGTTTGGCTGGCTTTGTGGGGGATTAAGAGACATCTACCACACGGTCCTCATTTCAAGAAGGGGCTTTACTCCATTTCTGTACTTCAATATTTACAGTCATCTGGTACCAACCAGTTCTCCTCTCCATTGGTGCCATCCGCTCCATCCTTCACTGCATGGCTGTATCATCCAGATGTAGCACCTGTGCAGCTTCTAAAGCTCTTACCTTCAGACTCAGCTATAGTTTAATAAACTACTACTTTAGTACAATACTGTTTGACCAGAGGAGGATGGGTCTCTTCTTGTCTGGTTCCTCCCAAGGTTTCTGAGTAGGGTTCTGAGTAGGGTTCTGAGTAGGGCTGTGTGTTGGCAATAACCTGGCGATACAATATGTATCGTGATACAGCGGTCATGATTTTATATATCTCGATATATTGCGATACTCTAAGCAAAGTGATATATTGTGATGTTTCAAATCCTACTATTAAAACACACCACTGTATGAACAGGTTCATCAATGCTTACAATAGCATTGCGCTCTTGTGCTGCTTGTTAATGTTGGAGTGGATCTGAAAATGGATTACAACACTGCCATCTAGTGGTCAGAGGTTTAAACACAACACACAATGATTCACTGTCTGTCAGAAATCTGTGTATAGATACTGTGTTTACACAAATAAACTAGACTTGACTTATGTATGGTCGTTTTCACACCTGTAGTTGGTTTCTCTGGTCTGGATCAGTTAATGAGTTTGTCTACTTTGAGTGTTTCCTCCTCGGTTAAGTTTGTTTTCACAGGCAAAAACCCAAACGCACCAAAATGCGCCCCAACAAACCACGTGAGCATGTTCTCTCCTCTGATTGGTCAGAGCTATCTGGCGTGTGAGCAAGAAAGTAAACACAGGGAGAAGATCCAGTTTTCTAAACTACTGCACATTTCTTGTAAAACGTATCACGGAGCAGCGGCAGAGACAGCATCTGTTCATAGCTGTAATAATAATCTGATAATATACCTGCACTACAGTCCACCTGCAGACCACCCAGCTCACTCCAAACATCAAGTAGACCACGTCCCTCACTGCTAGTCCAAGAGAGACCTCGCTTCATTGTCCTCGCCCTGTTAGCTGCTACAGTTCTCCAGTTCTCTGTTTACGCCATCTGCCGCATCCCATAATGCAAAGGACACCTGGCTACAGGAGATGTTTAGATCAAACTTGTGGAGCACACCTAATACTTGGGTCGGATCGAGGTCAGATCATGTTCTCACCACAAACGAACCAAACAACAACAAAATTCTTAGTTGTGACAAAGACGTCCTTCACTCCTCACGTAACAAGGCTAACTGTGCTGTTAGCGTCATGGCATGTTTCTCCTCCTCTCTGTCTCTGACATTGTTGTCCCTCTCATGTTATGTTCCATGTGCTTCTGTTTGTTTTGGTTGTTTGCTCCTCCTTGTCGCCACCCTCTCGTCACGCCCCTCACCTGCTCCTAGTTTCTAGCTCCTCCTTCTCCCAGGTGTTCCTAGTTAATGACCACGCTCTGCTGTTTGACAAATTATTTGACAATCATAGACTCGCTTCACCTGCAACGTACATATTTTGTCTCGCCTCACCTGCAACATAGATGTTTTTTCTCGCTTCACCTGCAACAAACATGTTTTTTCTCGCTTCACTTGCAACGTACATGTTTTTCTCGCTTCACCTGCAACATACATGTTTTGGCTCTCTTCACCTGCAACGTACATGTTTTGTCTCGCTTCACCTGCAACATACATGTTTTGGCTCTCTTCACCTGCAACGTACATGTTTTGACTCTCTTCACCTGCAACGTACATGTTTTGGCTCGCTTCACTTGCAACGTACATGTTTTGGCTCTCTTCACCTGCAACGTACATGTTTTGACTCGCTTCACCCGCAATGTAAACATATTTTGACTCGCTTCACCTGCAACGTAGATGTTCAGGTTGCTTCACCTGGTCAGTCTCTGAGTGTAAGGACTCTGTTGGCTGGGTGTGTCTGGTTGGTGAACTCTAGTTACTCAGTTAGGAAGTGCAGATGTTTCTGATAAACGTGGCTGATGAATAAAAACAGTGAAGCTGCTGGAAACTGCGTCATTCGTCCAGTATGTCGAGTATGAGGTAGAGGACTAGCGCCAGTCCAAAGCAGCAGCCAGAGCTAATGGACAGCAGCAGAAACCGCCTCCAGCTGGCTAGTGACCAGACATTTAATGAGTTCAGGAACATTCACCGACCTGCTGGCAGATAGTTTGTCCACACTAGCATAGTGTTTCCACTGCACTCGCAGACCAACTTTGGCTCACTTCACCTGCAACGTACATATTTTGTCTCACTTCACCTGCAACGTACATATTTTGTCTCACTTCACCTGCAACGTACATGTTTTGACTCGCTTCACCTGCAACGTACATGTTTTGTCTCTCTTCACCTGCAACGTACATGTTTTGGCTCTCTTCACCTGCAACGTACATGTTTTGACTCGCTTCACCTGCAACGTACATGTTTTGTCTCACTTCACCTGCAACGTACATGTTTTGGCTCTCTTCACCTGCAACGTACATGTTTTGACTCGCTTCACCTGCAACGTACATGTTTTGGCTCGCTTCACCTGCAACTTAGATATTTTGGCTCGCTTTACCTGCAACGTAAACATATTTTGGCTGGCTACACTTGCAACGTACATGTTTTGGCTCGCTTCACTTGCAACGTACATGTTTTGGCTCTCTTCACCTGCAACGTACATGTTTTGACTCGCTTCACCCGCAATGTAAACATATTTTGACTCACTTCACCTGCAACATACATGTTTTGACTCGCTTTACCTGCAACGTACATGTTTTGACTCGCTTCACCTGCAACGTACATGTTTTGGCTCACTTCACCTGCAACATACATGTTTTGGCTCACTTCACCTGCAACGTACATGTTTTGGCTCTCTTCACCTACAACGTAAACATATTTTGGCTCACTTCACCTGCAACGCACATGTTTTGGCTCACTTCACCTGAAATGTAAACATATTTTGGCTGGCTTCACTTGCAACGTACATGTTTTGGCTCTCTTTACCTGCAACGTACATGTTTTGACTCGCTTCACCCGCAATGTAAACATATTTTGACTCGCTTCACCTGCAACGTAGATGTTCAGGTTGCTTCACCTGGTCAGTCTCTGAGTGTAAGGACTCTGTTGGCTGGGTGTGTCTGGTTGGTGAACTCTAGTTACTCAGTTAGGAAGTGCAGATGTTTCTGATAAACGTGGCTGATGAATAAAAACAGTGAAGCTGCTGGAAACTGCGTCATTCGTCCAGTATGTCGAGTATGAGGTAGAGGACTAGCGCCAGTCCAAAGCAGCAGCCAGAGCTAATGGACAGCAGCAGAAACCGCCTCCAGCTGGCTAGTGACCAGACATTTAATGAGTTCAGGAACATTCACCGACCTGCTGGCAGATAGTTTGTCCACACTAGCATAGTGTTTCCACTGCACTCGCAGACCAACTTTGGCTCACTTCACCTGCAACGTACATGTTTTGGCTCTCTTCACCTGCAACGTACATGTTTTGGCTCTCTTCACCTGCAACGTACATGTTTTGGCTCTCTTCACCTGCAACGTACATGTTTTGACTCGCTTCACCTGCAACGTACATGTTTTGTCTCACTTCACCTGCAACGTACATGTTTTGGCTCTCTTCACCTGCAACGTACATGTTTTGACTCGCTTCACCTGCAACGTACATGTTTTGGCTCGCTTCACCTGCAACTTAGATATTTTGGCTCGCTTTACCTGCAACGTAAACATATTTTGGCTGGCTTCACTTGCAACGTACATGTTTTGGCTCGCTTCACTTGCAACGTACATGTTTTGGCTCTCTTCACCTGCAACGTACATGTTTTGACTCGCTTCACCTGCAACGTACATGTTTTGACTTGCTTCACCTGCAACATACATGTTTTGACTCGCTTTACCTGCAACGTACATGTTTTGACTCACTTCACCTGCAACATACATGTTTTGACTCGCTTTACCTGCAACGTACATGTTTTGACTCGCTTCACCTGCAACGTACATGTTTTGGCTCACTTCACCTGCAACATACATGTTTTGGCTCACTTCACCTGCAACGTACATGTTTTGGCTCTCTTCACCTACAACGTAAACATATTTTGGCTCACTTCACCTGCAACGCACATGTTTTGGCTCACTTCACCTGAAATGTAAACATATTTTGGCTGGCTTCACTTGCAACGTACATGTTTTGGCTCACTTCACCTGAAATGTAAACATATTTTGGCTGGCTTCACTTGCAACGTACATGTTTTGGCTCTCTTTACCTGCAACGTACATGTTTTGGCTCGCTTCACCTGAAACGTAAACATGTTTTGGCTCACTTCACCTGCAACTTATATGTTTCGGCTCACTTTACCTGCAACGTAGATGTTCAGGTTGCTTCACCTGGTCAGTCTCTGAGTGTAAGGACTCTGTTGGCTGGGTGTGTCTGGTTGGTGAACTCTAGTTACTCAGTTAGGAAGTGCAGATGTTTCTGATAAACGTGGCTGATGAATAAAAACAGTGAAGCTGCTGGAAACTGCGTCATTCGTCCAGTATGTCGAGTATGAGGTAGAGGACTAGCGCCAGTCCAAAGCAGCAGCCAGAGCTAATTGACAGCAGCAGAAACCGCCTCCAGCTGGCTAGTGACCAGACATTTAATGAGTTCAGGAACATTCACCGACCTGCTGGCAGATAGTTTGTCCACACTAGCATAGTGTTTCCACTGCACTCGCTGACCAACTTTGGCTCACTTCACCTGCAACGTACATGTTTTGGCTCGCTTCACCTGCAACTTAGATATTTTGGCTCGCTTTACCTGCAACGTAAACATATTTTGGCTGGCTTCACTTGCAACGTACATGTTTTGGCTCGCTTCACTTGCATCGTACATGTTTTGACTCGCTTCACCCGCAATGTAAACATATTTTGACTCGCTTCACCTGCAACGTACATGTTTTGACTCGCTTCACCTGCAACGTACATGTTTTGGCTCGCTTCACCTGCAACGTACATGTTTTGGCTCTCTTCACCTGCAACGTACATGTTTTGACTCGCTTCACCTGCAACGTACATGTTTTGGCTCTCTTCACCTGCAACGTACATGTTTTGACTCGCTTCACCTGCAACGTACATGTTTTGACTTGCTTCACCTGCAACGTACATGTTTTGACTCGCTTTACCTGCAACGTACATGTTTTGACTCGCTTCACCCGCAACTTATATGTTTCGGCTCACTTTACCTGCAACGTAGATGTTCAGGTTGCTTCACCTGGTCAGTCTCTGAGTGTAAGGACTCTGTTGGCTGGGTGTGTCTGGTTGGTGAACTCTAGTTACTCAGTTAGGAAGTGCAGATGTTTCTGATAAACGTGGCTGATGAATAAAAACAGTGAAGCTGCTGGAAACTGCGTCATTCGTCCAGTATGTCGAGTATGAGGTAGAGGACTAGCGCCAGTCCAAAGCAGCAGCCAGAGCTAATGGACAGCAGCAGAAACCGCCTCCAGCTGGCTAGTGACCAGACATTTAATGAGTTCAGGAACATTCACCGACCTGCTGGCAGATAGTTTGTCCACACTAGCATAGTGTTTCCACTGCACTCGCAGACCAACTTTTTTTTCAGTCTTGACCTCAAACAACACTTCTGGTGAAATGTTTACAGTCCCCGGTCCAGACACTTCAGGGGCAGTGAGAGTTATCCATCAGGGCTATCAATATAACCCACTGTAAGCTGTGAGATCTACAAGGCCTTCTATAAACTCCCACTTCATACAGTAATGAAAAGCTTGTCATTGTCTGGAACATATGTAGTTACTGGCCAAGCACAAGGTGGGGGTTTCTACAAAAGTGGCCAGTTAGTGAAAAACCTACAACATAGATATTTTGGTTTGCTTCACCTGCAACATAGATATTTTGATTAACTTCACCTGCAACATAGATATTTTGGTTTGCTTCACCTGCAACTTAGATATTTTGATTAACTTCACCTGCAACATAGATATTTTGGTTCACTTCACCTGCAACATAGATATTTTGGTCCGCTTCACCTGCAACATAGATACTTTGATTCACTTCACCTGCAACATAGATATTTTAGTTTGTTTCACCTGCAACATAGATATTTTAGTTTGCTTCACCTGCAACGTAGATAGTTTGATTCACTTCACCTGCAACATAGATATTTTAGTTTGTTTCACCTGCAACATAGATATTTTGGTTTACTTCACCTGCAACATAGATATTTTAGTTTGCTTCACCTGCAACTTAGATGTTTTGGCTCACTTCACCTGCAACATAGATATTTTGGTTCGATTCACTCACAAGGTAAATGTTGTGACATTTTGGTTCGCTTCTCCTGCAACATAGATATTTTGGTTTCTTTTCCCTGCAACATTGATATTTTGGTTTGCTTCACCTGCAACATAGATATTTTGATTCACTTCACCTGCAACTTAGATGTTTTGGCTCACTTCACCTGCAACATAGATATTTTGATTCACTTCACCTGCAACTTAGATGTTTTGGCTCACTTTACCTGCAACTTAGACGTTTTGGCTCACAAGGTAAAAGTTGTGACATTTTGGTTCGCTTCTCCTGCAACATAGATATTTTCTTTTCTTTTCCCTGCAACATAGATGTCTTGGTTCACTTCTCCTGCAACATAGATATTTTGGTTCACTTCACCTGCAACATAGATATTTTGGTTTGCTTCACCTGCAACATAGATGTTTTGGTTTGCTTCACCTGCAACATAGATGTTTTGGCTCACTTCACCTGCAACTTAGATGTTTTGGCTCACTTCACCTGCAACTTAGACGTTTTGGCTCACAAGGTAAAAGTTGTGACATTTTGGTTCGCTTCTTCTGCAACATAGATATTTTGGTCCTGCAACATAGATATTTTCTTTTCTTTTCCCTGCAACATAGATGTCTTGGTTCACTTCTCCTGCAACATAGATATTTTGGTTCACTTCACCTGCAACATAGATATTTTGGTTTGCTTCACCTGCAACATAGATGTTTTGGTTTGCTTCACCTGCAACATAGATGTTTTGGCTCACTTCACCTGCAACTTAGACGTTTTGGCTCACAAGGTAAAAGTTGTGACATTTTGGTTCGCTTCTTCTGCAACATAGATATTTTGGTTCCTTTTCCCTGCAACATAGATATTTTGGTTCACTTCTCCTGCAACATAGACATTTTGGTTCACTTCACCTGCAACTTAGATGTTTTGGCTCACTTCACCTGCAACTTAGATGTTTTGGCTCACAAGGTAAATGTTGTGACATTTTGGTTTGCTTCTCCTGCAACATAGATAGTTTGGCTTCTTTTCCCTGCAACATAAATATTTTGGTTCACTTCACCTGCAACTTAGATGTTTTGGTTCACTTCACCTGCAACATAGATATTTTGGTTTCTTTTCCCTGCAACATATTTATTTTGGTTCGCTTCACCTGCAATATAGAGATTTTGGTTTGCTTCCCCTGCAGCATAGATATTTTGGTTCGCTTCACCTGCAACATAGAAATTTTGGTTCGCTTCACCTGCAACGTAGACGTTTTGGTTCACTTCACCTGCAACGTAGACGTTTTGGTTTGCTTCACCTGCAACATAGATATTTTGGTTCACTTCACCTGCAACATAGATATTTTGGTTCACTTCACCTGCAACATAGATATTTTGGTTCGCTTCACCTGCAACATAGATATTTTGGTTCACTTCACCTGCAACATAGATATTTTGGTTCGCTTCACCTGCAACATAGATATTTTGGTTCGCTTCACCTGCAACGTAGACGTTTTGGTTCACTTCACCTGCAACGTAGACGTTTTGGTTTGCTTCACCTGCAACATAGATATTTTGGTTCACTTCTCCTGCAACATAGATATTTTGGTTCGCTTCACCTGCAACATAGATATTTTGGTTTGCTTCACCTGCAACATAGATGTTTTGGTTTGCTTCACCTGCAACATAGATGTTTTGGCTCACTTCACCTGCAACTTAGATGTTTTGGCTCACTTCACCTGCAACTTAGACGTTTTGGCTCACTTCACCTGCAACATAGATATTTTGGTTTCTTTTCCCTGCAACATAGATATTTTGGTTCACTTCACCTGCAACATAGATATTTTGGTTCGCTTCACCTGCAACGTAGACGTTTTGGTTCACTTCACCTGCAACGTAGACGTTTTGGTTTGCTTCACCTGCAACATAGATATTTTGGTTCACTTCTCCTGCAACATAGATATTTTGGTTCGCTTCACCTGCAACATAGATGTTTTGGCTCACTTCACCTGCAACATAGATGTTTTGGCTCACTTCACCTGCAACTTGGACGTTTTGGCTCACTTTACCTGCAACATAGATGTTTTGGCTCACTTTACCTGCAACATAGATGTTTTGGCTCACTTCACCTGCAACTTGGACGTTTTGGCTCACTTTACCTGCAACATAGATATTTTGGTTCGCTTCACCTGCAACATAGATGTTTTGGCTCACTTTACCTGCAACATAGATGTTTTGGCTCACTTCACCTGCAACTTAGACGTTTTGGCTCACAAGGTAAATGTTGTGACATTTTGATTTGCTTCTCCTGCAACATAGATATAACTCTGATTCGTACAGTCGTTGTTTGGGGACCGTACGTGAAACCTAAACCGTGCGCAAGATATTATTTCATTATTTCCCAAAACGTTCGACGTAATGTGTGTTGACACCGTGAAGAACACGAGCAGATGAGACTTGTTCAGACTCTTCTCTCCCAGGATAACGGTCGAAGGTACAGTTACTGCATCTTCTGACAGATAGACAGTGAAGATCTGAGATGCTCCCACATCTGTACAGCTGAGTCACCTGGCATAGGAATCGTGTGCAGGCCTGCTGTGGGTTTAGTCTCAGGTGTCCTTCAATCAAATATCTCATGGGCTGCTCTTACCCTCTTAACCCTTAAAAGACTAGAGTAACTCTTATTCCTATACGGTTAAACACAGTACAGTAATTATCTAGAACCTGATTACATACCTGGCAGCTTTGGTTACTGTAGATCAGTTCCTGTAGGTGCTCTGGGTGGTCTTGTTGATCTGTTTTGCTCTGCAATAATATGTCCCACACATCCAGCGCAACTCCTGCTAGAGCCAGGATGAGGGTTAGGAGTAGAACTTGGATAATAGTTAGGTTTAGATTAATAGATTAAGTTCACAGTGAAGGTTAGGATTAAGATTTGGATAGGAGTTAGAGTTAGGCTTAGGCTTGGGACCAGGGTGAGGGTAAAAATAAGGTTTCGGGTCGAAGATAAGGTTAGGATTAGGGTCAGGTTGAGGGTTAGAATTAGGATTTGGGTTGAGGTTAGGGTTAAGAGCAGAATTAGCGTTTGGTTTAAAGTTAAAGTTAGGGTTAGGGCCAGGCTGACGGTTAGGATTAAGATTTGAATTGAAGTTAGTGTTAGGGTTAGGATTAGGGCCATGGTGAGGGTTACGATTAGGATTTGGGTTGATGTTAAGGTTAGGATTAGAGCCAAGGTGAGGGTCAGGATTAGGTTATAGGTTGATGTTAGGATTAGGATTAGGGCCAGGCTGAGGGTCAAGATTTGGGTTGAGGGTGAGATTAGGATCAAGTCCAGGATTAGGATTTAAGGGCTAGGTTTAGCATTTGATTTGAAGTTAAAGTTAAAGTTAGGGCCAGGCTGAATTTGAGTGGAGGTTAATGTTAAGGTCAAGATTATGGCCAGGCTGCAGGTTAGGATTAAGATTTAGTTTTGAAGTTAGTGTTAGTATTAGGGCCAGGCTGAGGGTTGAAGCGAAGATTAGGATCAAGGCCAGGATAAGGATTTGAGGGCTACAGTGCCCTCCATAATTATTGGCACCCCTGGTTAAGATGTGTTCTTTAGCTTCTAATAAATTGAGGGTTTTTTTAAATAATATAGGACCACGATGGAAGAAAGAGCAAAATCCAACCTTTATCTCAAGTGCATTTATTCAGTAGGAAAGAAATCCCACATTAAGAAATAATTGTTTAACATCAAATAATGTGTGCCACAATTATTAGCACCCCTGATGTTAATACTTTGTACAACCCCCCTTTGCCAACAAAACAGCACCTAATCTTCTCCTATAATGTTTCACAAGATGGGAGAACACAGAAAGAGGTATCTTCGACCATTCCTCTTTGCACAATCTCTCTAAATCATCCAGCGACCTGGGTCCTCTCCTCTGCACTCTCCTCTTCAGCTCACCCCACAGGTTTTCAATGGGGTTAAGGTCTGGGGACTGAGATGGCCATGGGAGGAGCTTGATTCTGTGTGTGGTCAACCATTTCTGTGTAGATCTTGCCATATGTTTAGGGTCATTATCTTGCTGAAAGACCCAGTGACGACCCATCTTCAGCTTTCGGGCAGAAGCCACCAGATTTTGTTTTAAAATGTCCTGGTATTTCAAAGCATTCATGATGCCATGCACCCTAACAAGGTTCCCTGGGCCTTCCCTGGGAAGAAAAGCAGGCCCACAGCATCACTGATCCTCCCCCGTATTTCACAGTGGGCATGAGGTGCTTTTCTGCATACTCAGCTCTTGTGTTACGCCAGACCCACTTACAGCATTTGTTGCCAAAAAGCTCTATCTTTGTTTCATCTGACCAAAGCACACGGTCCCAGTTGAAGTTCCAGTACTGCTTAGCAAACTCCAAACGTTTACGTTTATGATTGTGAGTGAGAAAAGGTTTTTTCCGTGCATGCCTCCCAAACAGCTTGTTGGCGTGTAGATAGCGTCTGATGGTTGTTTTGGAGACTTCGTGACCCCAAGATGCTACCATTTGTTGCAGTTCCGTAACAGTGAGCTTTGGAGAACCTTTTATTTCTCTTATCATCCTCCTCACTGTGCGTGGTGGCAAAATAAACTTGCGTCCTCGTCCAGACTTGTTTACCACTGTTCCAGTTGCTTTAAACTTCTTAATAATTCCTCTGACAGTAGATACGGACAGGTGTAGGCGAGTGGCTATTTTCTTGTAGCCATTGCCTGACCTGTGAAGGTCAACACACATCTGCCTTACTTGAATGCTATGTTCCTTTGTCTTTCCCATGTTGAAGAGAAATGGCCTCTGTGTCACGTCATAATTATACCCCAGGGAAACAGGAAGTTGTGAATTGCTAATTAAATGTTCCTACATACTTTGATTAACTTCGTAAACTACTGTAGAAGTGACAGAAATTCTTTAATTACATTTATTTCCTAAGAATTGTTAGGGGTGCCAATAATTGTGGAACAGGTGATTTTATGAAGAAATATTATTTCTTAGTCAGGGATTTTATTTTCCCCCTAAAACTCTACTTGAGTTAAAGGTTACATTTTTCTACACTTTTCAGTGTGACAGTATGTTTCCACAATAAAAACTGAATTTATTTTAAGGCTTTTGACACATCTTAACCAGGGGTGCCAATAATTATGGAGGGCACTGTAGGTTTAGCATTTGGTTTGAAGTTAAAGTTAAGGTTAGAGCAAGCCTGAGGGTTAGGATTAGGATTAGGGCCATGGTGAGGGTTATGATCAGGATTTGGCTTGAGGTTAAGGTTCGAGTCAGGATGAAAGTTAGGATTAGGTGCACATCCACAATGCCCCAAAACCAATCCTGTTTTCTTCCATCTTTGTTTTTGTTTTAAAAACATTTGTTTCAAGTTTACACTTGATACATTTGGCCTCCAGCATCTGAGCAGGTATCTGAGCAGGTATCTGAGCAGGTATCAGCACGGCGGTCATGCCTTGCCCAGATTGTTGAGCACGGTGCTGAGATGGAACCATGCGTGTTATGCTTTTGAAGAAATCTTAGAGAGATCACAGCTCTGCCAGAAAAGAGTTCTGTGAGAGTGATTCATGAGGGTGGAGGGCAGGAAGCTCGGGTAGTGGATAACTTTCTTATTGACTCTGAGCCCAAGAGTCAATTTACTAAAATCCTGTTTGCTGGCCGTTGACTGATAGTCAAAGGTTTGGGCGCCCCATGTGTACTAATATGAGTGTATGAGTGCTAATCAATGCCCCTGGTACATTTAGTCCACCCACCAAATGTTCATGGTGAGGCTGCATATTTACAAACACTACTTGGGCGGGTCACTGAAGGAAGCATGAATGGAGGAATGTACCGGGACAAATTAGATTAAAAACAATCTAATCTCACTGGCCAAGAAATAGGAAAAAGACAATGATCCCAAACACACTGTCAAAACAACTTATCTTAAGGTTGCACAGGGTGAGTGCACAGCCTACAATAACAACATCCTGGTTTCCCGTCACCGTGATTATGTTATTTGTTTCATTTGAACTCTTCTTATCTTCTCCTATCAGGATCTACTCATATTTACGAACCATAAAAAGGTTGGCGAATATGGAAAATTGACCCGAATGAATATTTGTGCTGAAGCAGTTCTTTGATTACTGGTGCCGATACACTGCAGATAAAACCAGACGACGATGCTCTGGTAAAGTCATAATAAATCCTGGAATGCTGTTCCTGGATGTTCCGATTCAGTGAATATCATAGCGGAATCATATCCATCACTGTCAGCTTTGTGTTGCTTGGATCTTTGCCTTGATATCCCGTCGATGCCTCAAGTTATTTGATCCCTCGTTTGGCATTTCCACCAAATCTGGGAAGGTAAAAATCTCAAAAGTTGACACATGAGTCCATTGAAACCGGCCGCCGCTTGTTCCCGATTCTCAAGAAAACATTGGAATCCAATTTTTTGTTGTTGTTGTTTACATATTTTATCATTGTAGTACTGGTGTGTATATTTAAATATACAGAATTTAGTAGACAGTCTTATTCAGAGAGTCTTACCATTTACCTGTACACAGGTAGGTGAAGGTAGTGTTACAGTTTATCTGTACACAGGTAGGTGAAGGTAGTGTTACAGTTTATATGTACACAGGTAGATGAAGGTAGTGTTACAGTTTATCTGTACACAGGTAGGTGAAGGTAGTGTTACAGTTTACCTGTACACAGGTAGGCGAAGGTAGTGTTACAGTTTATCTGTACACAGGTAGATGAAGGTAGTGTTACAGTTTATCTGTACACAGGTAGATGAAGGTAGTGTTACAGTTTATCTGTACACAGGTAGATGAAGGTAGTGTTACAGTTTACCTGTACACAGGTAGGTGAAGGTAGTGTTGCAGTTTACCTGTACACAGGTAGGTGAAGGTGGTGTTGCAGTTTACCTGTACACAGGTAGGTGAAGGTAGTGTTACAGTAACCTGTACACAGGTAGGTGAAGGTAGTGTTACAGTTTATCTGTACACAGGTAGGTGAAGGTAGTGTTACAGTTTATATGTACACAGGTAGGTGAAGGTAGTGTTACAGTTTACCTGTACACAGGTAGGTGAAGGTAGTGTTACAGTAACCTGTACACAGGTAGATGAAGGTAGTGTTACAGTTTATCTGTACACAGGTAGATGAAGGCAGTGTTACAGTTTACCTGTACACAGGTAGGTGAAGGTAGTGTTGCAGTTTACCTGTACACAGTTAGGTGAAGGTAGTGTTACAGTTTACCTGTACACAGGTAGGTGAAGGTAGTGTTACAGGTTACCTGCACACAGGTAGGTGAAGGTAGTGTTACAGATTACCTGTACACAGGTAGGTGAAGGTAGTGTTACAGTTTACCTGTACACAGGTAGGTGAAGGTAGTGTTACAGTTTACCTGTACACAGGTAGGTGACGGTAGTGTTGCAGTTTATCTGTACACAGGTAGGTGAAGGTAGTGTTACAGTTTACCTGTACACAGGTAGGTGAAGGTAGTGTTGCAGTTTACCTGTACACAGGTAGGTGAAGGTAGTGTTACAGTTTACCTGTACACAGGTAGGTGAAGGTAGTGTTACAGTTTACCTGTACACAGGTAGGTGAAGGTAGTGTTACAGGTTACTTGTACACAGGTAGGTGAAGGTAGCGTTACAGTTTACCTGTACACAGGTAGGTGAAGGTAGCGTTACAGTTTACCTGTACACAGGTAGGTGAAGTTAGTGTTACAGTTTACCTGTACACAGGTAGGTGAAGGTAGTGTTACAGTAACCTGTACACAGGTAGGTGAAGGTAGTGTTACAGTAACCTGTACACAGGTAGGTGAAGGTAGTGTTACAGTAACCTGTACACAGGTAGGTTAAGGTAGTGTTACAGTAACCTGTACACAGGTAGGTGAAGGTAGGTGTTGTGTTGTGTTAGAATGATGTAGAGAAATAAAAATCAACAAAAAATTGCGATACATGTCACCAGAGCCTCTAGAAGTCACAAGAGTTGCTAGAAGTCACCAGAGCCTCTAGAAGTCACGAGAGTTGCTAGAAAGTCACCAGAGCCTCTAGAAGTCATGAGAGTTGCTAGAAGTCAACAGAACAGCTAGACGTCAGCAGAGCAACTAGAATTCACCACAGCTGCTAGAAGTCACCAGAGCTGCTAGAAGACACGAGTGCAGCTAGACGTTACCAGAGCAGCTAGAAGTTACCTTAGCAGCTAGAAGTCATCAAAGCTGCTAGAAGTCACCAGAGCAGCTAGAGATTACCTTAGCAGCTAGAAGTCATCAGTGCATCAGAGGTTACCAGAGCTGCTAGAAGTCACAAGCGCAGCTAGAAGTTACCAGAGCAGCTAGAAGTCACAAGAGTTGCTAGAAGTCACCAGAGCAGCTAGAGATTACCTTAGCAGCTAGAAGTCATCAGTGCATCAGAGGTTACCAGAGCTGCTAGAAGTCACAAGCGCAGCTAGAAGTTACCAGAGCAGCTAGAAGTCACAAGAGTTGCTAGAAGTCACGAGTGCTGCTAGACGTTACCAGAGCAGCTAGAGATTACCTTAGCAGCTAGAAGTCATCAGTGCATCAGAGGTTACCAGAGCTGCTAGAAGTCACAAGCGCAGCTAGAAGTTACCAGAGCAGCTAGAAGTCACAAGAGTTGCTAGAAGTCATCAGAGTTGCCAGAGGTTACCAGAGCTGCTAGGAGTCATCAAAGCTGCTAGTTACCAGAGCACCTGGAAGTTGCAAGGACTGCATGGACTTTTTTTTTTTCTTTCATGAACGGCTTTTGCTAGAAGTCACAAGTGCAGCTAGACATTACCTTAGCAGCTAGAAGTCATCAAAGCTGCTAGAAGTCACCAGAGCAGCTAGAAGTCATGAGTGCAGCTAGACGTTACCAGAGCAGCTAGAGATTACCTTAGCAGCTAGAAGTCATCAGTGCATCAGAGGTTACCAGAGCTGCTAGAAGTCATGAGTGCAGCTAGACGTTACCAGAGCAGCTAGAGATTACCTTAGCAGCTAGAAGTCATCAGTGCATCAGAGGTTACCAGAGCTGCTAGAAGTCACAAGCGCAGCTAGAAGTTACCAGAGCAGCTAGAAGTCACAAGAGTTGCTAGAAGTCATCAGAGTTGCCAGAGGTTACCAGAGCTGCTAGGAGTCATCAGAGCTGCTAGTTACCAGAGCAGCTAGAAGTTGCAAGGACTGCATGGACTCTTTTTTTTTCTTTCATGAACTGCTTTTCTGGAAAGCAGCTTTGAGACAGGACTGGGTGTAAAAAGCGATGTGCAAATCAATGTTGATTAATTGATTGATTGATTGATTGATTGATTGATTATGTTCACCTCATTGTTCAGGTGTGTGTGTATTAAATCAGGACTAGAACTTCACCGAATCTTTATTTTTTTTAACAGCCCGTCACCACACATGCAGACTATACGTGGTTTACTGACTGACCGGCTAACTCTGTGTTTTGCTGGTTCAGCTTTACACTCGTCCAGTCCCATAACAGAGTTGTGCTGTTGACCATTGCATCACCATGTTGTTATCTTCTCATGCTGGAACACTGGACCCAGGAATGTGGCTACTCCCTCCATGAGCACTCAACTGTTCAGCCCTTAAACCTCATTCAGATATTAATGTTAGTCATATCAGTAACTACTGGGAGCAGCGAGTGCTGGAAAATGAAATCACAGAGCTGAGTATGTTTCCTTACTTAGCGGCGTTAATGATTCAGGGCCACACACTGAGGCGTGAGCTGGTTCGTGTAAATATTTACACTGTTATTCTGGAAATATTTGATTACTGACTCAAACCCTAATGCAAAATCAGCTACATTCCTGTAGATCAATTAGAAGTTAAGGTCCACTGCCCTGGACTTTAATCACAGCATCCAAAGAAAAATGTGTGCTGACTTTACAGGAGAGGACAAAAACTGTCTTCACTTTTAATGTAAGTCAATGGAACCAAAAAACTCACTGTCCACTGTATCAGCTCCACTGACCATACAGGACATACACTCACTGTCCACTGTATCAGCTCCACTGACCATACAGGACCTCCACTCACTGTCCACTGTATCAGCTCCACTGACCATACAGGACCTACACTCACTGTCCACTGTATCAACTCCAATGACCATACAGGACCTACACTCACTGTCCACTGTATCAGCTCCAATGACCATACAGGACCTACACTCACTGTCCACTGTATCAGCTCCACTGACCATACAGGACCTACACTCACTGTCCACTGTATCAGCTCCACTGACCATACAGGAGCTCCACTCACTGTCCACTGTATCAGCTCCACTGACCATACAGGACCTCCACTCACTGTCCACTGTATCAGCTCCACTGACCATACAGGACCTACACTCACTGTCCACTGTATCAACTCCAATGACCATACAGGACCTACACTCACTGTCCACTGTATCAGCTCCAATGACCATACAGGACCTACACTCACTGTCCACTGTATCAGCTCCACTGACCATACAGGACCTACACTCACTGTCCACTGTATCAGCTCCACTGACCATACAGGAGCTCCACTCACTGTCCACTGTATCAGCTCCACTGACCATACAGGACCTCCACTCACTGTCCACTGTATCAGCTCCACTGACCATACAGGAGCTCCACTCACTGTCCACTGTATCAGCTCCACTGACCATACAGGACCTCCACTCACTGTCCACTGTATCAGCTCCACTGACCATACAGGACCTACACTCACTGTCCACTGTATCAGCTCCACTGACCATACAGGAGCTCCACATACAGACTGTAGTTCATCTGATTCTCTGTATACTTTATTACTCTGTTCTTTAATGATCAGGTCCCCCACAGAGCAGATACTATTAGGGAGGTGGGTCACTCTCAGCACTGCAGTGACACTGACGTTGTGAAGGTGCTGCTGGAGTGTTTAAACACTGTGTCCACTCTGTAGTAGCCAAGTCTGAGTCAAGACCAGAACTCTATAGTAGCCAAGTCTGAGTCAAGACCAGGACTCTGTAGTAGCCAAGTCTGAGTCAAGACCAGAACTCTATAGTAGCCAAGTCTGAGTCAAGACCAGGACTCTGTAGTAGCCAAGTCTGAGACAAGACCAGGATGATGTAGTAGCCAAGTCTGAGTCAAGACCAGGACTCTGTAGTAGCCAAGTCTGAGTTAAGACCAGGACTCTGTAGTAGCCAAGTCTGAGTCCAGACCAGAACTCTGTAGTAGCCAAGTCTGAGTCAAGACCAGGACTCTGTAGTAGCCAAGTCTGAGACAAGACCAAGATGATGTAGTAGCCAAGTCTGAGTCAAGACCAGGACTCTGTAGTAGCCAAGTCTGAGTCAAGACCAGGACTCTGTAGTAGCCAAGTCTGAGTCAAGACCAGAACTCTATAGTAGCCAAGTCTGAGTCAAGACCAGGACTCTGTAGTAGCCAAGTCTGAGACAAGACCAAGATGATGTAGTAGCCAAATCTGAGACAAGACCAGGATGATGTAGTAGCCAAGTCTGAATCAAGACCAGGACTCTGTAGTAGCCAAGTCTGAGTCAAGACCAGGACTCTGTAGTAGCCAAGTCTGAGTCAAGACCAGAACTCTGTAGTAGCCAAGTCTGAGTCAAGACCAGGACTCTGTAGTAGCCAAGTCTGAGACAAGACCAAGATGATGTAGTAGCCAAGTCTGAGTCAAGACCAGGACTCTGTAGTAGCCAAGTCTGAGTCAAGACCAGGACTCTGTAGTAGCCAAGTCTGAGACAAGACCAAGATGATGTAGTAGCCAAGTCTGAGTCAAGACCAGGACTCTGTAGTAGCCAAGTCTGAGTCAAGACCAGGACTCTGTAGTAGCCAAGTCTGAGACAAGACCAAGATGATGTAGTAGCCAAGTCTGAGACAAGACCAAGATGATGTAGTAGCCAAGTCTGAGACAAGACCAGGATGATGTAGTAGCCAAGTCTGCGGAGTTAAGACCAGGGCTTTAGGTCATAATCCACACTTTTCTGAAACTAGTCCAGCAAATGGTAACAGTGGTTTGTAGATAGCACTGTGCCCTCTGTTGGCCAAAACAAGAACAATGTGAGAAACAATATGAGATTTTTATTGAACAATAAAACTTAAACTGAAATATTACAGGGGCGTATTGAAAACAGCCCAATTATAAATCAGTCTTTTAGCATTTTCACATGTGATACACTTAAAAAATACATATGAAAACATTCACTTATACAGTGGAAGGGTTCAGGAGAGCTCTCATATAATGGGATATAGAATTTCCTAACAATATAATAACATTATTAACCTTCCTGTCGTGTTCAAATCTGACCAATTTGCAACATAAAGGGAACACCGGCTGGAAACACATGTAAGCCTGAATATGGTTTAATGACTCTAAATTATAAAGACACGATAAAAATCACTAAAAGTATCAGATTTATTAGATTTTGTGTAAAATCCGCTGCACGTTGGTCTCCATTGTTGTATCTACTGACGTGATCAGCGGGTAGTGACGTCAAACGGTTGCAGTAACCGGCCGTCACGCTTGAGCACAGCTAGCTACTAAACATGCTACTGTTCAGTCTTTACAGTTTAAGCTAGAACTCAACATTTCTGACATCAGCGGTGACATCACACACCACGTTAGTGTAAATGGTGAACAGAGAGGGTGGAGGAGAGAGTGACACAGTGCTGGAGTTGTTGTGAGACTGTGTGTTGGTGTTGACGGAGAAGGAGAGTGTCTGTTAAAGGAGCTCCGCTTTCTAGCAGGAAACATTCACGCTCAGTAAACAGCTAGATACACTGAACGGGAGTGTCTCTGAGCTTCACACTCACTTTATTAGTGAACTAGTATGTTCACTACTAAGACTCTACTTTCACCTTCAGGATCACAAACGAGGAGAAGCAGCTGACGCTAAAGCTAAACGTTCTCAGGAGAGAATCCAGCGCATGTTCACGTTCACGGTTCTTCTGGCGGTTCTCCATAATCTGGAGCTTCTGGACTTCCTGTGTGGGGAAACTGTGGCACTGCATTGTGTTTTAGTCTCCGCTTAAAACCAACAGCCTCCGTCAAGTCTCTCACCAGTGGTGGTCTACTGAACCACTCCAACTCATCCAGACTGAAGTGAGGAGAGCAGAGCGGGGGTCTTTGGGTAGCTGTGTTGGTCCACACGCTGCTTCACTAACTATTCTCTTTGTTTATGTTTGTGAAGCTGTTTAGACTAATATCAGTCTTCACACTGCCTTTCACTGAAACAACATCAACAACACAATGTACATGGTTTTCTTTAAGCTAGATTAGTAACTAACATATACTGAAATATACTGAACGGTATGTGTGGTGTGTTGGTGTTTCAGTAGCTGATGGTATGAGATGCTGATACTAGACTACTTCAGTAAACAGGATACACCACTGAATCAGAACACACGATAGAAATGATGATGGTCCAGACCTTGGCCTGAGGAAATTTCTTCTTGGTGGACCACCTTACTGAACTTGAATTAAACACCACTGTCTATGATATCCTCCACACTATGCACTGGAACATATAAAAGTGATTGATGATCACCTCGTTCATTGAATTTTGAGGGTTTTAGTCAGCTAGTGGTGTTCAAAAGTGACCGCCATGGGAAATGAATGGGTACCCAGATTATATTCATCCACCAAACAGAAAACATCCCCATACACATCACCCAAACTCACTCTCTCACTCACTCACTCTCTCTCTCACACACATTTCAGACTGAACACTGTCTTTTGCGGGTACACATCTGTTTCCCAGGCTCATGTGTCGATCCTCCCACGTGAACCAACTTCATGATGAAACAATATACATACAATGTACAAACACCTGCAAGCGAATGACCCAGCCCGCTGGCCTGTGGCACTGTCCCACAACATCCTGGATGTGTCTGCTTTCAATGTATATGAGGTGTGGACAGCCATCGACCCAACCTAGAATCAGGGGAGGGGTTCTAAGAGGAGATGTTTCCTGCCTTTGGTGACTCCTCCTGTTTAACAGCGCCAGGACATTCCCAGAACATCAGCCTCTGCCGGTCTGGTTAGGAGTGTGCGCCAACTTGCGACAAATCTAGCAATTGTTTCGGGTGTTATTGGAGACTCTGAGGTGAACACACATGATCTTTAGTCCCCCAACAGTCAGAGCAGACCCTCACCACTCCACCACCCACTACACTCACAGTGCTCAGTCTCACAGTCAGACCAGACCCTCACCACTCCACGACCCACTACACTCACAGTGCTCAGTCTCACAGTCAGAGCAGACCCTCACCACTCCACCACCCACTACACTCACAGTGCTCAGTCTCACAGTCAGAGCAGACCCTCACCACTCCACGACCCCCAACACTCACAGTGCTCAGTCTCAAAGTCAGAGCAGACCCTCACCACTCCACGACCCCCAACACTCACAGTGCTCAGTCTCAAAGTCAGAGCAGACCCTCACCACTCCACAACCCACTACACTCACAGTGCTCAGTCTCACAGTCAGAGCAGACCCTCACCACTCCACGACCCACTACACCCACAGTGCTCAGTCTCAGTCAGAGCAGACCCTCACCACTCCACGACCCACTACACTCACAGTGCTCAGTCTCACAGTCAGAGCAGACCCTCACCACTCCACGACCCACTACACTCACAGTGCTCAGTCTCACAGTCAGAGCAGACCCTCACCACTCCACCACCCACTACACTCACAGTGCTCAGTCTCACAGTCAGAGCAGACCCTCACCACTCCACGACCCCCAACACTCACAGTGCTCAGTCTCACAGTCAGAGCAGACCCTCACCACTCCACGACCCCCAACACTCACAGTGCTCAGTCTCAAAGTCAGAGCAGACCCTCACCACTCCACGACCCACTACACTCCCAGTGCTCAGTCTCACAGTCAGAGCAGACCCTCACCACTCCACGACCCACTACACTCACAGTGCTCAGTCTCACAGTCAGAGCAGACCCTCACCACTCCACGACCCACTACACTCACAGTGCTCAGTCTCACAGTCAGAGCAGACCCTCACCACTCCACGACCCACTACACTCACAGTGCTCAGTCTCACAGTCAGAGCAGACCCTCACCACTCCACGACCCACTACACCCACAGTGCTCAGTCTCAGTCAGAGCAGACCCTCACCACTCCACGACCCACTACACTCACAGTGCTCAGTCTCACAGTCAGAGCAGACCCTCACCACTCCACCACCCACTACACTCCCAGTGCTCAGTCTCACAGTCAGAGCAGACCCTCACCACTCCACCACCCACTACACTCACAGTGCTCAGTCTCACAGTCAGAGCAGACCCTCACCACTCCACCACCCACTACACTCACAGTGCTCAGTCTCAGTCAGAGCAGACCCTCACCACTCCACCACCCACTACACTCACAGTGCTCAGTCTCACAGTCAGAGCAGACCCTCACCACTCCACAACCTACTACACTCCCAGTGCTCAGTCTCAGTCAGAGCAGACCCTCACCACTCCACCACCCACTACACTCACAGTGCTCAGTCTCACAGTCAGAGCAGACCCTCACCACTCCACCACCCACTACACTCACAGTGCTCAGTCTCACAGTCAGAGCAGACCCTCACCACTCCACGACCCACTACACCCACAGTGCTCAGTCTCAGTCAGAGCAGACCCTCACCACTCCACCACCCACTACACTCACAGTGCTCAGTCTCACAGTCAGAGCAGACCCTCACCACTCCACGACACCCAACACTCACAGTGATCAGTCTCACAGTCAGAGCAGACCCTCACCACTCCACAACCCACTACACTCACAGTGCTCAGCCGCCGCTGACCCCGCCCCCTATCCACAGAGCAGGGTGTAAATATAAATGTCTTAGATAGATAGATAATTTATTGATCCCAGAGGGAAGTTTTTCAGTGTGACACGGCCTATTTCTATGGCAATAAACAAAAATCCACAGAAGAAGTTCATTTATTCAGGGTTTATTTGTAGTTATAACATATTTCGGGTGTTTTACTCACTTTTTGTCTCCCCCACAACGTTATTCCTTCAAATGCACACAAATAGACCATTACGCAAATTAGGCGATTAGTCATTTAGTGACTTCTAGCAACTTTTAGGACAGCCAATAGCGACTTTCCTTACTGAGGAGTTGGCAACAGTGAGGAAAAATAGGTGGTCTGTAGTTATAGTGTGTTTCTCAGGACTTTCCGGGGTATTATCTCTGGAGAATTGGGATTGTCCCTGGAAATCAGGAGTGTCTAGTCATCCCAAGTCATGACTAATTTGTACTGTAGCAAATTATTTAGATACAGCTTCAGGCAGAGATTCATCCACACCCTGTGTATGTGTGTGTGTGTGTGTGTGTGAGCTGTTTCTGGGATTGGAAATTCCACAAAAGTTACCGGGACGAATACAAATCATATAAGGTTATACAGAGAGGTCATCACAAAAGAGCTTAATGCCAAAAAAAATCATTATGTTTGTACAGTATGAGTTGTCACGGTCTTGGCATGCTCTCTGGAGCACCTCTGGACTGCTGCTTACATAAAGTTTCAAACGGTTTCATTAGTCATTCAAAACTTAGTAAGAGCCAAGACACGACACATCAACAGCCTTCTGTTTCTACAGAACCATCATGTATATAACAGTGAATTCCAACAGAACATTCTGGAAAAAACCCAATGAAACTTTACAGAAGAGACCAAAAACATACTTTACTTTCAATGGAAGTCAATGGAACCAAAATTTATTCCAAGCTGTTTTGGAGCACTTCTATTGGTCCATTCATCAAAAAATGTTCACACAATGGAAACGACCATTGGCGTGTTCAAATGATGTAGAAAACCCAAATCGACAAAAATGGAGATGCACGTTTTTCAGCGATGATATCGATGTCCATATCTGTTGTTGTCTGTTTTTCATTCATACAACTAAACCAGTGGTCTTCAAGCCTGGTCCTGCATACCTAAAGAGACCAGCTCCACTTCCTAGGTTCCTGATTGGCTGGATCATATGTAATAGATGCTATGCAATGGGCGTGGCAGCTAGTTGAATACAGGATGGAGCAGAGCCGGCCTTGACCAATGTGGTGGTGGTTGGTTGGTTGGTGTCCCTTGCATCATCAATCACTGTGTTGATACCCTCACAAAAACGCTGCAGAGCTTCATGTTGTTGAGCGTTTCTATATTTTAGTATCGGTATCGGCCACAGAGAGCACCGATACCATGAAGCTTAGGTTAACGTTTTGTTCTGTTTCTTTCTTTTCTTTGGCACCGTCTCCGTTGGCTCCTCTTGGGCCTCCATAGGGATCTAGGCCTGTATGTTTGGGTGGGTGTTTCTTTTGATGACAATAAATCTGCTGTGGTTTACAAAACTTGAATTCTTTAATTCTTATGTTCCATTATGTGTCAACCTACTCTTTTTTTAAACAAGCTATTTTAGGTTGTAACAACCTCAAATTAAAGTAAGCATTTAAAGAGAAACCATGTCAAAAAACACAGCAACTTCATCCAAGCAAGCACAAAATACAACATATAAAGAGTGGAAAACTATAAACATCAGGATTTATAGTCATATATTGAGCGTTTAAGTCAGAGTTGGTATTGGTACTCGGTATCGGCAGATACCTGAAAAGCTGGTATCGGTATTGGTATCCTGGTACCCTAATAAACACAGTGGAGTTTGAGATCCTAACTTGTGATTTGTGGTCAGGGGTCCCACTGAACATCCCATTACTGCAGCCAAACACAACAACAGCTTTCTGTCATTGTGTATTACTGTAATTGCATCTTCTAGCTTTGTTGTGGGCGGAGCTTAACTGTCTTTTAATCTGTATTTCTTCACTTTATTAAAAATAAAACATTTTATGACTTTTAATAATCACAAGTTTGAATCTCAAACTCCGCTGTGTTTATGTTTGACATTTTTGTATTAGCTGGTTCTTAGCCTTTAATCGCCTGGCAACAGAGAAGATGAACATCGAATGGGCTGAAGGTCTGAAATCGCACCCTAGTTAACGTTTAGTGTTCTATTCAGGGTGTCAGCTATGTTATAGTGTTGTCTGAATTCTTAGTGGACAGTTAGAGTCCCTATAGAGTTCACTACATTCTTACCCACAATGCACCTTAAAACTAATGGACAACCAAAGTACACTACTTACAGGTTGACGCCCCACAATGCATAGTGGTTTCTTTGGAATGTTTGTCTTCCAAATTGCCTCTACTGCCTCCCTCACTGCTCCCCGATATAGTGTTCTACATAGAGCAGCCTACGTAGTGAACAGGGAACGAGTTAACGAGTGGACCATTTCAGACACAGCCTCTGTCTTCACCAGTGGAGACACATCAGCACCAACACCCAAGGACGCTGTCTTCTCTCTGAAACCACAACATCGTCCAGTGCTAACACCCAAGGACACTATCATCACTCCAGAGCCAAAACATCCTCCCCCTACTGATAACACAGAGTTTTCCCATGAGAGCCATGTTCTATGTTACGAACTACCTTGAGACACCGAAACCACATCATCACCCCACCTGAAGGACCCAATGACCTCCCTCCTCCCCACCGTTCTCACCAGTGAAGGAGTTAGTTAAAGCTGCCTTACTAAAACTTAGCCACATTGATGAACTACCAAAGAAACATCTTCAACAGGAGTGCCACCCATCTTCCTCCACCAAAAGTTTGATCAAGGGATCAAACAAATTGATATTGTTTGGGTCTGTCCTGCTACAGTGATGATGTCAGATGTTTTCAAAACAAGCTCGGGTCCTGCAAGCCAGCTATCTCTCCGGTTCCAGTACTTCTCAGCAAAAGAGATAACAGAGAGTGCAGGCCAGGTGGTGTAAATGTGTCCAACCTTCAGTACGTGAGATGTTCCTCACAATCTGTTGAGCAAAGAGAGCAGGTTATTAAGTTAGCTCAGAGGCTCAGAGGCTGGACTTCCTGCTCCAAACAGAAACCTGGATGAATGCATGTAGTGCTGGAAGCATAGTAATCGAGTCTGCTCCAGCAGCCATATTTGATTCTTCTTTTGATTGCAAGCAGTTATCACTTGTCTGTAGTTTTGAATTGTGCATCAAAATACTTCTAGTTGTTGTTGGGCCTGGCTGTTACCCGTGTCGTACCAGCTACCTAGCCTCAGACTAGCTGCCTAACCTTCACTACAGACTCTACTGGAATTAACATGGACTCTAACTAGTTTCCACTAACCTTCTACCTTCATCATCACTCTCACTGTTCTTCATCTGCACTACAATTCACCTTAGTTATATCATATTATGATTATATAAACTCACCTGAGCAGCTAAAGTCCACAGAAGTCCAAGGTGGTACAGTCAGTATATCAGTACTGTTTGGCTTGCTCACTGGGAGGGTTTCTATGTTTGTTCTATGATTTATATGATTTCCTTCTTTGTTGTTATTTTCTTCTTAGACTTATTTATACTCTATTGAACTTTTTTTATCACTAAATTCCTGTAAATCTGCTTTGTGACAACATCAGTTGTAAATGCTCTATACAAATAAATTTGAGTTGTGTCTACAGGCCTCCAAAACCCAGAACTAACTTTATTGACGATGAGTTTACAGATATTTTATCTTCTATTTCAACTGAATTTGATCATTTTCTTATTGCTGGTGATTTTAATATACATATTGGCAATACCAAGAGCATTCATGCTTAAGAAATCTATGACATACCTGAACTCTCTTAGCATGTAACTGCAAGCACACACTTTCATGGTCACACTCTGGATATGGATATCTACAAGGGTCTCAACATATCAGCCATTGTTAAGGATGTTGCCATGTCAGATCGTTATGGAGTATTCTTTGGTATGTGGATGTCGCTAGAGATCAACACCAAACATGCTAGCTTTAAAAAAAGAAAAGGTTTATGAAAGACAGCCCAGCATCACTGTTCCTGAGCAGAAACCGTGTAAACCATCCGATTCTGTTGATGCTGTTGATGCTGGACGTCTTCAACTCAAGAATAGTTAATGTTCTGGATGATTGAACCAATTCAAGTTCAATTCAAGAGCTCTCTGGAGGAATGCTACAGCAGTTCATCTCCAAAAGAAAAAGAGCGTAGGAAGGCCGAGCGTAGATGTAAGCACTCCTGCTCAGTGCCACCAGAGGTCCCTGTCCCCTAAGCCTAGAGCACACTACAGCTGCCCTTCATTTGCACCACCTGGCAGTCATTACCCCCTCACTTTATATACCCCCCTCACACACCTCACTGCGTGGGATTGAATGTAACCAGGCATGTTCAAACCAAGCCTCTTGTCTATCTCTGCTAAGCTAAGCTAAGCTACGCTACACTAGGCTAACACCACCCCAAGTCAAGTCCAGTCCAGCTGTGCCAAGTCCAGTCAAGTTTTGCCAAGTAAAGCCGAACCGAGCTGAGCCAAGCTGGAATCTCCAGCCTGAGGTAGAGCAACCATCCATCTCTGCTTGCCTTCTACTCTGCTCAGCCTGCCCGCCTGGAGATCTCCTCTAGGCCCCTTTAGTCTCCTGGCTACCGCCCCTCCACTCTGCTCATAGTGTTTCACTGTTGTTCTCAATACACAGCCTGCTTATGGACCCTACCTTTACCTCTGAGTCTCTTGAATCGTTACAGTCTTTACTTTGGCATCAAAGTAAACTTCACATTTACAAAGAAATCTTAAAAAATAGGCTGCGAGATTAGAATTTATATCCTTCTTCTCCAAAATTATCAACAATAACATTAACAGCAGTAGTCACCATCTAATGTGGCCCCTGAAGGAACTTCAACTGACAGACGTAATGAGTTTACAAGATTCTTAAACACTGAAATTCTCAATATCAGAGCAGCCACTAGTATATCCGTATCCACCAATGAGCATGCATCCTCTCCACCACCACACAAAAATATCACAGATATAATGTGTCAGTTTAATTTGATTAATGAAGAAGTTTTAATCGATACCATAAGCCGTCTTAAAACAAGTGTCTTCAGTCTTGACTCGTTGCCAAGAAAGTTTTTCCAATATCAGCAGATATACTTCAGATCATAAATACACCACTGATATCAGGAGATTATCCAAACTCATTAAAAACTGAGGCCTCTCTTAAAAAGAAAAACCTAGAACCAACTCTAGAAAGTAATTACAGAGCCGTTTCAATTTGAGCTTTCATTGGAAACATCATAGAAAACATTGTCTTCAAGTAACTGTCCAGAAACAACTGTCTATAACTAAATTAACGGCCTAATCGTAGCACCGAGACCGCTCTGATTAGAGTCATCAATGACATTCGTTTACAAACAAATTCAGGAAGACTTTGTTACTGCTGCTAGATCTTAGTCCTGCGTTTGACCCTACTGACCACAACATTCTCATAGACAGATTGGAAAATTGGGTTGGACTTTCAAGGAACTGTCCTAAAATGGTTCGGTTGGTTCATACCTGCGAAGAAGAAATGACTTAAAATTTGAAATAAAGTCAAGGCCAAGACTTTGTATTAGCCAAATATGAGTTTTGACCAATACTTTATAGTAGCTAAATCTTAGTCAAGATACAGGCTCTGTAGTAGCCCAGTCTGAGTCGTGGTATAGGTGCTGCAGTAGCCAAGACTGAGTCAAGATATAGGCTGTGAAGTAGCCAAGTCTGAGCTTATAATATAGACTCTATAGTAGCCAAGTCTGAGTCAGGGCTAGGACTCTGTATTGGCCAAGTTTAAGTTATGACCAATACTTTATAGTAGCCAAGTCTGAGTCAAGACTTTGTAGTAGCCAAATTCGACCCAAGATGTATATCTCATAGTGGCCAAATCTAAGTCAAGGCCAAGACTTTGTATTAGCCAAGTCTGAGTTATGACCAATACTTTATAGTAGCCAAGTCTGAGTCAAGATATAGACTCTGTTGTAGCGAAGTCTAGGGAGATAGTATAGGGAGATATCTGCCACAGAAGCTGGTGCACAACCATCTTAGGTATCAAAGGTCACAAGCATTTAGTTGTGATTTTCAGGTTGCACAGCGATGAAGATCTCCTTTTTGAGTATATCGGGTTCTGTAGAAGCTGAAAAACATCAAATCCTTGTTGAGGAACGCTGTAGGGAGGGGGCTGGGTGTTGAGGGTGAGATCATCCCAAGGGATGGTAAAGTCAAACGAAAGAAATGTGAGCAGTTGGAGAAATGACAAGGGCAGGATGAGGAACAGAAGAGCAAGTGGAAGGAAAGGGAATTCTTGACAAACACAGAAACGTCCGCGTCTCCGGGAAAGCAATAGTATGACGGCAACTCAGCAGATCCATTTTTCCTACCAAGTCAGTATCACTGCAGTGCTGAGAACGATGCCACGCCCGAATAATACCTGCTCTGTGATGGTCCTGTGGGGGGTCCTGACCATTGATGAATGAAGTAAAGCTTTAATATGTCCACTGGAAGTGTTTTAAACACTGTGTCCACTCACTGTCCACTCTATTAGACACTCCTACTACTTGCTGGTTCACCTTGTAGATGTAAAGTCAGAGACAGTAGCTCATCTGCTGCTGCACATTAGGTCGCTGCCCACCGGACATTGGATAGTTTTGGTTGGTGGACGACTTGGTGGAGGGTAACAAAGTATTCACTGTATTTGGCCACACCCACCTTCAAGCGTATGTTTCTTCCACCTTTGTGTTAGAACTTCAGCTAAACAAAATGAATACAGTTACATGGGAGGAGACCAGAGAGACAGTAAGAAGCTCTAATGGGACAACACTGTCTCCTCCGAGGTTAATAACACAGTGGGTGGGTGATATGAGAAGGTGGTCTGAGGTTAATAACACAGTGGGTGGGTGATATGAGAAGGTGGTCTGAGATTAATAACACAGTGGGTGGGTGATATGAGAAGGTGGTCTGAGGTTAATAACAAAGTGGGTGGGTGATATGAGAAGGTGGTCTGAGGTTACTTATGGAGACATGTTTAATTACTCTGTACTCTTGGAAGGTGTGGACGGTTCAGTAATCAAAAACTATAAAAGTACTGAAGCGTATCAGTACCTGCACAGTGGGAAGGTGGGCGTGTCCTCCTACACACAGACGGTGAGTTTATATTTCTGAAAGCCGGTTAAACCCAAGTCCAGCCAGCTGCCCGAGCCGCTCTGCGTGGGTGTTAGTTACAGTCCAGATAGCCTAGCGCGGTGGACACTGATCAGAAAACAGTTACTGAACTGATAGACCCACCAGCACCGACACGTCTGCTTCCTCGGAGCTTCATAAGCGAGACGTTTCTCTGGATAAGGAAGCTCTGGTGCTGGTTCTCCTCCACAGAATGGTAAGAGCAGACATACGGAGGTTTGGGTGGATGTTTTAAATTTAGAGTTTCAGTCATAGACGCAGGTGGTCTTCTTTGGAAGGCGGCCCCCCAACACTCTGATCTTTATGTGCTGTGTTCGTAACTCTGTTGTTCAAGCCAAGTTTTCCTCTTCTTCCAATTACTGACTCCCTCTAACTGAACATGTTATGCTAGTCATTTGCTTGTAAGTAGTATCAACGTATCCACGGTTGCACCGGAAGTTCTAACACAAAGTAAACAAAGATGCCCCCCCAGTGTTGTCTTGGAAAATAGCATGAATACAGAGAATCAGATGAACTACAGTCAAAGTGTAGCTCCTATATGGTCAGACAATGAGTGTAGATACAAGAAACTGTTCCTTGACAGCTGCAGCTTGGACACTAGAGGGCAGCAGAGGTTCAAGTTGAGCCAGCACAGTCTGAGCTGTGCAGACAGGAAATCTCCATTCAGTCTCCATCCCATTCATGCAAATGCATTGACTTGTCCGTAACGATCTGATATCCAGTAACATCCTAATAAAAACCTCATCTGCTGTGAAAGCCTAAACCAATACGACCGAAAAGCCCCCCGGAGAGCGTCCCGCTGGCTGGAGGCTGGATTTTCTGAGCGCTTGCTTTTAGATATTCTCTTTGGTCGTACAGATCTGGAATCGTTCGTCCGCAGTTTCCGATCAGGACGTCTTCCGCAGACGGATTACGGTTTCCGCAGCGAGGCTGGAGTGGAAATATCTCTGAGTTAGATTTGGAGGGCAGGGGGGTGGGGTGGTAATGCGGGCCCCCGCGCTCTGTCTTTCAGCGTGGCTTTGAATCGGGATTAAAGCGGAAGTGTTAGGAGATGAAAGATGTGGCACCTCCTCGTCCTCATTTGAAAGGTTCGTCAGATTCAGGAGCTTTCAATTACTGACAGGAACGGCCTGCCAGCGACCTCATCTCCTCCCAGGCGAGTGGGCTGAGAGAGGGAGAAATGAAAGAATTCGAGGCGGAAGGCTGGAGCACTTTACATGCAAAGCTAATGCGGTGCTTGGTTCCCATTGATCCACCAATCCACATTTATTCCAGCTCTTAAAATGTAATCAAGAGAGAGCAAGACAGACAGACTCACAGCGAATACCACGCTAGTGGCCCACTGGCAGAGAAATGCATGAAGCTACGTGATTTGTTGGGCTGGCTGTGTGAGGAACCGAAGGGCCCGAGTGCAGATGGGTTGAGTTCAGAGTTCAGAGCCTGTGAGATCTTTGCTGGGTTGCCAACTTTTGAGGAATTGGTTGGAGAGAGATTTGGAGTCCATCTACCTGTTCATCATAAATCCCTCCAGTTACAAACATCTTCCACTGAGAAACAACAAACCAACTTCCTAATCAGGGGTCATTAATGTCCCCAGGGCCCCTGGTGGGTTACAGCTCTGAAGTATAATTCACATGGGGTCCTTAACGCAGTCCATCCTGATCCTAGCATTGGCCCACATGGGCTAACATACAAGGGAGCCACTATGGAGCCAATGGATAAATCTTTGTGGGCCCTCAAATGGGCTGCCTATTGTAAGAGCCATGTGGGACCTACATGGACATGTTGACTGGGCAGGGACAAATACAGTCCCCTTTTTGCAGTGAGTTTAAAAATGTTCTTGGTGTTGAGTCCAGCTGTCTGTCAACATTGGCCCTGGGCGCTGCCCATCCTGACCCTAGCATTGGCCCAAATGGGCTAACGATCTAGGGGGCCACCATATGGCCAATGGATAAATCTTTGTTGGCCCTCAAATGGGTTGCCTATAGTAAGAGCCACGCTCCACATCTTGACCATAGCATTGACCCACATGAGCAGACATACAAGCAAGACATACTATGGAGCCAATGGATAAATCTTTGTGGGCCCTCAATTGTGCTGCCTATTGTAAGAGCCATGTGGGACCTACATGGACATGTTGGTGGGGCTGGGCTCGACTACACACCCTAATACAGCAAGCTGGTGATGAGTCTAGCCGTCAGTCAACATTGGCCCTACACACTCCCCTTCCTGACCCTAGCAGTGGCCCACATGGGATGACTTACAAGGGGGCCTAAAGAAGAACTGAAGAAGTGGGCGTGGCCAAATAAAGTCCTCATTGAACAGGGAGTTAGGAGATGTTCTCGGTGATCAGTCCATCGGTCAGTCAACATTGGCCCTACACGCAGCCCATCCTGACCCTAGCAGTGGCCCACATGGGCTAAAATATAAGGGGGCCACTCCTGGGGCCAATGGATAAAAAAAGTGTTGCTTTGTGTGGCGAGTTAATTTGTTGTTTTGTTGCATTTTTGACTCCCAGTGTTTTATATGAGGAGGTGTTTAAACACCTCCTCAGTGTCTCTGCTGGACAAAGAACCGTCCACCAACCAAAACTATCCAGACAGCAGTGTCCTGTGGGCGGCGTCCTGTGTCCACTGATGAAGGACTAGAGGAACACAAACTGTGCAGCAGCAGATGAGCTACTGTCTCTGACTTTACATCTACAAGGTAGACCAGCAAGTAGTTGGAGTGTCTAATAGAGTGGACAGTGAGTGGACACAGTGTCAGCGTTACTGCAGTGCTGAGAATGACCCACCTCCCTGCTCTGTGGTGGTCCTGTGGGGGTCAGATTTGGAATCAGTCTTTAAATGTGAGTTTGGTTCTCACCCAGTGATATTTTAGGGATGATCTCCAACACTGTGTGAGTGGGGGTCTCCCTGTGGGTCAGAGCCGTGATGAATGTGACGTGTGGTGGACATTACTGGATCGTCTGTTTGGGGTGCACTGAGCATCTGCTGCCGAGCGCTCTGCTCCCTCAGCTCTGATCTTCCAATGATCTGACTCATAGTCATGGACATCCACACTCACACTAAGAACCTCAGGTGGGCACTCTGTCCTGAGTGACTGTTCCTGAAGAGCGACGGGCCTTGAGAACAGACTGCAGGTACGTGTGCAAGGCTGTTTCTTGCTAAAAGCGATATAAACGGTTGCTCAGGGTCCGCAAGCAACAAGGGTCCCTGCTAGCATGTTTATTTATTTATATTTGTTTACTTATACAGATATTTGTAAGTTTCACTTAGACTTAACACTAAAGTTAACATCAGTAACTAAAAGGAAGTTATATTTATTTATTTAGTTAGTTAGTTAGTCTGTTAGATATTCGTAAGGTTCATGTACACCTAACACTAAGCTTATCCTCAGTAACCAAAAAACAGTTCAGTTTATTTATTTATTTATCTATTTATCAAGTTAGTAAATTCGTTAGATCTTTGTACACCTAACACTAACACTTTGGTTACCCTCAGTAACCAAAAGACCGCTATGTGTATGTATGTATTTATTTAGTTAGTTAGTTATTAATTTATTTAGATATTTGTACATAACACTTAGCTTACCCCCAGTAACCAAAAGACAGTTCTATTTATTTAGTTACTTATTTATTTATTTCTTTGCATAATTATTTATTTATTTTTCTAGTTAGTTAGATAGTTAGTAAGTTAGTTAGATATTTGTATGATTCATGTACACCTAACACTAAGCTTACCCTCAGTAACCAAAAAACAGTTCAGTTTATTTATTTATTTATTTATTTATTTATTTATTTATCTATCTATCTATTTATCAAGTTAGTAAATTAGTTAGATCTTTGTAAGTTTTATGTACACCTAACACTAAGCTTAGTAACCAAAAGACAGCCATGTGTATGTATTTATTTAGTTAGTTAGATATTACTTTATTTAGATATTTGTACATAACACTTAGCTTACCCCAGTAAACAAAAGACAGTTCTATTTATTTATTTATTTATTTGCATAATTATTTATTTATTTATCTATTCAGTTATTTAGTTAATAAGTTAGTTAGATATTTGTATGATTCATGTACACATAACACTAAGCTTACCCTCAGTAACCAAAAGACAGTTATATTTATTTATTTATTTGCATATTTATGCATTTATTTATTTATTTTGCATATTTATTTATTTATTTGCATATTTATGTATTTATTTAGTTAGTTAGTTGGTTAGATATTTATATACGATTCGTGTACACATAACACTAAACTTACCTTCAGTAACCAAAAGGCAGTTCTATTTATTTATTTATTTGCATATTTATTTATTTATTTCGATATATATATATATATATATATATATATATATATATATATATATATATATATATATATATATATATATATATTTGTATTATATATAATTATTTAGTTCGTTTTTTTTTTATTTATATGATTCATGTACACAACACTAAGCTTACCCTCAGTAACCAATAGATCAGCTCTATATATTTATTTATTTATTAAATTTTAGTTTAATGTATTTATTTATGTATGTATTTATTTATTTATTTATTTATATTTAGTTAGTTAGTTAGTTAGTTAGTTAATTGGTTAGATATTTGTGCAATTTGTGTACACAAAACACTAAGCTTACCCTCAGTAACCAATAGATCAGTTCTATATATTTATTTATTAAATTTTTGTTTAATATATTTATTTATTTATTTATTTATTTATTTAGTTAGTTAGTTAGTTAGTTAGTTAGTTAGTTAGTTAACTGGTTAGATATTTGTGCGATTTGTGTACACAAAACACTAAGCTTACCCTCAGTAACCAAAAGATCAGTTCTATATATTTATTTATTTATTTATTTATTTTATTTGTTTACGTATTTATTGATTTAATAGGCCTACGCCTACATGGTGTTTTACTTAACAGTCCCTTAACTTCCAGATATTAAAGGAACCCAACATAATTCTAATTAGATATTTTAATGCTTCCGCCCCTCATTATGAGGACACAAGGTCCCCACAGGGTGCTAAATACAGCTGCATGCCGCACACACACACACACATGCACACACACATGCACACACACATGCACACTCCAGCAGCAGACAGAGTGCAGTTTAATCAAATGCTTGATTGTTAATTGTGGTTTGATCCCATTCAGACTAATACTGTCCCGGCCTGATGTTCAATATGCTATTGTTTTATATGGAGGGAGGAAAATAGGGGGCTGCTTCAGACCCTCTGATGTGTTTCATTCTCCAACACTGGGCCTTTCACTGGAGCTGATTTGCAGTGCTGGCAGGCCTGATGTGATATTCTCCCTCCCCTGTCATTGTTATAACACCTGCCTGTAAGCCGCAGTGCGGACCACCACAGTCTGAGCTTAATTACTACAGCAGTGAACACATACATACACCTCGTTTTCATACCTTTAAGAAAGACACGAGGACGTACGTGTGTCCCATATGTATTAAATACATGTAAGTTCCCAAACGTGACAGTCATGTTGTCCATTTATGGTTGCCGTCCAAAGAAAAACATGCAGAAACGCTCCAGTAGAACAACAACGTCTGGTTCCATTGACTTGCATTGAAAGTGAAGACTCTCCTGTATTTGGCCTCTGCTACACTTGCTGGACTTGATTTTCTTTGGACAGCTGTGGGGTGCTTAGTGGGTGTGACCATGCAAAGAGACTCAGGGTGCACCTCACTCCTGCTGTTGTTGTTGTTGTTTGCTAGTTTAAAAAGTGTGTACGTGTTGGGTGTGTTCACTATCTAGTGTGTCTTGAAGTCTTGACCCATCACCTCCCAAGCTGGAGGTAGTTGAGCGTATCAGCATATCAGCGAAGGTGGTTGGCAAAGAAGGCCCGGAGGAATAGGGGGTACCGAACCTTGCACCTGCCCCTTGACAGAAGGGTCCACCCAGCTGAGAGGCCTCGGCCTGGGGTGCACAGCTTGCCACAGTTGCCGCCGAGGCAGGGAGTCTGGCCTTTGTTCCTCGTAGGGTGAGGGGAAGCCACTGGCCGGGTGGTGGATCTCTGGGGTTTGGGGATGCTCTCAGGTCAAGGGCACCCCAGCTTGTCATGGGTCTTCTGGACCTCCTAATTTGGAGTAATTGGAGAGTCGTGGGCTGGAGGTTAGGGAACCAGCCTTGTGACCAGAAGGTTGCTGGTTCAATCCAATGAACCAACAGGACACGATTGAAGAGCCCTTGAGCAAGGCACCTAACCCCTGACTGCTCCCTGGGCACTGGGGTGGGGATGCCCACTGCTCCGGGCAAGTGTGCTTACTGCCCCCTAGTGTGTGTGTTCGCTAGTATGTGAGTGTTTCCGTGCATGGTTGGGTTAAATGCAGAGATCTTGAATTTCCCTCTGGGATCAATAAAGTATCTATCTATTGGTATCTATCTATCGATGCCTGGACAAGCACTGCCTGCACTATTTAAGGTGGAACATTGAAATTTGATTAAGAAGCTAACATGGGCCCTAAGAGATTAGCAAATCTCTGCAGTGCAACTGTGCAAATATGGAAACAAAAAAATCCAATCTGGCAACCGTTGGCCACACTATCATCCAATCTGGCAACGGTATATCTGCCCCTGACAGCGTGTTGTTTTCTACCTGCCTGAAGCAAAAGAATCGTGCTGTTCAGTCAGGATGACGATGTCAAAGAAAATATTTTCTTTTGTCTTTTAAGTTGTGTTTGTCTCTGTTCTGGGAACTCCCTGCCCTATGGCATACACTGAAAGCCTCAGGCATGGAGAGCAGCAGAAAAGACCCCCGGCCAACTGGGGCACAGAACAGAGCAGGCTTCGCTAACAACAATCGTGACTTTGAGTAAGGGGGTGGGGGTGCAGTGGAGGTGGGCTGCAAGCGTCTTGGTGGGAGCGGGCAGGCTAAAGTAGCCTTAATAAGCACGCTGACGAATTTAACCAAGCGTATACAGATCAGCTGAGCTGGGGGTCTGAGCTGGACTTTGTGGGCCCCCCCGACTTCCTTACAAGGCACCTGGAAAAACATTGAATGTGTCTTCAGTGCATCGCCATCGAGTCATTAAAGGTAAGACATAAATAGAGCATGTTTCAGGCCTGCTGTGGCAGCATGCTTTAGCCTGCCGTGATTCGGTTTTGTTGTTGTGTTGTTTTGTTTTGAGTTGTACGTCTGATTTTTTGTTTGATTGTGTTTTCTGTGATAAGTGGATGTAAGGGGTCAGCCAGAGCTGCCACCGGACCACCACAGAGCAGGTACTATTATGAAGGTGGGTCATTCTCAGCACTGCAGTGACACTGACGTGGTAGTGTTGTGCTGGTGTGAGTGGATCAGACACAGCAGTGCTGCTGCTGCTGGAGTGTTTAAACACCTCAGTGTCACTGCCGGACTGAGAATCGTCCACCAACCAAAACTATCCAGACAGCAGTGACAAAGAGTACCTCACTCTTACTTTGCTCTTCTGAAAGAGGAATACACAATAGAACTAAGCTCTTCATTGGTTCAGCCCACCCATGAGCCCTCTAGAACCATGTGAATGGTGAGCAAACATTCTAGAACCATCTGAAAGATGGTCAAACATATTAGGACCATGTGAATGGTGAGCAAACATTCTAGAACCATGGGAATAGTGAGCAAACATTCTTGAACCATGTGAAAGATGGTCAAACATATTAGGGTCATGTAAATGGAGAGCAAACATTCTAGAACCATGTGAAAGATGGTCAAACATATTAGGGTCATGTAAATGGAGAGCAAACATTCTAGAACCATGTGAATGGTGGGCAAAACATTCTAGAACCATATGAAAGATGGTCAAACATATTAGGACCATGTGAATGGTGAGCAAACATTCTAGAACCATGTGAAAAATGGTCAAACATATTAGGACCATGTGAAAGATGGTCAAACATATTAGGACCATGTGAATGGTGAGCAAACATTCTAGAACCATGTGAAAAATGGTCAAACATATTAGGACCATGTGAAAGATGGTCAAACATATTAGGACCATGTGAATGGAGAGCAAACATTCTAGAACCATGCGAATGGTGAGCAAACATTCTAGAACCATGTGAAAGATGGTCAAACATATTAGGACCATGTGAATGGTGAGCAAACATTCTAGAACCATATGAATGGTGAGCAAACATTCTAGAACAATGTGAAAGATGGTCAAACATATTAGGACCATGTGAATGGTGTGCAAACATTCTAGAACCATGTGAATGGTGAGCAAACATTCTAGAACAATGTGAAAGATGGTCAAACATATTAGGACCATGTAAATGGAGAGCAAACATTCTAGAACCATGTGAATGGTGAGCAAACATTCTAGAACAATGTGAAAGATGGTCAAACATATTAGGACCATGTGAATGGTGTGCAAACATTCTAGAACCATGTGAATGGTGAGCAAACATTCTAGAACAATGTGAAAGATGGTCAAACATATTAGGACCATGTGAATGGTGTGCAAAACATTCTAGAACCATATGAAAGATGGTCAAACATATTAGGACCATGTGAATGGTGAGCAAACATTCTAGAACCATGTGAAAGATGGTCAAACATATTAGGACCATGTATATGGAGAGCAAACATTCTAGAACCATGTGAATGGTGAGCAAACATTCTAGAACCATGTGAATGGTGTGCAAAACATTCTAGAACCATGTGAAAGATGGTCAAACATATTAGGACCATGCGAATGGTCCGCAAACATTCTAGAACCATGTGAATGGTGAGCAAACATTCTAGAACCATATGAAAGATGGTCAAACATATTAGGACCATGTGAATGGTGAGCAAACATTCTAGAACCATATGAAAGATGGTCAAACATATTAGGACCATGTGAAAGATGGTCAAACATATAAGGACCATGTGAATGGTGAGCAAAAATTCTAGAACCATGTGAATGGTGTGCAAAACATTCTAGAACCATGTGAAAGATGGTCAAACGTATTAGGACCATGCGAATGCTGAGTGAAGATTCTAGAACCATGTGAATTGTGGGCAAACATTCTAGAACCATGTGAATGGTGGGTGAACATTCTAGAACTTTATGAAAGGTGTCCAAACATTCTAGAACCATGTGAATGGTGGGCAAAACATTCTAGAACCATGTGAATGGTGGGCAAAACATTCTAGAACCATGTAAAAACAGAAAAACCTTCCACCACGCTCATGAACAGCACCCCAGCTGAAAGTTTGGGTTAGTTTAGGAACGCTGGGTAAGGCTCTGCTCCAGGCCTCCATGCTTTTGTATGACTTTGTTGTTGTCATTGTTGTTGTCGTTGTTGTGGTTTTGGGAAAGCCGGTGCTCTTTGATGCCAAGTTGAAACAAATAATTATTTCTTTCTGAGAGACCAAAACATCAGCGCTGAGAGAAGCTGGAGAGCCCTTCTGCCCGTGAAGAGGACCACTAGAGTGGTGGGCCAGCAGATCGAAGCCAGAGCCATGGCAACACAAGGACAAGGAAGCACAAGAACAAGGACATTCTGCACTTACAGACTGTAGTTCATCTGATTCTCTGTATACATTATCACCCTGCTCTTTAATGATCAGGACCCCCACAGGACCACCACACAGCAGATACTATTAGGGTGGGTCACTCTGAGCACTGCAGTGACACTGACAAGGTGGTGGTGAACACTGTGTCCACTCACTGTCCACTCTATTAGACACTCCTACTACTTGCTGGTCCACCTTGTAGATGTAGAGTCAGAGACAGTAGCTCATCTGCTGCTGCACAGTTTGTGTTCCTCTAGTTCTTCATCAGTGGACACAGGACGCCGCCCACAGGGCACTGCTGTCTGGATAGTTTTGGTTGGTGGACGATTATCTGTCCAGCAGAAACACTGAGGAGGTGTTTAAACACTCCAACAGCAGCAGCACTGCTGTGTCTGATTCACTCACACCAGCACAACACACACTAACATACCACCATGCTGAGAATGATCCAGCATCCAAATAGTATCTGCTCTGCGGTGGTCCTGTGGTGGTCCTGTGGGGGTTCTGATCATTAAAGAACAGAGTAATAAAGTATACAGAGAACCTATTCTCTCAGAAAGGTCTTCCTGCTGTTTTTGAGCTTGGGAGCAGTCCAGAGAACCGATCTCCGGTTCTCCTGAAATCAGTGGAAGAGGTTCACTGCCAGGAAGGTCTGGTGAGGTCTGCTGCACATGTGGAAGCTATCTGCCCCGGGTGTCACGTGTGGGGTTACATGATTGGTTCATTTTCTATTATGACTGTTTCCTGTACTGAGAGCACTGAAAAACGAGACCCAAGAAAAGAAGCTCTCTGAGAGAGTGAGAGGAACCAGGACTCAAACCGGAGAACCTTACCAAGTGCAAGAAGACAAACTATTAATAGGATCTATGAGGAAACAAGAACTCCCTTTAGATCATGATGAACCATTGAGGGAAACCAAGGCTATAAAGATCATGAGAGGAAACACTGAGCAGAACTACAAGTTAGAATACTCAGAGCCAAGACTCAGACAGGAGAACCTTCCTAAGTGCATGAGTTAGAACACTGAGAGGAACCACAGGCTAGACAACTTCTACACAAACCCCCTGTTAGACCATGAGGAACCATAGAGAGAAACCAAGACTCACATGCAGAAACTTTAGAAAGGCATCAGGTGGAACACTGAGAGGAACCAAAACTCAGAAGGAGAACCTACTAAGAATATGAGATGGAACACTGAGAGGAACCACAACTCATAAGAAAAAACCTACAAAGCACACGGGAGGAACGCTGAGAGTAACCACAACTCAGTAGGAGAATCCCACTAAGAACATGAGAGAAACCACAAGTTAGAACACTTGAAGAACCCATTTTAGACCATGAGGAACCATAAAGAGAAACCAAGACTCACATGCAGAAACTTCAGAAAGGCATCAGGTGGAACACTGAGAGGAACCAAAACTCAGTAGGAGAACCCCACTAAAAACATGAGAGGAACACTGAGAGTACCCCAAGTTAGAACACTTGACGAACCCATTTTAGACCATGAGCACTAGAGAGAAACCAATACTCAAAAGAAGAAACTTCCTTAAAGCATCAAGTGGAACACTGAGAGGAACCAAAACTCAGAAGGAGAACCTCCTAAGAATATGAGATGGAACACTAAGAGGTACAAGAGAAGCTCCCTAAGTGCATGAGGTGCAACACTAAGAGGAACCAAAACTAATAAAGAGGAATCCACTAAGAAAAACAGTGAGAGGAACCCCAAAAAGAGAACCATGAGGAACCATAGAGAGAAACCAAGACTCACATGCAGAAACTTCATAAAAGCATCAGGTGCAACACTGAGAGGAACCAAAACTCAGAAGGAGAACCTACTAAGAATATGAGATGGAACACTGAGAGGAACACTTAAACAAGAGAAGCTCCCTAAGTGCATGAGGTGCAACACTAAAAGAAACCAAAACTAATAAAGAGGAACCCACTAAGAAAAACAGTGAGAGGAACCACAAACCCAAAAAAGAACCATGAGGAAGATCACCGAGAGCTCCAGGAGAGCCACCCTGCTGGAGCCACCCTGCTATTAACGAGAGTGCTGGTCTGGAGTAACGTTCTTGGAGTGATGTACCTACACAGTGGAGCTGTAAGGTCTGTGGAGCTCAGCCAGTCGGCGGTTGGTGAGTGGAAGTGGAGAGTGAGAGAGAGGGTGAATAAACACAACCCCTATAAGCATGAATCACTCTGCGGAGTGAAAGAGGAGCGAGAGAAGAGGAAGAGCTGCCCTTGGCTGGAGAACTAATTAGATTACAGTGGAAAGCTAAGGACACTGAAAGCGAGCTCATTGGCTGGAACGTATACACAGCCTTCTTAATGAAACAACCACCGGCTATGAACGTGCTAGCTCAAGGTGAGCTCACTCCTTTGTTCCGCCTGCCTCGCCTTCGTGTTTTGGGCCTTAATTATGGCTTCTTGATCTACGAAGCGCCTCAGAATGTGCTTCCCACACGTCTTCCTTCTTTACTACGAGTTAAAAAGTGCTGCATTCGGTTACCATAGAACTCTACATACCTTGAACCTCCAGCACTGTTCTTCAAATCCAAACCCTCCCAACCAACAACCCAACTGTCAGAGCTCCATGTTCATCTTTAAACCAGCCTGAAGTTCCTATTCTTCACATTCTTCATCTTATGTTCCACATTAAATACTGCAGCTCGTACAGACGCCAGAATGGAACTGCAGCACCGTTTAAGCTGGAACACAAAAATTCCCAAAACAAGCCGCTGAACTTCCAACATCTTAGGAACCATTGAGAGAAACCTAGGCTCAAAAGAAACACTTAAACACGAAACACACTAGGAGCATCAGGTTAAACACTGAAAGGAACCAAACCTCAGAAGGAGAAACCCACTAGAACATGAGAGCAGCACTAAGAGAAAGCACAAGGTAGAACACTTAAACAAGAACCCCCGTTAGACCATGAGGAACCATTGAGAGAACAACTCGCATGCAGAAACTTCAAAAAAGCATCAGGTGAAACACTGAGAGAAACTAAAACTCAGAAGGCGAAACCTACTAAGAACACGGGAGGAACACTGAGAGGAACCACAAGATAGAACACTTGAAGAAACCATTTTAGACCATGAGGAACCATTGAGAGAAACCAAGACTCACATGCAGAAGCTTCATAAAAGCATCAGGTGGAACACTGAGAGAAACCAAAACTCAGAAGGTGAAACCTACTAAGAACACGGGAGGAACACTGAGAGGAACCACAAGTTAGAACACTTGAAGATCGCGTTTAAGGTGGAATGGAGAATTCCTAACACAAGCTGCTGAACTTCTTTAACTCCAACACTCGGACAACATGGAGCAGCTTCAGCTCATAGTTTAACACTGAAGAGACTGAAGAGACTGAAGAGACGAGCAGCTCCACCTTTATTAGCACCACAACCACAACAGTGACTGTAAGTAGCAGCCATGCTGTGTGAGTGGATCACTGTGTGCTGGTTGAAGTAGATCACAGGGTTCTCGTTGTGAAGCAGCCAATCAGAGCAGAGCTCATCTGGTTATTCATGAGCTCACCAAGAAAAGGCTTACCTTATAGGAAAACTGAGTTTCTAATCAGAGACTGATGCACTTAAAACAAGAGCTGATTGGACGATTAGTGGTTAGTACGGTGGTGTAGTGGTTAGTACGGTGGTGTAGTGGTCAGTACGGTGGTGTAGTGGTTAGTATGGTGGTGTAGTGGTTAGTATGGTGGTGTAGTGGTCAGTACGGTGGTGTAGTGGTTAGTACGGTGGTGTAGTGGTTAGTATGGTGGTGTAGTGGTCAGTACGGTGGTGTAGTCGTCAGTACGGTAGTGTAGTTGTTAGTATGGTGGTGTAGTGTTAGTATGGTGATGTAGTGGTTAGTATGGTGGTGTAGTGGTTAGTATGGTGGTGTAGTGGTTAGTACGGTGGTGTAGTGGTTAGTATGGTGGTGTAGTGGTCAGTATGGTGGTGTAGTGGTTAGTATGGTGGTGTAGTGGTCAGTATGGTGGTGTAGTGGTTAGTATGGTGGTGTAGTGGTTAGTATGGTGGTGTAGTAGTTAGTACGGTGGTGTAGTGGTCAGTATGGTGGTGTAGTGGTTAGTATGGTGGTGTAGTGGTTAGTACGGTGGTGTAGTGGTTAGTACGGTGGTGTAGTGGTCAGTATGGTGGTGTAGTGGTCAGTATGGTGGTGTAGTGGTTAGTATGGTGGTGTAGTGGTTAGTATGGTGGTGTAGTGGTCAGTACGGTGGTGTAGTGGTTAGTATGGTGGTGTAGTGGTTAGTATGGTGGTGTAGTGGTTAGTATGGTGGTGTAGTGGTTAGTACGGTGGTGTAGTGGTCAGTATGGTGGTGTAGTGGTCAGCACTGTCTCCTCACAGTAAGATGATCTGGGTCTGATTCCCGGTCTGGGTGGTTCTGTGTGGAGTGTGTATGGTCTCTCTGTGTTTGAGTGGGTTCCTCCGGGTACTCCGGTTTCCTCCCACAGTCCAAACACATGCATGTTAGGATCCTCAGTGAGCGAGTGTTGGCCATGTGATGGACTGGTGACCTGTCCATGGTGTACCCTGCCTTCGCCCGATGATGCTGGCTCCAGCTCCCCCCGGGACCCCGACTAGGGATAAAGTGGAAGCTAATGGATGGATTATCTAATCTTATTTTTCAGTATTTGTTTGACTGTGTAGCTGTTAGAATGTCGTATCATGGCATGTGTACTGTGTTTTCATTGGTTCAGAGTGAAAACCACTGCAGGCGTTTTGTTTTCTGCTGCTGTTAAATTGGCTCCGTTTTATATTCCGGCTCCATCCATCAGTTCAGCGGAGTTCTATCGGAATGACTTTGTTTGGCCCAAATCGTTAGTAAAAGATACGACTTGCACTGACAGAGAGCCCCCCCACCCCACCACTTCCCCCCCGCCCATTAATCCAGCCTGTTCACACACACACACACACTCACACACACACACACACACACACACACACTCACACACACACACTCAGTGAGGAGCAGGACGTATGAAGAGTCTTATTTGCTGGTGCAGTGATGGATGTGACTGTGCAGAGGCAGTGATTACCACCATCCCAGAGCTTCACACACTCACATCTATTAGACCCACACACAGGACCTAGAACCAGAGAACCAGGCAAAACTGTTCTAACCTAAAGAACCAGAGACGAATTGTTCTAACCTGCAGAACCCGAGAACAATTGTTCTAACCTGCAGAACCAGACAAAACTGTTCCAACCAAAAGAACCAGAGAAATCCTGTTCTAACCTGCAGAGCCAAAGAACAACTGTTCCAATCTGCAGAACCAGAGAATAACTGTTCTTACCTAAAGAACCAGAGAACGACTGTTCTTACCTACAGAACCAGGCCAAAACTGTTATAACCTGCAGAACCAGAGAAAACCTGTTCTTACCTAAAGAACCAGAGAACAACTGTTCTAACCTGCAGAGCCAGAGAACAACTGTTCTAACCTACAGAACCAGACCAAAACTGGTCTAACTTATAGAACCAGAGCACGACTGGTCTAACCTACAGAACCAGAGAGAAACAGTTCTAACCTACAGAACCAGACCAAAACTGTTCTAACCAACAGAACCATTCAAAAACTGGTCTAACCTACAGAACCAAAGAACAACTGTTCTAACCTACAAACCCAGGCCAAAACTGTTCTGACCTACAGAACCATTCAAAAACTGGTCTAACCTACAGAACCAAAGAACGACTGGTCGAACCTACAGAACCAGAGAGAAACTGTTCAAACCAACAGAACCATTCAAAAACTGGTCTAACCTACAGAACCAAAGAACGACTGGTCGAACCTACAGAACCAGAGAGAAACTGTTAGAACCTACAGAACCATTCAAAAACTGGTCTAACCTACAGAACCAGAGAACAACTCTTCTAACCTACAGAGCCAGAGAACAACTCTTCTAACTTACAGAACCAGAGAACAACTGTAAATCAAGATTGCTGCTGAAGGAACTGAACACATTCCTACAATGTCTGGGGCGTCCAGGAGAAATCTGGAACCTAACTTTGTTCTTCAAACTGGATCAAGATCTGATCTACTTCTCTCACAATAACATATTCATGTTGTTTGTATGTATCTAGGAACAGATCTGGAGTTCCAGCTTTTGAACAGTAGGGTATATATACACGCTGGTTGTTTTTATTATGACTGAAACGATCAGATCGTATTTTAGGTCACATTTATGTAGCAATTCACCGAAATAATGAAAAGCATGCGTGTGTGATCTCTCAACCGATGTATCCATGGCAACAGTTCTGCTTTTCTTTTTGTTTTAGGGTCGAGAAGATTCTTTTTCATAGTGGCGGTCAAGGCTTTAGTCGTCCTTTTGTTTCTTTAGCTTTCCAGAACGTTCCAAATCTTCTGTCCCAAATTCTGGCGCTATGGAGACACGACTGTGGGCTGAAAGCAAAGATTCAGGCAAATATTTACATTTATTTCTTTCAGAAAGAAAGATTCTTTAAACTAAACACCAATTTAATGAGTGGCTGTCCTCCTCTACCTCTCACACATCCGCTCGTATAATCACTACCACACGGTAGAACACGGTAGAACATGGTAGAACACAGTAGAACACGGTAGAACATGGTAGAACACAGTAGAACTTGGTAGAACTTGCTAGAACACAGTAGAACACGGTAGAACGCGGTAGAAGGTGGAAATGAACTAGAACCGCAATTACAGTTGGATCATATTTGGGGGAGTTGTTGTTTATGATTGTATGCTTCTTTAATAAAGGTGAGCTATAATAAAGGGGGGGGGGTTGACGGTTTAGGGGCGGGACATGGGCTTCCATTGTGACTCAGCAAACAAGCTAGCAGTGGTAGCCTAGCGCTAGCTAGCTGATTCTCCAGCTAGTGTCGCCATAGCGAACGGAAATGATCATACAGTTAAGCCCCGCCCACTTAGAGGGAAGATATGATTGGTCAGTTTTACTGTTATTTGAAATTGGTATGGTACTGAGTTATAACTGCCTGGCCCCCTCAGTACATGAACAGCGGGACCACCAATCACCAACATTCTGTGGAGGGGTCACAGTCCTTATAGGGGGAGACACAGACTCACAGGCTTCCACTTAACCCCTCACATTCCAACACAGATTTAATAGACATGTTTAAATAATTCATTAATATTTTTATAATTCTTTAGATGTTGATTGTCAAACTGTAAGTAAATAAAACAAAGTTATGTATGTGTGTGTTAAGAATATTTTTGGCCAGAACCAAGCCAAAACTGTTCTAACCTACAGAACCAGAGAGCAGCTGTTCTAACCTACAGAACCAGAGAGCAGCTGATCTAACCTACCGAACCAGAGAACAACTGTTCTAACCTACAGAACCAGAGAGCAGCTGTTCTAACCTACAGAACCAGAGAGCAGCTGTTCTAACCTACAGAACCAGAGAGCAGCTGATCTAACCTACCGAACCAGAGAACAACTGTTCTAACCTACAGAACCAGAGAACAACTGTTCTAACCTACAGAACCAGAGAGCAGCTGTTCTAACCTACCGAACCAGAGAACAACTGTTCTAACCTACAGAACCAGAGAGCAGCTGTTCTAACCTACAGAACCAGAGAACAACTGTTCTAACCTACAGAACCAGAGAACAACTGTTCTAACCTACAGAACCAGAGAGCAGCTGTTCTAACCTACCGAACCAGAGAACCACTGTTCTAACCTACAGAACCAGAGAGCAGCTGATCTAACCTACCGAACCAGAGAACAACTGTTCTAACCTACAGAACCAGAGAGCAGCTGTTCTAACCTACAGAACCATACAAAACTCTTCTAACCTACAGAACCATACAAAAACTTGCTAACCTACCGAACCAGAGAACAACTGTTCTAACCTACAGAACCAGAGAATAGCTGTTCTAACCTACAGAACAAGAGAATAGCTGTTCTAACCTACAGAACTAGAGAACAGCTGTTCTAACCTAAAGAACCAGAGAACAGCTGTTCTAACCTACCGAACCAGACCAAAACTGTTCTAACCTACAGAACCAGAGAACAGCGGTTCTAACCTACAGAACCAGAGAACAGCTGTTTTAACCTAAAGAACCAGAGAACAGCTATTCTAACCTACAGAACCAGAGAACAGCTGTTTTAACCTAAAGAACCAGAGAATAGCTGTTCTAACCTACAGAACCATACCAAAACTGGTCTAACCTACCGAACCAGAGAACAGCTGTTTTAACCTAAAGAACCAGAGAACAGCTGTTCTAACCTACAGAACCAGACCAAAACTGTTCTAACCTACAGAACCATAAAAAAACTGGTCTAACCTACCGAACCAGAGAACAACTGTTCTAACCTACAGAACCAGAGAATAGCTGTTCTAACCTACCGAACCAGAAAACAACTGTTCTAACCTACAGAACCAGAGAACAGCTGTTCTAACCTGCAGAACCAGAGAACAACTGTTCTAACCTACTGAACCAGAGAACAACTGTTCTAACCTACAGAACCAGAGAACAGCTGTTCTAACCTACAGAACCAGAGAACAGCTGTTCTAACCTGCAGAACCAGAGAGCAACTGTTCTAACCTACAGAACCAGAGAATAGCTGTTCTAACCTACAGAACCAGAGAACAACTGTTCTAACCTACAGAACCAGAAAACAACTGTTCTAACCTACAGAACCAGAGAATGACGGTTCTAACCTACAGAACCAGAGAACGACGGTTCTAACCTACAGAACCAGGCCAAAACTGTTCTAAGAAAAAGAGGGAGGCAGACTGAATGAGAGGTTAAGGAAAAAGAAAAAGAGGTAGAAAACAAATAAACAGTGACGGAGACTGAAAAGGAAAGAGGGCAAGAGAGAGAGATGAAAGAAAGAGAATAAGTGAGAGCATGAGAAGACAGACAGAAGGGGAGGGAGAAAGAAATAGAGAGCAAGTGAAAGGAAACAGGAGGGAGGCAGTGAGAGATGGAGAGAAAAAAGGAAAGGCAGGCAGGACAAGGGAAAGAAAGGGAACAATTGAAAAAAGCAAAGAGAAGAAAGAATGCAAGAAAAAGTGAGGGAGACAGAGAGAGAAAGGTAGAGAAAAAGAGTGAGATATATATATATTTATATATATATATATATATATATATAGAGAGAGAGAGAGAGAGAGAGAGAGAGAGAGAGAGAGAGAGGGAGGGAGAGAGAGAGAGGAAGAGGAGAGGGAGAGAAAGAGAGAGAGAAAGAGAGAGAGGGAGCAGAGAGAAAAAGAGAGGGGGAGAGAGTGAGAGAGAGAGGGAGAGAGGGGAGAGAAAGAGAGAGAGAGAGAGAGAGAGAGGAAGAAAGAGACAAGAGAGAGAGAGAGAAAGAGAGAGGGAGGGAGGGAGAGAGAAAGAGGAAGAAAGAATGAGATGAAGAGGGGGAAAGTGAGAGGGAAAGCAAAGAGAGAGAAATAATAAAGGAAAGAAAGAGAGCAAGTGCATGAGAGGGAGAAAGAGAGAAAGAATGTCAGAAGGGGAGCGAGAAAGAAATAGAAAGCGAGTGAGAGGGAACAGGAGGGAGGCAAAGAGAGAAAGAGGACAAATGAAAAAGTCAAAGCGAAAGGAGAGAAAGAGAGAGAAAGAGAAGAACAGAGAGATAGAGGGAGAGAGAGAGAGGAAGAGGTGAGGGAGAGAAAGAGAGAGAGGGTGAGAGAGAGGGAGCAGAGAGAAAAAGAAAGGGAGAGAGGGGAGAGAAAGAGAGAGGGAGAGAGAGAGGAAGAAAGAGACGAGAGAGAGAGAGAGAGAGAGAGAGAGAGAGAGAAAGAGAATGAGACAGGAAGGGGAGCGAGAAAGAAATAGAGAGCGAGTGAGAGGGAACAGGAGAGAGGCAGTGAGAGAAAGAGGACAAACGAAAAAGTCAGAGCAAAAAGAGAGAGGAGAGAGAGAGAGGGAGAGGGAGAAAGAGAGAGAGAGAGGAGAGAGGAGAGAAATAGGGAGGGAGAAAGAGCAAAAGAGGAGAGAGAGAGAGAGAGAGAGAGAGGTATAGAGAGAAAGAGAGAGAGAGAGAGAGGAGCGGGAGAGAAATAGGGAGGGAGAAAGAGAGAAAGAGGGGAGAGAGAGAGAGAGAGAGAGGGAGGGAGAGAAAGAGAGAGAGAGAGAGAGATTAGAGTTCTTTTCTTTAGGCAGTGAATTTATCAGCTGGCTGGATTGAGCCTGGATGTCCTCTGGAGTTGGAATATTGAGTGAGGAACTTTTGGGGGAATTTATCAGTGAGTGCAGAAAGAAGCAGCATGACCTCCACTCACTCCTCCAATAATAACAGAGAGAGAGAGAGAGAGGGAGGGAGAGAGAGAGAGAGAGAGAGAGAGAGGGAAGGGCTCTCTATCTTATTATCTCTGTCAGAGTGACCCACCTGTCAGTCAGTGTAATGGAGTGCTGAGGGAGAGATTAGAATAGAGGGAGAGGTTATTTTTGGATGAGGCCTTTTCAGCTCTCAGCAGACGACCTACTGTAGTTTTTACAGTTTGGTTTGTGGAATCAGACGCTGCTGAGCTCGGAGTGGAAGCCGTTGCGCGCAATCCTCAGCTTCAGAGTGGATTCATAGCTGAGGAGAACTCGATGAGCAGCGAGAGCTTGTTTCTGCTCGGATGAGTTAATTCAGGAGGGTGGTTGCCAGATTCTGCTACTAGTTGCTGAGCATGCTTTACAGTTCTTACTACATAAATCTGACCTTAAACCAGGGGTCTCAACCTGTTCCGCCACAAGACCCACCTACTTATAGCTAGTTTCCTTTTTCTTTTCTTAAGCGCCGACACTGAAATCCTGAGAATCAGAGACGCTGATAGATCAGATCATCATTTCGCTTCAATCATAGAAACGAAAATGTGCAGAGATATTATAAAGGAGGAAAGAATAGAAGTGGAGTTGTAGATAGGAGGTAGATGTGGATGGTTCATCATGTTCTCACTGAAAATGCTCACTCTTTGGTCTCCAGAAGCTCTCTGACTCTGAGCTTCCTCCCAATCAGCACTAACAATAAACCTGATTTCTGCTTCTTTATTGGTTTGAGATTAACCTCTGGGGTCATTGATGAGAAACCAGTCTCAAAAACGGGGAACCTATCCAGCTCTGGTCCACAACGGATAGGGAAACAAAGGGATTTCACCTCTACAGTGAAACCCCCACATACACACATAAACTAGCCCTGTTGGTTCATAGGAGCTGGTGTTCATCCCTGGAACTACAGGTCCTCAGCAGGATCTTGCCATCTCATTGGAGAATTCTTTGATTGTTCCGTCTGAAGATGCAAGAAACCTTGGGGTGACTCTAGATCACCAGTTATCGTTCTCAGCCCATTTTACAAACCTGACTTGGTCATGCAGATACATTCTCCACAACATCAGACGCATCCAACCCTTCCTCTCTCAGGAGGCCTCCCAGGTGCTCGTCTCTTGTCATTTCAAGGCTCGACTCAAAACTTCCTCTGCAGACCATCAGGCCCTTCAACTGATCCAGAATGCAGCAGCACGGCTCGTCTTCAATCTTCCCAAGTTCACTAATGTCACTCCACTGCTACACTCCCTTCACTGGCTTCCTGTAGCTGCTCGCATTCAGTTTAAAGTTCCGATGCCTAAAAAGCCAAGAATGGAGCAGCTCCTCCTGACCTTATGGCAATGGTCAAAAGTTGATCCGCACCTCGAACCCTTCTCACTTCAAGTCTGGCTCGGCTTGACCCGCCATCACTCAAGATTCATGGAAGACACGCGACAAGACGCTTCTCTGTTCTGGAGCCCAGATGGTGGAACGAACTTCCACTGGCTGTCTGAACAGCGAACTCTCTCGTGGTCTCTTTAAACGTAGGCTGAAGACCACCATCTCTTTGTGAAGCACTTATAAGCACTGATCTACTGAAGCATTGGTAGAAACCATAACTGCACGTGATCTTCTAGGAACTCTGGATAAGTACTGCACTGATACTGTATGAAGTCTTGGATTTATTCTCTTCTATGTAGGTGTTCCAGTCTTGCTAGGTATTGCTCTGAGTCTAATCTTATATTTTGTTGTCTTCCTAGTGGCACTTGTTTATAGCAGTGTTTGAGCTCAAGAGTAGTTTGGACTTTAACCTCTTTGTACTAGATAGAGATACATACTCTGACCCAACACTAAGCAATTTTGTAAGTGGCTTTGGATAAGAGCGTCTGCTAAATGCTGTAAATGTGAATGTAGATGCAAGTCTGAGTTGAGTCACTGGGGTGCAAGTCCAAGACGACTCACTGAGGCATGAGTCCGTGTTGAGTCTCTGGCCTGCAAGTTAGGTCTTGGCTCTTTTAGATGCAAGTCTGAGTCGAGCCTCAAGTCTCTGAGATGAGTCTCAATTCTCTGAAATATAAAATAGCTATAGATGTTACTGTGAATTACCATAACAAACTATTAGAAACCCCATAGGGGTGCCAGCAGAAATTAGCATTATCATTGATTTTTGGGTCTGAACTGAAGGCCTAGCACTAATAGTCCTCTCTTTTTATTCAGGCAGTCAGTAAAATACAATAAATCTTAAGTAATAGAACTAGCACTGCCTCTAGTTAGCATTCCTGGTGTGTATTTGGGGCAAGGAATGAATATCTGTACACATTGCAGCTTTTCTAAACCAGAGTTGAGGCAAACAGTGGTTCCAGAGGAGTTCTTTCCTGAAGGTCACTGCCTTCTTTTTCGTCCCCTGTGGACAAACAATGATGGGACTGCTCTGCTGGATATGATAAGTAAATATAGTTTTAATGGACCTCTGGACAGGACACAGTTATCTGTCATCACCAGAGAGAGCGTCTGTGGGAGAGAGGGCATGGAACGTGTGGCCCAGTCGGACTTGACCCAATGCAGGTTATTATTAGAGGCATAATAGATCAGACTGTTGAAACCAAGGGGTTATAGAATCTGAGAGAGAGTGAGAGCGAGAGAGAGAGTGATAGAAAGACTTCTCTGTGTTGTATTATGCGTATATAAAGGGAAAGGTTGAGTACGACTGAATGCCGAGGCCAGAAGGACGTCAGCTCTATTCAATTCCCTGATAGGTGAGTCTGAGTCAGATCTGTGGCATGCAATTCTGACGAGAATCATTGAGCTGTGAGCTGAAGTCCCATATTGTAAGTCCAAGTCAAGTCTGAATTGAGTCACAGGGGTGCGAGTCTGCAACGAGTCACCAGGCAGCGAGTCTCAGTTGAGTCTCTGAGATGTAAGCCACAGTAGAGTCTCAAGTATCTGAGGTGGAAATTTAAGTCAAGCCTCGAGCTTCCAAGGCACAAGTCCAAGTCAAGTCACCATGGTGGGAGTCCGAGTTGAACGTTGAGCTTCTGAAAGGCAGGTCTTGACTCTCTGGGGTGGGAGTCCGAGTCAAGTCTTGAGTTTCTGATAAGTGAGTCAAGTATCCAGTTTCTGAGGTGTGAGTCTGCATTGAGTCTCAATTCTCTGAGACGTGTATCCGAATCAAGTGACTGGGGTGCATGTCTGAGTCGAGTCATTGGGGCATGAGTCCAAGATGAGTCACTGAGGTGCGAATCCTTGTTGAGTCTCTGGCATGCAAGTTAGGTCTCAGGTTTATTCAATGCAAGTCTGAGTCGAGTCTCAATTATCTGAGGTGCAAGTCCGAGTTGGGTATGGAGTCTCTGAGGTGCAAATCTGAGTCAAGCCTTAAGTCTCTGAGGTGCAAGTCTTTAAATTAAGTTTTGGGACTCAAATTTCAAATATCTGGACTGCAACTCTGAGCTGACTATTACAAGAATGACTCAAACCTGAGTTCTGTGTAGTGGTTAGTACGGTGGTGTAGTGGTTAGTACGGTGGTGTAGTGGTTAGTATGGTGGTGTAGTGGTTAGTACGGTGGTGTAGTGGTTAGTACGATGGTGTAGTGGTTAGTACGGTGGTGTAGTGGTTAGTACGATGGTGTAGTGGTTAGTACGGTGGTGTAGTGGTTAGTACGGTGGTGTAGTGGTTAGTATGGTGGTGTAGTGGTTAGTATGGTGGTGTAGTGGTTAGTACGGTGGTGTAGTGGTTAGTACGGTGGTGTAGTGGTTAGTATGGTGGTGTAGTGGTTAGTACGGTGGTGTAGTGGTTAGTACGGTGGTGTAGTGGTTAGTATGGTGGTGTAGTGGTTATTATGGTGGTGTAGTGGTTAGTACGGTGGTGTAGTGGTTAGTACGGTGGTGTAGTGGTTAGTACGGTGGTGTAGTGGTTAGTATGGGGGTGTAGTGGTTAGTACGGTGGTGTAGTGGTTAGTACGGTGGTGTAGTGGTTAGTATGGTGGTGTAGTGGTTAGTACGGTGGTGTAGTGGTTAGTACGGTGGTGTAGTGGTTAGTATGGTGGTGTAGTGGTTAGTAAGGTGGTGTAATGTTAGTATGGTGGTGTAGTGGTTAGTACGGTGGTGTAGTGGTTAGTACGGTGGTGTAGTGGTTAGTACGGTGGTGTAGTGGTTAGTATGGTGTTATAGTGGTCAGTATGGTGGTGTAGTGGTCAGTACGGTGGTGTAGTGGTTATTATGGTGGTGTAGTGGTTAGTATGGTGGTGTAGTGGTTAGTATGGTGGTATAGTGGTTAGTATGGTGGTGTAGTGGTTAGTATGGGTGGTGTAGTGGTTAGTACGGTGGTGTAGTGGTTAGTACGATGGTGTAGTGGTTAGTACGGTGGTGTAGTGGTTAGTATGGTGGTGTAGTGGTTAGTATGGTGGTGTAGTGGTCAGTACGGTGGTGTAGTGGTCAGTACGGTGGTGTAGTGGTTAATACGGTGATGTATTGGTTAGTAAGATGGTGTAGTGGTTAGTACGATGGTGTAGTGGTTAGTACGGTGGTGTAGTGGTTAGTACGGTGGTGTAGTGGTTAGTATGGTGGTGAAGTGGTTAGTACGGTGGTGTAGTGGTTAGTATGGTGGTGTAGTAGTTAGTATGGTGGTGTAGTGGTTAGTATGGTGGTGTAGTGGTTAGTATGGTGGTGTAGTAGTTAGTATGGTGGTGTAGTGGTTAGTATGGTGGTGTAGTAGTTAGTATGGTGGTGTAGTGGTTAGTACGGTGGTGTAGTGGTTAGTACGGTGGTGTAGTGGTTAGTATGGTGGTGTAGTGGTTAGTATGGTGGTGTAGTGGTTAGTACGGTGGTGTAGTGGTTAGTATGGTGGTGTAGTGGTTAGTATGGTGGTGTAATGGTTAGTAAGGTGGTGTAATGTTAGTATGGTGGTGTAGTGGTTAGTACGGTGGTGTAGTGGTTAGTACGGTGGTGTAGTGGTTAGTAAGGTGGTGTAATGTTAGTATGGTGGTGTAGTGGTTAGTACGGTGGTGTAGTGGTTAGTACGGTGGTGTAGTGGTTAGTATGGTGGTGTAGTGGTTAGTATGGTGGTGTAGTGGTTAGTATGGTGGTGTAGTGGTCAGTATGGTGGTGTAGTGGTTAGTATGGTGGTGTAGTAGTTAGTACGGTGGTGTAGTGGTTAGTACGGTGGTGTAGTGGTTAGTATGGTGGTGTAGTGGTCAGTATGGTGGTGTAGTGGTTAGTATGGTGGTGTAGTGGTTAGTATGGTGGTGTAGTGGTCAGTATGGTGGTGTAGTGGTTAGTATGGTGGTGTAGTAGTTAGTATGGTGGTGTAGTGGTTAGTATGGTGGTGTAGTGGTCAGTATGGTGGTGTAGTGGTTAGTATGGTGGTGTAGTAGTTAGTATGGTAGTGTAGTGGTTAGTACGGTGGTGTATTGGTCAGTATGGTGGTGTAGAGGTCAGTATGGTGGTGTAGTGGTTAGTATGGTGGTGTAGTGGTTAGTAAGGTGGTGTAATGTTAGTATGGTGGTGTAGTGGTTAGTATGATGGTCTAAGGGGTTCAGATAAAGATTACAGAATGAAACAGTGTGAACTGGACGCCGGGGCTTCCCTTAACTTGCGTCTGGTGAGGATTTCCAGCTCCAGCGCAATCCTGATTCTCCTCAGCAGTCAGATAATCACCAAGCCTCCGGACCAGAATTGCGCACTCCTGATTTAGACCCAGTGATTAGGTAGACAGCCGTGGCTCAAATAGCAGATAGCCTATTCAGGCTAATGTACCAACCAAATGTGATCCCTCTGTGAGTATAGCGTAGCAGCTAATAGGAGTCTGGATTAGAATATTGGCTCCCGAATGAGAATTCAATCATGAAACAAAACAGGCCTCTGTGACTAATAGCCTGTATGTTCGATGAAACATGCCGATTTCATGCATGACGACACGTCCTATACGGGCTCTCTGTTTCCTCATCCCTGGAGAGAGGAACAGAACGTTTTCAGTGTCAGACGTGAATGGAGAAAGCAGGCTGACATGCCGAACAAAAGAGCTCTGTGGCGACGGCTAATGGCTTTAGCAGCCCCTCAGAAGGTGCTCTAAAGTAAAGCCCTACGACAATAGCCATGTAACTCTAGATCCCGAGCCTGCAGTGCTGGTGTGCGTGTTTTAATGCTTGGGATCCGTAAGCTGGGTTTTATGTTTGGAACGCTTTAAACAAACGTTTAACACCCCCATCAGTCCTACGTTAACGCCTCCATTATATTCTGTTTTGTATGCAAAATCCTCCGCTGAGAACCAGAACTCGATAGACGCTCCTTTGCACTAGAGTAGGAGATATCATTCCATAGGCAACCCCAGTACGTACTTCTGCACACTAGAACAGGAGATATTAGAAGATTAATAACCTCAATACAGCCTCATATGCATTAGAATAAGAGATATCAGTCCATAAACAACTTCAGTACATACTCTTGTACACTAGAACAGGAGATATTAGAAGATTTATAACCTCAATACAGCCTCATATGCATTAGAATAAGAGATATTAGTCCATAAACAACGTCAGTACATACTCCTACACACTAGAACAGGAGATATTAGAAGATTAGTCACCTCAATACAGCCTCATATGCATTAGAATAAGACATATTAGTCCATAAACAACCCCAGTACATACTCCTGTGCACTAGAACAGGAGATATTAGAAGATTAATAACCTCAATACACCCTCATATGCATTTGAATAAGAGATATTAGTCCATAAACAACTTCAGTACATACTCTGGTACACTAGAACAGAAGATATTAGAAGATTAATAACCTCAATACACCCTCATATGCATTTGAATAAGAGATATTAGTCCATAAACAACTTCAGTACATACTCTGGCACACTAGAACAGAAGATATTAGAAGATTAATAACCCCAATACAGCCTCATATGCATTAAAATAAGATATATTAGTCCATAAACAACTTCAGTACATACTCCGGTACACTAGAACAGGAGATATTAGAAGATTAATAACCCCAATACAGCCTCATATTCATTAGAATAAGAGAAATTAGTCAATAAACAACCCCAGTACATACACCTGCAAACTAGAACAGGAGATACTAGAAGATTAATAACCCCAATACAGCCTCATATGCATTAAAATGAGAAATATTAGTCCATAAACAACTTCAGTACATACTCCGGTACACTAGAACAGGAGATATTAGAAGATTAATAACCTCAATACAGCCTCATATGAATTAGAATAAGAGATATTAGTACATAGACAACTTCAGTACATACTCCTGCAAACTAGAACAGGAGATATTAGAAGATTAATAAACCCAATACAGCCTCATATTCATTAAAATGAGAAATATTAGTCCATAAACAACTTTAGTACATACTCCGGTACACTAGAACAGGAGATATTAGAAGATTAATAACCTCAATATAGCCTCATATGCATTAGAATAAGAGATATTAGTCCATAAACAACTTCAGTACATACTCCTGCAAACTAGAACAGGAGATATTAGAAGATTAGTATCCTCAATACAGCCTCATATGCATTAGAATAAGAGATATTAGTCCATAGACAATTTCAGTACATACTCCTGCAAACTAGAACAGGAGATATTAGAAGATTCGTATTCTCAATACACCCTCATATTCATTAGAATAAGAGATATTAGTCCAAAAACAACTTCAGTACATACTCCTGCAAACTAGAACAGGAGATATTAGAAGATTAGTATCCTCAATACAGCCTTATATTCGTTAGAATAAGAGATATTAGTCCATAAACAACTTCAGTACATACTCTGGTACACTAAAACAGGAGATATTAGAAGATTAATAAACCCAATACAGCCTCATATTCATTAAAATGAGAAATATTAGTCCATAAACAACTTCAGTACATACTCCGGTACACTAGAACAGGAGATATTAGAAGATTAATAACCTCAATACAGCCTCATATGCATTAGAATAAGAGATATTAGTCCATAGACAACTTCAGTACATACTCCTGCAAACTAGAACAGGAGATATTAGAAGATTAATAACCCCAATACAGCCTCATATTCATTAAAATAAGAGCTATTAGTACATAGACAACTTCAGTATATACTCCTGCAAACTAGAACAGGAGATATTAGAAGATTAATAACCCCAATACAGCCTTATATTCATTAAAATAAGAGATATTAGTACATGGACAACTTCAGTATATACTCCTGCAAACTAGAACAGGAGATATTAGAAGATTAATAACCCCAATACAGCCCCATATTCATTAGAATAAGACATATTAGTCCATAAACAACCCCAGTACATACTCCTGTGCACTAGCACACTAGAACAGGAGATATTAGAAGATTAGTATCCTCAATACAGCCTCATATTCATTAGAATAAGAAATATTAGTCCATAAACAACTTCAGTACATACTCCTGTGCACTAGAACACTAGAACAGGAGATATTAGAAGATTAATAACCTCAATACACCCTCATATGCATTTGAATAAGAGATATTAGTCCATAAACAACTTCAGTACATACTCTGGTACACTAGAACAGGAGATTTTGGAAGATTAATAACCTCAATACAGCCTCATATGCATTACAATAATATATATTAGTCCATAGACAACTTCAGTATGTACTCCTGCACTCTAGAACAGGAGATATTAGAAGATTAGTATCCTCAATACAGCCTCATATTCATTAGAATAAGACATATTAGTCCATAAACAACCCCAGTACATACTCCTGTGCACTAGAACAGGAGATATTAGAAGATTAATAACCTCAAAACACCCTCATATGCATTTGAATAAGAGATATTAGTCCATAAACAACTTCAGTACATACTCTGATACACTAGAACAGGAGATATTAGAAGATTAGTATCCTCAATACAACTTATATTCATTACAATAAGAGAAATTAGTCTATAAACAACTTCAGTACGTACTCTGGTACACTAAAGCATGAGATATTAGAAGATTAATAACCCCAATACAGCCTCATATTCATTAAAATAAGAAATAATAGTACATAGACTTCAGTACATACTCCTGCGCACTAGAACAGGAGATATTAGAAGATTAGTATCCTCAATTCAGCCTCATATTCATTAGAAAAAGAGATATTAGTCCATAAACAACTTCAGTACATACTCTGGTACAGTAAAACAGGAGATATTAGAAGATTAATAACCCCAATACAGCCTCATATGCATTAAAATGAGAAATATTAGTCCATAAACAACTTCAGTACATACTCTGGTACACTAGAACAGGAGATATTAGAAAATTAATAACCTCAATACAGCCTCATATGCATTAGATTAAGAGATATTAGTACATCGACAACTTCAGTACATACTCCTGCAAACTAGAACAAAAGATATTAGAAGATTAATAACCTCAATACAGCCTCATATGCATTAAAATAAGATGTATTAGTACATAGACAACTTCAGTATATACTCCTGCAAACTAGAACAGAAGATATTAGAAGATTAATAACCTCAATACAGCCTCATATGCATTAAAATAAGAGATATTAGTCCATACACAACTTAAGTACATACTCTAGTACACTAGAACAGGAGATATTAAAAGATTAATAACCTTAATACAGCCATAAAACATTATTCCATAAACAACCTCAATAAACACTCATATATGCTAGAACAGGAGATATTAGTCTAAAAAACAACCTCTGTAAACCCTCTTTTACACAGGAACAGTAGATATTAGAATGTTAACAACATCAATACAAACTGAGATGCATTAGAATAAGAGATATTAGCACATTAACAACCTCAAAACAAACTCCTGTGCATTACAGTATGCGATATTAGTCAATAAACAACCTCAGTAAACACTCCCATGCAGTAGAACATGTGATATTAGTACCTAGAGAACAGTCCAACAGGACATAAGTCCATAAACATCCCCAGTAAACACTCAAGAATAGGAGACTTTGGTCCATAACTGACCTAATAAGCACACTTATGCGCATGAATATGAGTTATTAGTCCATAGAGGACCTTGATCAACACAGTACCCCAGAATAGTAGATACTAGCTCAGTAAACTCCCAGAAACACTAGAACTGGCACGTTCCTCCATCTGATCCTATATCTCCTCGTTGTTGGTCCTTGTGCCTTTGTTTTGTTTTCCCACCATGTGTTCTTGTTTTGGTTGTTGGCTCCGCCCTTGTTTATGTCAATCACTTGATGTCAGTTCACTGCCCGTCTCCTTCGTCATGAGTTCCAGCTGTGTCTGGTCCCCTGTGTACCCGTATATACCTCCTGTTTGCAGTGCTGTCTTTGTTGTGCACTATTACTGTTTGGTTTTCATGCAGTTCCGTGTTCTGCGTTCTCCCTACTCTCAGGATTCTTGATGATGTTCTTTCTCCTGGTCCTCTGCTCATGCTTTGTTTTCTACTATTTGTTTTTCTGACTCTTTGTTTCTAATCACTTATGTTCTTTATTTTTCCTCGTTTAATATTCTGTTTTTATTATGGACTTGCAAATGAAATAACTTGCAAATGAATCCTGCTTTAGTGACTCCTCCATTACAGAATAGGAGCTATCCGCACATAAACAACCCCAGTAAACACTCCTGTACACTAGAACAGGAGATATTAGTCTATAAATACTTTCAATAAACACCCCTGTACATTAGAACAGGAGATATTAGTCCATACACAACCTAAACAAACACTCCTGTACACTAGAACAGGAGATATTAGTCTATAAATACTTTCAATACACGCTCCTGTACACTAGAATAAGAGATATTAGTTAATACACAACCTAAACAAACACTCCTGTACACTAGAACAGGAGATATTAGTTCATAAACATCCTTGTACACTAGAATAGGAGATATTAGTCCATACACAACCTAAACAAACACTTCTGTACACTAGAACAGGAGATATTAGTCTATAAACACTCTCAATAAACACTCCTATACACTAGAATAGAAGATATTACTCTATACACACTCCTGTACTATAAAACAAGGGATATTAGTCTATAAACACTCTCAATAAACACTCATATACACTAAAATAGGAGATATCAGTCCATAAACACCCTCAATAAACCCTCCTGTACACTAGCATATAAGATAGCTGTTAATAAACACTCTCAATAAACATATATGATATACACTGATATACACTAGAACAGGAGATATTAGTCCATCAATTCTTGTACACTAGAATAGTAGATATTAGTTCATACACAACCTAAACAAACACCCCTATACACTCAAAGATGAGTTATTAGTCCATAAACACTCCTGTACACTAGAACAGGAGATATTAGTCTAGAAACACTTTCAATAAACACTCCTATACACTTGAAGATGAGATATTAGTCCATAAACACTCCTGTACACTAGAACAGGAGATATTAGTCTATAAACACTCTCAATAAACACTCCTATACACTAGAACGGGAGATATTAGTTAATAAACACTCTGAATAAACACTCCTGTACACTAGAATATAAGATATCTGTCCATAAACACTCTCAATAAACACCGATATACACTTGAACAGGAGATATTAGTTCATGCACAACCTACTGACAGTCTAAACTGTCAAATTTGACATCGGCATAAAACTAAATTAATGACTGATAATGAATGTATTAAAATGAGCAGTCTTTATTTTCTTGTCTATAAATAAAAGTGTTAGTTTAAAGATGAAGGAAACGAATATAGACTCTGAGACGCAGTGATGCTTTAAGAACAGCACTAAGTTGTGTGCAGCCTATACGGGTTAATAGAGTATTAATTGCTAAACGTGGGCTGCCTGTTGCTTCTCTCATGCTTCGAGGAGCTCCAGCTGTTTTTCTAGTCTGACTGTGTAAAAGGGTGGAACGCGCGGGCAGCAGATATCTGCCTGACCTGTTCTCCAGCCTGCTCTGCTCGACTGCTACTTCTGCCTGCACCTCAGCAATCTTCATTACATCTACAGCTAATTCAAGCAAATGTCTCTCTCGGAATGTCCCCCTGTTTCGGAATGTCCGTCCTTTCGTCTGTGGACCTATCGGTGGCGTTACGTAGGAGCTCCAGACGAGAACCAGAAGCAGAGTCTGGACATCAAACGAGCCTTGCCTGATTGGAGTAAAGAGGGAATCTGTAAATCTGATTCTTCACAGAGCTCTCGCTTTAAACAGGCTGTCCAAACACCATCCTGAGGGGAAAACACGGTTTCCATCATTCGGAGCTCGGTAGCAGCCCCACCGCCGCTGGCCTGCCGCCAGTCCCACTCTGACTGACCGCCGCCTCCATCAGAGGGCTGAAAGGAAACGGCCTGTCTCTCTGATCTTCGGCCTGCTCCCCCCTCCACCTGATGAGCTTAGCAGCCGCGATTCGAACAGCGGGGACCCCCAGACCTCGTCCATAACACCACCCGTCTTATAGGCACATCAGGTCCATATTAGACCCCTCGAGGGCTGCTGGAGTTAGAGACCGCCAGACTGGCTGTCAACACATACGCTGCCTGTCAAAAGTTTAGGCACAGAGTACATAAATATACTGAACAATCACCCAACACAGAAAAGCCCAGTCAGAGTTAACAGGAAGTGGACAACAGTACTGGACAGGGGTCAGTTAGTCATTTAGGGGCAGCACGGTGGTGTAGTGGTCAGTATGGTGGTGTAGTGGTCAGCACAGTGGTGTAGTGGTCAGCACAGTGGTGTAGTGGATAGTATGGTGGTGTAGTGGTTAGTATGGTGGTGTAGTGGTTAGTACGGTGGTGTAGTGGTTAGTACGGTGGTGTAGTGGTTAGTACGGTGGTGTAGTGGTCAGCACAGTGGTGTAGTGGTCAGCACAGTGGTGTAGTGGTTAGTATGGTGGTGTAGTGGTTAGTACGGTGGTGTAGTGGTTAGTATGGTGGTGTAGTGGTCAGTATGGTGGTGTAGTGGTCAGCACAGTGGTGTAGTGGTCAGCACAGTGGTGTAGTGGATAGTATGGTGGTGTAGTGGTCAGTACGGTGGTGTAGTGGTTAGTACGGTGGTGTAGTGTTTAGTATGGTGGTGTAGTGGTTAGTACGGTGGTGTAGTGGTTAGTAGGCTGTTGTAGTGGTTAGTATGGTGGTGTAGTGGTTAGTACGATGGTGTAGTGGTTAGTACGATGGTGTAGTGGTTAGTATGGTGGTGTAGTGGTTAGTACGGTGGTGTAGTGGTTAGTACGGTGGTGTAGTGGTCAGTATGGTGGCGTAGTGGTCAGTATGGTGGCGTAGTGGTTAGTATGGTGGTGTAGTGGTCAGTATGGTGGTGTAGTGGTCAGTATGGTGGTGTAGTGGTCAGTACGGTGGTGTAGTGGTTAGTAAGGTGGTGTAGGGGTTAGTATGGTGGTGTAGTGGTTAGTACGGTGGTGTAGTGGTCAGTATGGTTAGTATGGTGGTGTAGTGGTCAGTATGGTGGTGTAGTGGTCAGCACTGTCTCCTCACAGTAAGATGATCTGGGTTGGATTCCCGGTCTGGGTGGTTCTGTGTGGAGTGTGTATGTTCTCTCTGTGTTTGAGTGGTTTCCTCCGGGTACTCGGGTTTCCTCCCACAGTACAAACACATGCATGTTAGGATCCTCACTCTAAACTGACCGTAGGTGTGAGTGAGTGTGTTGGCCATGTGATAGACTGGCGAACTGTCCATGGTGTACCCTGCCTTCACCCGATGACACTTAGATTGGCTTCTAATGTTCATGCTGGGAATATTAAGCTAGCTTCTGATGTTCATATTGGGAACACTGAGCTAGCTTCTGATGTTCGTACTGGGAATACTGAGCTAGCTTCTGATGTTCATGCTGGGAACACTGAGCTAGCTTCTGATGTTCATATTGGGAACACTGAGCTAGCTTCTGATGTAATGCTGGGAATACTGAGCTAGCTTCTGATGTTCATACTGGGAATACTGAGCTAGCTTCTGATGTTCATACTGGGAATACTGAGCTAGCGTCTGATGTCCATGCTGTGAATACTGAGTTATCTTCTGGTGTCCATGCTGGGAAAACTTCCACCAGCAGTGACCTGAACCTGAGTTGGGCTGGACGTGGGTCCAGATCTTTGACCAGCTGACCATCTGTATCCAGTAGCTGCAGCTGTGTTGCCTCATTAAGATTTATATTGATTATAATGTGAAAACATGTTTAATTTTTTTGGTTTATTTAATATTATGTATGATTTTATGACTTAAAGTGACGATAACAGCCCATTACAAACTGTCTCCATCCTCAGTGCGGGCCACTAAAGGGGGCTTCACGGCCCACCAGCCAGGTTGAGAAACCCTGCATTAAATAACAAAACCCAAAGCGTGTGAGTACCTGTGTGAGCAGACCATGTGTGCGTTTAATAGGTAACAATGAAACTTCAGCTTAATTAGCGGGGCTTTAGTCACCTCTGTGCAATTTGAGATTTGAGACTAATCAGGTTGTTTTTCCAGGATGAAGTCACTGCAGTAATTAAAGCTTATGTTCAGTTATTTCTCAGTGTAATTGAACACTCAACAATTAAAGTTGTAGAGAAAAAAAAAACACAGAAAAATGAGTTCTTTAGTTCAAACGGAACTCAGTGAACAGCTCACTTCTGATATCAGGCTCATTATTCAGTACAGCCGTAATCCTCAGGGTCTGTGCACTTGTGCTACCAGGGCTTGAGGAAAGGCAGTGACCACGTAGGCTTTGAAGGACGGTATAACTGCTGTTTATCGTTACTATTTAAAGGTAAATCAGAGCTGAGGCGTCCGTATGTTGCCTCAGCGGGAGCTTGGTAAGCCTTGTGTCAACCATAGAGCCCGTTTACTTGGCGCTGTGTTTAAACATACAGCACAGCCAAAGTCTTACAGCGTCTGAGAAAATTATATCTAAGCTGTTAGAATTTATTTAGTCCACTATAACACATACATATATAATACTTATAGGCTCTTGACCTTTGAGATCTAAACAACTTCCACTCCACACTGAGGGACTCAGTTGCCCATTTGCAATTAGTTTCTGGATCCAAGTGTGGTTTCTCCACTGTCCTCTACACTTTATCTCTGTTTAATTATTAAAAACTAACCCTTAACCCTGACTCTAACTCATATTCATGTACTTAGATCAAACTACTGTCATCTCTTTGGATTCCCGCAGTATCGCGATGGCTTCCAGTGTACATTTCCAGATATCTGGACAAAAAACTAGCACCGGTACTTCAGTCATGAGGTCAAAAGTTTATCATAACAACTGCTTAGCCACACCCTAGTGACCCCCCTAGCAAAACCCAAGCAATAACCTGAGTTTAGCTAATAATATCCTAGAAACATGCTAGCAACCACCTACAACACCAAAACTTAACAACAGTTACAACCTAATAGCCAGCCAGAAACCATAGGGACAAATTAGCAACACCCTAACAACCACATGGAATACCAAAGAAACTAATAAGCAACAACCACCCACAATACCATAGAGACTAATAAGCAACATCCTAGCAACCACCTGAAATACAAAGAAACTAAGCAACAAGCAACAATCAATCACCCAGAATACCATAGAGACTAATTAGCAACATCCTTGCAACCACACAGAATATCAAGGATATAATTAGCAGCACCTTAGCAACCACACAGAATATTAAAGAACAAATTAGCAACATTCTAGCAACCCGGAATACTACAGAAGTAGTTAGCAATGATTTAGCCACCACCATGGAACCAATTAGCCACACCCTAGCAACCACCCAGAGTACCAAAGAAATAATGATAGCAACACTTATAACAGCCACCTGGAATACCATATAATTAATAAGCAACAATCCTAGCAACCTCACAGAATAGCATGGAACTGATTAGCAACAATCCCAGCAACCACCCGGAATATCACAAGCATCAATCCTAGCAACCAAATGATCTGGAACACCATATAAATAATTAGCAACAATCCTAGCAACTTTTCAGAATAGCATGGGACTAATTAGCAACAGTCCTAGCAGCCCCCTGGAATACCATATAATTCATTAGCAACAATCCTAGCAACCTCCCGGATAAGCATGGAACTGATTAGCAACAATCCTAGTAACCACCTGGAATATCACAAGCAACAATCCTAGCAACCAAATGATCTGGAATACCATAGAAATAATTAGCAACAATCCTAGCAACTTTTCAGAATAGCATGGCACTAATTAACAACAGCCCTAGCAGCCACCTGGAATACCAAATAATTCATTAGCAACAATCCTAGCAACTTCCCGGATTAGCATGGAACTGATTAGCAACAATCCTAGTAACCACCTGGAATACCACAAGCAACAATCCTAGCAACTTTTCAGAATAGCATGGGACTAATTAGCAACAGTCCTAGCAGTCACCTGGAATACCATTAAACAAATTAGCCACAATGCTAGGAATTTCACTTGGAAAACCACATAACAAATTAGCAAAACCCTAGCAACCACCCGAGATGCTGGAACAGCAAACTAATTATTAGCAGCATTTATTTCTTTCTGTTTTTTTCAGGAAATTAAATTAAAGTTTAATGAGTTCAGTTCAGTGATTTATTATAAATATACATTTAAACACAGACATCAAAATGCCTGAAAGAGCTCAGGATCAAAGAGCCGCTGCTTTCCTGTAACTCAGAACAGGTGACGAACAAATTCCCCTACAGGAGTTTATGCACTGATTTTCAGAATCCAGGTTTTTGTAGAGTTTCATTTACATCCATTAACTCAATCAATTCAAATGACTTTTACTTCTCGCATTGAGCTAATTACTACAGTCAGGCATCACTAAATATAGTCACTAATGATCAGAGCGAGGCTGTCATGCTGAATTCCTGATTAGTTCTACTGCAGATTAGCGGCGCTGATTAAATTAAAAGTTTACAGCCTATTAGTGGACCAGTTTTTCTAACCTATATAAACCTCTGGCTTATTTTGTATTCACAGGTTTTATGGAATTATGATCAAAATGAAATGAGTTCCTGTTTTAGAAGACGAGCATGACTCCATGGCTGGCCACAGTAAGCAAGTGGCCTAATCATTGCAGCTTAGTAAACAACAATGAGCTTATAGGCCTTCTTCAGATCTTCTCAGATCTGTATATCTGATGATATACACTGTATAACCAAATGTATCACTTCTATGGCCACAGGTGTATAAAACCAGTACCTAGTCATGCAGACTGCTTCTACACACATTAGTAAAGAATGGGTCTCTCAGGAGCTCACTGAACTCCAGCGTGGTACCGTGATAGGACGCCACCTGTGCAAGTCCAGTGGTGAAGTTTCCTCACTACTAAATATTCCACAGTGGACTGTCAGTGATGTTCTAACAAAGTTGAAGTGATTGAGAACAACAGCAACTCAGACACCAAGTGGTAGAACACGTACAATGACAGAGCGGGTCAGCGGATGCTGAGGAGCATAGAGCACAGAGGTCACCAACTTTCTACAGAGTCAATCACTACAGACCTCCAAACTCCATGTGGTCTTCAGATCAGTTCAAGAACAGAGCGTAGAGAGCTTCATGGAATGGGTCTCCATGGCCAAGCAGCTGCATCCAAGACCCACATCACCAAAAGCAATGCAAAGTGGTGTAAAGCACGTTGTCACTGGACTCTAGAGCAGTGGAGACGTGTTCTCTGGAGTGACCAATCACGCTTCTCCGTCTGGCAATCCGATGGACGAGTCTGGGTTTGGCGGTTACTAGAAGAACGGTACTAGTCTTACTTCGTTGTGCTGAGAGTAAAGTTTGGTGGAGGGGGGATCCTGGTGTGGGGTTGTTTTTCAGGAGTTGGGCTCGGACCCTCAGTTCCAGTTCCAGCTTCAGCAGACCAAAAGATTCTGGAGAACTTCATGCTCCCAACTTTGTGGGGACAGTTTGGGGGGACGCCCCCTTCCTGTTCCAACATGACTGCCCACCAGTGCACAGAGCAGCTCCATAAAGACATGGAGGAGCGAGTTAGGTGTAGAAGAACTACTTGACTGGCCTGCACAGAGTCCTGACCTCAACCTGATAGAACACCTTTGTGATGAATTAGAGCGGAGACTGAGAGCCAGACCTTCTCATCCAACATCAGTGTCTGACCTCACTAATGGTCTTCTGGAAGAACGGTCCAACATTCCCATAAACACTCTCCTAAACCTTGTGTCCCAGAAGAGCTGAAGCTGTTACAGCTGCAAAGGTTGGGCCGACATTATATTAAACCCTATGAATTAAGAACGAGACGTCACATGTTCTGAGGTATCGTGTACGTATACAATCAGTGTTCACTTGTTATCCGTAGCTGTGGCTGTGCAGCGTCAGTGGAGGAGGTTGCTGTGTTTTCTCTCCTACGGGCACAGATCTAAACGAAGCGAGCTGCTTTATATCGTTACAATAAGGGGGACTTCAGTTTCACCCACCTTGTTGATTCACAGCGTCACCCCCCCCCCCCACCTCCAGCGAGTCTCTTCTCTGATCTGCTGCTTTGAGACAGAGAGACATCAAAGGCTTTCTCCGACAAATGGAGGCGCAAAAGACCCAGATGAAAAGCTGCATGCAGACGAACCTGCTGATTAGAATTGCGCTTTTTGTGCTTGTTTTCTAATTGGGCCCGCTGCCAGCCCCCCTGTCTGAGCGCCGCGAAGCGGTGGGAGTGGGATCCCCATTACCAATGCGAGCGCCGCCATCTCTCGCTTAATTAAGCATAAGATACACGCGTGCGCAGTCACACAATTAGAGCTCCATGTGCGCGCGTGCCCACGTTTAGCCCGCGCTGGAGGGTCCTCGAGGCCATGAACAAAGACAAGCGACACGGTGGGGGGGGTTCATTTTGTTGAAAATCAGTACACTTTTAAAGGGCCCTGATATCCAGTGCTGTGCCACAGTTTGAGGCACTCGGGGGCGTTGTTATATTTAAAAAGCTATTTTTTTCCAGACAGGAATCTTTTATTTACTCAGTAAAATACTTTATTTTTTAAGTATTAAACAGTATTAATAGAGTAAGTAGAGCTTTATTTAACCCTTTCTGAGCTTCTCCTAAACAACCCAGTATTATTATCAGTTCTCATCTAATACCTGCTTTGACTGCTCAGTACTTCATTAAGATAAATCAAGATTTGCTGCTGAAGGAACTGAACACATTCATACGATGTCTGGGGCGTCCAGGAGAAATCTGGAACCTAACTTTGTTCTTCAAACTGGATCAAGATCTGATCTACTTCTCTCACAATAACATATTCATGTTACTTTGTATTGTATGTATGATTATTTACATCTGCTCTAATCAGATCTGCTGTTCTTACTGGTGAACATACACTTATTGATCAGATACATGTTGAAACAGTAGCTTCACTAACACAATCAGCTTAAAGGAAACCCCGGCTGGTATCACTTGTAAGCATTAATAAGGTGTAAAGACTCTAAATTATTAAACACGTTATAAAAATCACTAAAAGTATCAGATTTATTAGATTTTGTGTAAAATCTGCTGCACGTTGGTCTCCATTGTTGTATCTACTGACGTGATCAGCGGGTAGTGACGTCAAATGGTTGCAGTAACCGGCCGTCACGCTTGAGCACAGCTAGCTACTAAACATGCTACTGTTCAGTCTTTACAGTTTGAGCTAGAACTCAACATTTCTGACATCAGCGGTGACATCACACACCACGTTAGTGTAAATGGTGAACAGAGAGTGTGGAGGAGAGAGTGACACAGTGCTGGAGTTGTTGTGAAGCTGTGTGTTGGTGTTGACGGAGAAGGAGAGTGTCTGTTAAAGGAGCTCCGCTTTCTAGCAGGAAACATTCACACTCAGTAAACAGCTAGATACACTGAACGGGAGTGTCTCTGAGCTTCACACTCCTTTATTAGTGAACTAGTATGTTCACTACTAAGACTGTACTTTCACCTTCAGGATCCACAAACGAGGAGAAGCAGCTGACGCTAACGCTAAACGTTCTCAGGAGAGAATCCAGCGCATGTTCACGTTCACGGTTCTTCTGGCGGTTCTCCATAATCTGGAGCTTCTGGACTTCCTGTGTGGGGAAACTGTGGCACTGCATTGTGTTTTAGTCTACGCTTAAAACCAACAGCCTCCGTCAAGTCTCTCTCCAGTGGTGGTCTACTGAACCACTCAAACTCATCCAGACTGAAGTGAGGAGAGCAGAGCGGGGGTCTTTGGGTAGCTGTGTTGGTCCACACGCTGCTTCACTAACTATTCTCCTTGTTTATGTTTGTGAAGCTGTTTAGACTAATATCAGTCTTCACACTGCCTTTCACTGAAACAACATCAACAACACAATGTACATGGTTTTCTTTAAGCTAGGTTAGTAACTAACACTCACTCCTTCACACCACAGTCCAGTTCAGACCTGAAACCATCTGACCTTATCTACCCAGCAGGCATTGCACCTCAGTAATAATAGCTGCATCCATATGTTACATATTTAGAATAAAAGTGTTAATTTATAAATAATGTTTAGTGATTTTTATAACGTGTCTTAATAATTTAGAGTCATTACACCATATTAAGACCACAAGTGTTACCAGGGTTCCCTTTAAGTCTACACCGTGTAAGTTATTGCTCGTCTGTCATTTCAGCAGCAGCCAATCAGTGTACTGCGTATTATTCAGCCCTGATTTGAGGCCCGGCTCGTCTGAGAGATTTCACAGCGGAACTAAGATCAAACTGCTGGATACAGTTGAGCGTGCGACGGCTGTGACTGACAGCAGTAAATTCCGTCTCATTATGCCTCAGTGCTTATTCGATTTGCTGAAGGTGATACTGTCTCCTTGAAATTGCGGCGAGCTCCAGTGCAGCTGTTTGATGAAGTGCGTTTAACTCACAGAGCGCAGTCAGTGAGGCGCTGGAGAGCCAGGCGGCAGACCCAGCCTGAAGACTGGGCTGTAAAACAACAGCAGCCAGTTCTACTGATGATTAACCCCCATCAGCTGAGCCCGTTCAAAGACTTCAAAGGGCTTTGTTTGTGTTTTTTGTCATAAAGTTTAATTAAGTTGACTTGACACCATAATACAATAGCAACGGCCTAGCAACGCCATGGTGATATGATAGCAATGGCCTAGCAACACCTTAGCGATATGATAGCAATGGCCTAGCAACATCTTAGTGATATAATAACAATGGTCTAGCAACACCTTAGCGATATGATAGCAATGGCCTAGCAACATCTTAGCGATATGATAGCAATGGCCTAGCAACACCTTAGCGATATGATAGCAATGGCCTAGCAACACCTTAGCGACATGATAGCAATTTCCTAGCAACGCCGTAGTGATATGATAACAATGGTCTAGCACCACCTTAGCGTTATGATAGCAATGGCCTAGCAACACCTTAGCAATATGATAGCAATTTCCTAGCAACACCTTAGCGATATGATAGCAATTTTGTAGCAACACCTTAATGATATGATAGTAATGGTCTAGCAACACCTTAGTGATATGATAGCAGCAGTCTAGCAACACCCTTGCTATATGATAGCAATGGTCTAGCAACACCTTAGCAATATGATAGCAATTTCCTAGCAACGCCTTAGCTATATGATAGCAATTTGCTAGCAACGCTTAGTGATATGATAGCAATGGTCTAGCAACACCTTAGTGATATGATAGCAATGGCCTAGCAACACCTGATAGCAATTTCCTAGCAACAAGTTAGCTATATAATAGCAATGGTCTAGAAACACCTTAGCGATATGATAGCAATGATCTAGCTACACCTTAGCGATATGATAGCAATGATCTAGCAACAAATTAGCGATATGATAGCAATGGCCTAGCAACACCATAGTGATATGATAGCAATTTTCTAGCAACACCATAGTGATATGATAGCAATTTCCTAGCAATGCCTTAGTGATATGATAGGAATGACCGAGCAACACCTTAGTGATATGATAGCAATTTCCTTGCAACACTTTAGCGATATGATAGCAATGGCCTAGCAACACCTTAGCGATATGATAGCAATTTCCTAGCAACACCTTAGCAATATGATAGCAATTTTCTAGCAGCGCCTTAAGGATATCATAGCAATAGTCTAGCAACACCTTAGCGATATGATAGCAATTTCCTAGCAAAGCCTTAGTGATATGATAGCAGCAGCCTAGCAACGCCTTAGCTATATGATAACAACAGCCTAGCAATGCCTTAGCAACATGATAGCAATGGCCCATCCATAACCTTGGCTATATGATAGCAACAGCCTGGAAACATCCTAACAACACCTTAGAAACAACTTGGGATAACCTCAGCAACCACCTGGGTCACCAATGCAGTGGCCTAACAACCCCTTTGCAACCACTTGGGATACCAATGCAGTGACCTAGCAACCCCTTATCAATCATTTAGGACACCAACTCAATGGCCTAGCAATACCTTAGCAACAACTTGGAATACCAGTACAACCACATAGCACCGCATAAACAACCACCTGGGATACCAACACAATGGCCTAGCAACATTGTAGTAACGATGTGGGTTACTAATGCAGTGGCCTAGGGACACCTTAGCAACTACCTCGAACAACATAGCAACAAGCTAACAACACCTTAGCAACCATCTGGGATACCTATACAATGGCATAGCAACACCCTAACAACCACCTAGAATACCAATGCAGTGGCCTAGCAACCCTTTAGAAACCACCTGATGATATCAATGCAATAGCCTAACAACACTTTAAAAACAACATTCGATACCAATGCAATAACAACACCTTAGCAACCATCTGGGATACAAACGCAATGGCCTAGCAGCATTGTAAGAACAATGTGGGTCACTAACACGGTGGCCAAGCAACACCTTAGCAACCACATGGGACATAACAACGGGCTAACAACACCTTAGCAACCACCTGGGACACCAATGCAATAGCCTAGCACCCCCTTAGCAACCATCTGGGATACGAACACACAGGCCTAGCAGCATTGTGAGAACAATGTGGGTTACTAACATGGTGGCCTAGCAACACCTTAGCAAACACCTGGGACAACCTTGCAATGGGCTAACAATACCTTAGCAACCACGTGTAATATTAATGCAGTAGCATAGCAACACCTTAACAACCATCTAGGATACGATCACAATGGCCTAGTAGCATTGTGGGAACAATGTGGGTTACTAACACGGTAGCCTAGCAACATCTTAGCAACCACCAGGGACAACCTAGCAATGGGCTAACATTACCTTAGCAACCACCTGTAATATCAATGCAGTAGCATAGCGACACCTTAACAACCATCTAGGATACGAACGCAATGGCCTAGTAGCATTGTGGGAACAATGTGGGTTACTAAAACGGTAGCCTAGCAACACCTTAGCAACCACCAGGGACAACCTAGCAATGGGCTAATAATACTTTGGCAACCACCTGTAGTACCAACGCAGTAGCATAGCAGCACCTTAACAACCATGTGTGTTGTCATGGCAACGACCTTTCAACTTCTCCGCAACCACCCGGCATTCCATAGCAGTGCATGAATTCCCATGACTGGCCACACGGGGGCGCCTTCCACTACAAAAGGATAAGGAAGCGTGACCTGAGAGACTTTGAGAGACTCCTCCCCTTTCATCTGACCGGGAAGTACACCTGTCCAGACCAGCACTGCTCAGGAGGGGGTCCACTCTCACTCTGAGTTACAGGCTGACCTCAGACCAGTCCAGTTTAAAGACCCAGTTCAGGAGGATGGACTGGGAGACGGTCCTGCTCAGCTTCAGCGCCGCTTACAGGCTTCATTTAACAGCGTGTCGGCAAAGGACGTGGATTTATACCTCCTTATGAGGGGCTTTGTTCCAGTGAGTGACCAACAAGAAAGACCCCCGAAGACAGCCATGTCAGGAATTACTACAGAAAAGCTGTAAGTAGAGGATCTTCATTTATTTCACTTCTCTCTCTCAGCGGGATCGCTTCCTTCAAAGAACTCAAGGAAAAACTAATGTTTTTAATTTATTACATAAACATTATTAAAGTTTAACACATACCATTTACTCTTAATTCTGATCCATACATCCCAAACTATACTACTAGCAGTGCTGGAGTGTTTAAACACTGTCCACTCACTGTCCACTCTATTAGTCACTCCTACTACTTGCTGGTCCACCTTGTAGATGTAAAGTCAGAGACAGTAGCTCATCTGCTGCTGCACAGTTTGTGTTCCTCTAGTTCTTCATCAGTGGACACAGGACGCCGCCCACAGGACACTGCTGTCCGGATAGTTTTGGTTGGTGGACGATTCTCAGTCCAGCAGTGACGCTGAGGGGTTTGTTTATATAAGCTGAGGAGCGTGTGTAGGGTCACTGGCGGGTGTGACAGTAAATATGATGCGTATGTTTCTGAACCGTTTCACACCAAACCACTCTCTCTCTTCCTCTCTCTCTTCTTCCCTCCCTACCTTTCTCTCTACCTCACTCTTTCCCACTCTCTCCTCCTCTCTCTCTTCCTCCCCCTCTTCACTCCCCCTCTCTCTGTCTATCTCTCTGTCCCTTTCTCACTCACTCTCTTCCCTCCTCTCTCTCCCTCACTTCTTCTCTCGCTTACATTCCTCCATCTTTCTCTCCTCTCTCTCTCTCAGTGCCTTTCTCTCTCTCCCTCTCTCTCCCTCCCTCTCTCTCTCTCACTTCTCTCCACCTCACTCTCATTCCCACTCTCTCTTCCTCCCTCCCTTTCTCTCTACTTCACTTTCTTTCCTGCTCTCTTTCTCCCCCTGGCTATTCTCCTCCCTCCACCTCCCCATCTCCCTCTCTCCCTCTTTTACTCCCCCCCCTCTTCCTCTCTCTCTTTCTCCCTCCCTCTCTCTCCATCTCCCTCTTTTACGCCCCTCTCTCTGTCTCTTTCTCACTCTCTCTCTTCTCTCTCTTTCTTCTCTCTACCTCACTCTTTCCCACTCTCTTCCTCCCTCCCTTCCTTTCTCTCTACCTCACTATCTTTCTCTCTCTCTCTTCCTCCCTCCCTTCTTTTCACTCTCCCCCACTCTCTCTCTTTCTCCCTCTCTCCCTCCCTCCCTCTCTTCTCTCTCTCATTTCTTCTCTCTACCTCACTCTTTCCCACTCTCTTCCTCCCTCCCTTCCTTTCTCTCTACCTCACTATCTTTCTCACTCTCTCTCTTCCTCCTTCCCTTCTTTTCATTCTCCCTCACTCTCTTTTCCACTCTCTCCCTCCCTCCCTCCCTCCCTCCCTCCCTCTCCCTCCCTCACTCTCTCCCTTACTCTCTCCATCTCCCTCTCTCTGTCTTTCTGTCTCTTTCTCACTCACTTATTCTCTTTCCTCCTCTCTCTCTCTTTCTTTCTCTCTCTCTCTCTCTCTAGTACTAAAATGTAACACGTCCACAGGGGGTCGTTGTTGTTTCATCATGAGCTCATCAACTCTGCGCAGTAAGTTATTTTCACAGAGCTCTCAGTCTCTCAGTCTGCAGATCTCAGATCAGATCACTGTTTCCTTTTTGCCTATACGAATTAAAGAAGAGCACGTGCTCAGTGAGATCTTCTCTCTGGCGTCCGCGTCTGGAACTCTGTTAAGGTGTGACGGCGGTTTACGCTTGTCAGACAAGCCCCGCCCCTTACGTGGGGATTCGCTGATAGTTGAATGACTAATAACTAAATACTTGAATGACGAATGACTAACCAATCATAGACGGGGGCGGGGTTTTAATAGAAGGTGAGTGATATCGCTAACATCTAACCGATTCACGTTTAATTGAGAACTGACCAATCAGCGAACGGATTGTGAGGACCAGCCAATCCCAGCGCAGGAGGCCGTAGACGTAAGAACATAATGTCCAATGCTATAACACTACTAGGCAGTGGGCGTGGCCTATCAGACACCAGGTGCGCGACAGGAGGCCCGGTGGGCGTGGCTAGGCAGGTGGGGAAACATAAATAAAGCCTCGTGCTTCTCAAGTACCCTGCTTGTCTCTGGTTGCTATAGTGACGCGAGCTGTCCAATCGGTTTCTGTTCGTGAGTATAAACTATCACCCAATCCAAGCGCAGGAGGATGGATCCTGATTAGGGAGGGGGGGGGGCTTAAGCTCGCGGTCTGCAGCCAACTTTCCCACGGTGGCACTCAGTGTGCGGGCGGAGCGCGAGCTAACCGGACTGACTGACACCGCGACCTGCACGCGCATACGCACGCGGGTTTAGGATTTCGTTCGCGCGCGTTGAGCCACAGATTGCACGGAGACTCCATAGCATTTTGTTCCTCTCCCCGCGTGCCGTGCAGCTATGAGGAGGTTTAGGGAGGGGGCTCGCTCCCTCCCGGTGAGGTGCACGAGCTGAAGTACGGGAGCGCGCGCCGTGCAGCCGGGAGCACCGCGCAGCCTCCAGCTGGGCTTCTGCATCAGCGCACCAGAGGAGCCAAGTTAGGCTCGCAGCGCGGCTCTGGACGTACGCACGTGCCGTGCAAGCCTGAGGGGAAAGTGCAACACGCGCCAACGTGAAAATCTCCCCAAAAAATAAACAAACAAAATCAGCAATAACAACAAATAACATAAACAACAACACCAGCAGCAGCCGTGGCTTGGATGGACTTGTGGTCGCGCGCGCGGGGATTTGCGCTGGACTTCTGCAGGCGGGTGCACGCGTTGTGGATGTGCATGGCTGAACTCGGCTGGAGCGCGAGCTGCGGGGCGTAACACCAAAAACAAACAGACGAATAGGCGCGAGCCGGCCACGTGCAACCAGACCAGCGTTGCTGCGCGAGCCACAACTGAGTCTGTACGGAGAGAAAGTTCTATCGTCGAAGACCGGAGTTATTTTGGGCGCGCGCACACAGGGATGCAGCGCGGGATGATGTACGGGCTGCTGTGAGGCTCGCGCTCCATCTCTTTCTCTTTTTCTCTCTCTCTCTCTCTCTCTCTCTCTCTCTCTCTCTCTCTCATTCTGATTTCTATCCCCCCCTCTCTCTTTTTCTACCCTCGCGTGCGCAAGTTGTTCACCGGGGCTCGAGCAAACATGTTGCGCGTGTGCGCGCTGCATTCGCTCGTCCTGCTGCTCGGAGGTAAGTGTGTGTGTGCGCGTGTATATGTGTGTGTTGGGTGGGTGGTTCGGGGGGCGGTTGGTGGAGATCGGGGTTCACAAATTCGAGGTGCTCTTTTAACTTGTCCTCGCGCTGTTGTGCCGTCTCGTGCTTTGGCGATATCTCGTCATGTGTGAGCTTCGAGCGCGCGGCACCGGGTTGTACCCGGCTCCAGAGAATCTCTCTCTCTCTCTCTCTCTCTCTCTCTCTCTCTCTCTCTCTCTCTCTCTCTCGTTCGTGTCCGTTGGCGCTCTCTCCTCCCTCCATCTTTCTTTTTTCTTTCTTTCCTCTCCTTTATCTCCTCTCATTCTTTCTTTATTGCTGGTTTATTTAATTCCTCCTCTCTCCTCTCTTTCTTAATATTCTTTATTCCTTTCCCCTTTTCACTCTCTCTTTTCGTATCTTCTCTCTTTGTCCTTTTTCTGCTCCCTTCTTTTTTTCTTTCTTTCTTTCTTACTCTTCTCTCTCCCCTCATTTTTCTTTATTGCCATTTTCTTTCATTCTCTCTCTCTCTCTCTCTCTCTCTCTCTCTCTCTCTCTCTCTATACCTATCCCATTTTTTCATTCTTTCCTTCTGCTTTCATTTCCCTCTATTATGTCTCAATCTTTTCTTTCTCTCTGTCTTTTCCACCTGCCCCTTTTCCCTCTTGCCCCTTTCTCTTTTCTTTCTCACCTTCCTTTCGTCCCTCTTTCATATTTACACCCTTTTCTGTTTCCTCTCATTTATTTCTTTATTGCTCTTTTCTTTCTTTCTTTCTTTCTTTCTTTCTCATTTTTCTTTATTGCCATTTCATTCTTCGTCTCTCTCTCTCTCTTTTTCCTCTCTCTACCGATCCCTTGTTTTCATTCTTTCCTTCTGCTTTCACTTCCCTCTATTCTGTCTCTCTGTCTCCCTCTGTCTTTTCCACCAGCCCCTTTTCCCTCTTGCCCCTTTCTCTTTTCTTTCTCACCTTTCTTTCGTCCCTCTTTCATATTTACACTCTTTTCTGTTTCCTCTCATTTCTTTCTTTCTTCCTTCCTTTTTCTTTTATTTGGTCTTTCTTTCTCTCACTATGCATCTTTTTTTTTCATTCTTTCCATCTGGTTTCATTTTCCTCTGTCCCATCTCATTGTCTCTCTCTCTCTCAACCCATTTTGTCCTCTCTTTCGTTGCCGTCTCTCCTCCCTCTCTCCTCTCCTCTCTCTTTCTCCCGTTCTGTAGTGTACACAGTGCCGGAGTGGGTAATCGTGAGAATTGCTGGTGGGCAGATTGTGTTTTGTGCCACATACAAGCCGAACAACTCTATAAATATTACAGCTTGTGTGTATATGTAGGGATTTAAGGGGTCCGCTAGTGCCCCCCCCCTCCCCCCATACCTCAAGTGTTTGCTGATTGTAACTGTGAACAGTGGACAGATAATAGATGAAGCTGAAGTTATATTATTTCCTGTTCCACCTTAAATGAGGTAGCACTAGCACACATTCAGGTGCCAGCACAAACCCATAACTGCTGTACTGTTTAAGGTGGAATGAAATTTTTTAAGGAAACATCAGCCTCGATGCTTCATCAACATCAGCCGTGCTGCTGGTTAACGGACTGTCATGATGTTTAAGGCTTCTGTCACTTTTCATTTGATCACTGTCTCACTATTGCTCACGTTTTTTTAAGGCGGAACGGAATTTTCAATAGAAACATCAGCTGTAATGCATCATTAGTATCAGCCGTGCTGCTGGTTAACGGACTGTCATGATGTTTAAGACTTCTGTCAGTTTTCATTTGATCACTGTCTCACTATTGATCCCATTTAAGGTGGAACGGAATTTCCAACAGGAACATCAGTCTCTGTGGATGGTCGAGTTTAGTGGTGCTGCTGCTTTATGGACTCTTAGGATATTTAGGACATTCATTTGACTGTCTGACCATTGCTCATGTTTTTAAGGTGGAACGGAAATTCTCATAGCAACATCAGCCTCAATGAATCATTGACATCAATAGAACTGCCAGTTAATGGACTCTTATGACATTAACAACTTTTCAGTTGATCACTGTCTCAATACAGGTCACATTTTTAAGGTGGAATGGAATTTCCAATGAAAACATCAGCTTCAATGGATCGTCAAGTTCAATAGTACTGCTTGTTAATGGACTCTTATGACCTTTAAGACTTTTGTCAGTTTTCATTTGAACACTGTCTCACTATTGGCCACATTTTTAAGGTGGAATGGAATTTCCAGGCGGCACGGTCGGTGGTGTAGTGGTCAGTATGGTGGTGTAGTGGTCAGTATGGTGGTGTAGTGGTTAGTATGGTGGTGTAGTGGTCAGTATGGTGGTGTAGTGGTCAGTATGGTGGTGTAGTGGTTAGTATGGTGGTGTAGTGGTTAGTACGGTGGTGTAGTGGTCAGTATGGTGGTGTAGTGGTTAGTATGGTGGTGTAGTGGTCAGTATGGTGGTGTAGTGGTCAGTATGGTGGTGTAGTGGTTAGTATGGTGGTGTAGTGGTTAGTATGGTGGTGTAGTGGTCAGTATGGTGGTGTAGTGGTCAGTATGGTGGTGTAGTGGTTAGTATGGTGGTGTAGTGGTTAGTATGGTGGTGTAGTGGTTAGTATGGTGGTGTAGTGGTCAGTATGGTGGTGTAGTGGTTAGTATGGTGGTGTAGTGGTCAGTATGGTGGTGTAGTGGTCAGTATGGTGGTGTAGTGGTCAACACTGTCTCCTCACAGTAAGATGATCTGGGTTGGATTCCTGGTCCGGGTGGTTCTGTGTGGAGTGTGTATGTTCTCCCTGTGCTTGAGTGGGTAAACTGCCTGTAGGTGTGAGTGTGTGTTGGCCGTGTGATGGACTGGCGAACTGTCCATGGTGTACCCCGCCTTCACCCAATGACACTGGGATTGGCTCTAATTTCCAGTGGGAACACCAGCTTCAATGGATTGTCAAGTTCAATCGTGCTGCTGGTTTATGGACTCTTATGACTTTTAGGACTTCTGTCAGTTTTCATTTGATCACTATTTCACTATTGCTCACGTTTTTTAAGGTGGAACAGAATTTCCAGTAGGAACATCAGCCTTAATGCATTATCAATATCAGTAGTGTTGCTGGTTAATGGACTCATGACTTTTAGGACTTCTGCCAATTTTAGTTTGATCACTGTCTGACTATTGCTCATGTTTTTAAGGTGGAATGGATATTCTGATAGAAACATTAGCCTCAATTCATCATTGACATCAATCGTACTGCTTGTTATTGGACTTTTATGATATTAACAATTTTTCCTTTGATCACTGTCTGACCATTGCTCACATTTTTAAGGTGGAATGGAATTTCCAATAAGAACATCAGCTTTAATGGATCGTTGAGTTCAATCGTGCTGCTGGTTTATGAACTCTTATGATATTTAAGACTTCTGTCAGTTTTCGTTTGATCACTGTCTCACTATTGGTTATATTTTTAAGGTGGAATGGACTTTTCAATAGGAACATGAGCCTTAATGCATCATCAATATCAGTAGTACTGCTGGTTTATGGACTCTTATGACATTTAAGACTTTTGTCAGTTCTTACTATTGCTCAAGAATTTTTAAGGTGGAACGGAATTTCTCATAGCAACATCAGCCTCAATAAATCATTGACATCAATAGAACTGCCAGTTAATGGACTCTTATGACATTAACAACTTTTCAGTTGATCACTGTCTCAATACAGGTCACATTTTTAAGGTGGAATGGAATTTCCAATGAAAACATCAGCTTCAATGGATCGTCAAGTTCAATAGTACTGCTTGTTAATGGACTCTTATGACCTTTAAGACTTTTGTAAGTTTTCATTTGATCACTGTCTCACTATTGGCCACATTTTTAAGGTGGAATGGAATTTCCAGGCGGCACGGTCGGTGGTGTAGTGGTCAACACTGTCTCCTCACAGTAAGATGATCTGGGTTGGATTCCTGGTCCAGCTGGTTCTGTGTGGAGTGTGTATGTTCCTATGCTTGAGTGGGTAAACTGCCTGTAGGTGTAAGTGTGTGTTGGCCATGTGATGGACTGGCGAACTGTCCATGGTGTACCCCGCCTTCGCCCAATGACACTGGGATTGGCTCTAATTTCCAATGGAAACACCAGCTTCAATGGATTGTCAAGTTCAATCGTGCTGCTGGTTTATGGACTCTTATGACTTTTAAGACTTCTGTCAGTTTTCATTTGATCACTATCTCACTATTGCTCACGTTTTTTAAAGTGGAACAGAATTTCCAGTAGGAACATCAGCCTTAATGCATTATCAATATCAGTAGTGTTGCTGGTTAATGGACTCTTATGATATTAAAGACCTTTCATTTGATCACTATCTCACTATTGATCCCATTTAAGGTGGAACAGAATTTCCAATAGGTACATAAGCCTCAATGCATCATCAACATTAGTAGTACCATGGACTGTCCAGACATTTAAGATGCTTTTCTTTCATCACTTTCTCACTATCGATCAGATTTAAGGTGGAACTCAGTTACCAATAGGAACATCTGTATCAATGGGTGGTCGAGTTCAGTTGAGCTGCTGGTCAATAGGCTCTTATGGCGTTTAAGACCGTTGTCAGTTTTCTTTTCATCTCACTACTGATCACATTTAAGGTGGGATGGAAAAACTGGATTCAGTTTGGTCAACTTCTTGCATTTTCTTGCACCTCCTGGTACCCCATAAAAGCCCCCTCACAGAAGTTTCTGCCAACAACCCATTGCGAGCTGCAGAGCTGAAAGCCTGTTGACTCCCATCTCGCTTATCACTGAAGCCCATAGGCGGCTGCTGACGTCCACCACTGAACGTTTGACTGCGCAGCATCCACTTGAAATCACAATCTGGTTCACAAGCGGACCAGACCCCATGTTTACGGTCACGTGGCGATGTTGCAGAGCCTATAGCCCGTTTTTTTTAGTATTCCGCTCGGTTTCCTTCCATATCTATGCGGTATATTTCAGCAGAGCACACGCAGCGGAGATGCTGCATGGCTGGCGCTCGGCCATGAGTCCGGAGTGGAGGGAAGACTAAATGGGAAATAAATAATTCAAACGGTGACACTTGCACTTGATTCTTTTCTTGACAGCAAGCAGCCTGCGAGCTAACTTTGGCTAGCAGCGGCGCACGGGCCAGCAATTCATTCTCGTGACAAACAACATCACAATTCAATTCGTTCTGAATCCGCGTCCATCGTAGGGTGTGTGCTCGGACAGTCGCTGGGAAGTGACAAGCACTGCAAGCGGGTCTGATATCCCAGTCCAAACATGGCCACTGCCTGCTGTGTTTGTTACTGACTTAATGATCTTCCCTCCAAAACCTGTGGTTGTTGTGACACTTCTTCTGGACGCTTTCTGGTGTGGGCTGTTGTTTCTCAGGCTTTTTCTGTTCTGTACTTGTTCTGGACAATATATTGTGTATTTATTGTCATACTAACCAATCACAGTGTTTCCCAGCCAAGTCTCTATAGACATTCTAAATGAGGGTGTATTTGAGACTATGGGTCGCGACCCAATCTACTTGTGGTTGTGATTTAGATGAATGATGCGCTGTTCTTGTTGAGAATGAGGCTGGTGGACTCTGTGTAACTGACTAATTAGCTGGCAGACCAATCCGAGCTACACTTGCTGTGTAGTTTAGTGCCTCGTTTTAATGCTCAGAGCACTCGATTGAATTTAGTCTTTCATTTTTGGTAACCAATCAAACATGGTGGACTTGATGTGAAGGTTTCAGTGTGGAAGACATCGCAGCTTTGGTTTTAAAAGCTGCCCAGACTTCTTTGGATTTGTCAGTATAAATATAACAGTAGGTTTATTAAGGAGATTGGGAACCAGTCTTTAAACCGGAAGGTCGTTGGTTTGATTCCCTGAACTGACAGAAGGTCACGACAAAAGTGACTTTTTGAGAAAAGTACCTAAACCCCAACTGCTGCCCAGGAATTTCACCTCTGCGTTTAACCCACCTGTGCAGTAAAACATCCACACACATACACACTAGGGGGCGGTGAAACAGCCACACACATACACACTAGGGGGCAGTAAAGCAGTAAAACACCCACACACACTAGGGGGCAGTAAAACACCCACACACACTAGGGGGCAGTAAAGCAGTAAAACACCCACACACACTAGGGGGCGGTGAAACAACCACACACATACACGCTAGGGGGCGGTGAAACAACCGCACACATACACACTAGGCCCGGTGAAACAACCGCACACATACACACTAGGGGGCGGTGAAACAACCGCACACATACACGCTAGGGCCGGTGAAACAACCGCACACATACACGCTAGGGGGCGGTGAAACAACCGCACACATACACGCTAGGGGGCGGTGAAACAACCGCACACATACACGCTAGGGGGCGGTGAAACAACCGCACACATACACGCTAGGGGGCGGTGAAACAACCGCACACATACACGCTAGGGGGCGGTGAAACAACCGCACACATACACGCTAGGGCCGGTGAAACAACCGCACACATACACGCTAGGGGGCGGTGAAACAACCGCACACATACACGCTAGGGGGGCGGTGAAACAACCGCACACATACACGCTAGGGGGCGGTGAAACAACCGCACACATACACGCTAGGGGGCGGTGAAACAACCGCACACATACACGCTAGGGGGCGGTGAAACACCCATACACACTAGGGGGCGGTGAAACACCCACACACACTAGGGGGCGGTAAAACACCCCCACACACACACACTAGGGGCAGTGACACCCTTGCCTAGAGTGGTGGGCCGCCCTATCCACAGTACCTGGGGAGCAGTTGGGGGTTGAAACCCACAGGACATGACTGTAGTGACCTTGAGCAAAGCACCTCCTGTGCAGTAAAACACACCCACACTAGGGGGCAGTGAAACACACACACGCACTAGAATTTTGAATTAGAACTAGAATTTGACCTCCGCATTAAACCCATCTGTGCGGTGAAAGACCCACATATACACACTAGGGGGCAGTGAGCGCACGTGAGTGGTGGGCAGCCGGGGAGCAGTTGGGGTTAGCATCTGCCTTGCTCAAGGGCACTTCGGTGGTGGCCTGCCAGTCCCAGGGATTGAACCAGCAACCTTCTGATCACAAGACCTAACCTTCAGGCCACGACTGCCCCACTAGTGAACACAGACACTAGGGGCAGTAATACCCTTGCCCAGAGCACCCCAGAGTATCCATAGTGTCTTGGGGAGCAGTTGGGGATTGGGTGTCATGTCCTGTCAGTACAGGGAATCAAGCCAGCGACCTTCTGGTCACAAGTCTATGAAGATGGTCACCTGTGGGAATTGAACCCAGGCCCCTGTAGCTATAAGGTGATGCTGCTACCCGCGGTGCCACCATTGGGCATAATGTAATCTATATGCTAATGTCTGCCACAAGCTTCCAGTCAAACATGGAATGTCTTTAGGAAAGCTTTTCCGTTCCACCTTAAACGCTGCTGTCTTACACTGTGGTGCCTAAACGTGTTCCAAAGTGTTCAGCCAACTCGCTGTTAGCTTAGCTAAGCGCTAATCAACAACGTGTAGCAGCATAATTGCAACGCTGCTATTTTGTGTCCACACCGTACAAACCTGCGGTGATGAAGGTCGAGGACTGCGAGACGAGGAAACCCTGCAGATGTAGGAACCCCCCCCCCCACCCCACCCCCCAACCCACTCTCCTTTTCTGTTGTTCCGTGCTGAATGTAGTTCTGTCGCATTTGACTCGTTTCCAAGTGCTCCTCTCGCGCAGCAGGCAGCGTGCCAGAATCTGAAAAAGAAACAAAACACACAAACAGAAAAAGGCGTCGGTCCCTGTTGTTTACCGCTGCTGTTGGGTCCTGTCTCTTCATGTCTGGAACGTTAGGAACCCCTGCAGTTCGGAGATATGCTGCTGGTTGTGGAGGTACGAGCCGCTACACGTGATGTTCTGGTGACCTGACAGGTGCAGTGTTCCAGGAATGTGTTGATCTACTGAATGTGAGCTTAATTGCATTGTTTTCAGCTCATTCACTCCTAACAGTCTTTCATTCAGTCCTTCAGTGTTTTTCAGTTAAGAGCAGACTGATTGTACACAGATCAGCCATAACATTAGAACCACCTCCATACATCTCCACACACTGTACACTGTATCAGCTCCACTGACCATACAGGAGCTCCACTTACAGACTGTAGTTCATCTGATTCTCTGTATACTTTATTACTCTGTTCTTTAATGATCAGGACCCCCACAGGACCACCACAGAGCAGATACTATCATTTCTGACTTTACATCTACGAGGTAAACACACCTAGCTTGTTGGTCCAGCCATCTGCTGCTGCACAGTTTGTTTTCCTCTAGTTCTTCATCAGTGGACACAGGACGCCGCCCACAGGACACTGCTGTCTGGATAGTTTTGGTTGGTGGACGATTCTCAGTCCAGCAGTGACACTGAGGAGGTGTTTAAACACTCCAGCAGCTGCAGCACTGCTGTGTCTGATCCACTCACACCAGCACAACACATACTAACTAACACACCACCACTATGTTAGTGTCACTGCAGTGCTGATAATGACCCACCTCCCTAATAGTATCTGCTCTGTGGTGGTCCTGTAGGGGGTCCTGATCATTAAGGAACAGAGTAATAAAGTATACAGAGAATCAGATGAACTACAGTCTGTAGCTTCTATATGGTCAGTGTGTGTATATATCAAGTTTGTAATATATTGTATAATAATATGTATTAATAATTGCATATGTATATATATATACCCTATAATTTAGGGATGTAAGAAAATATCGAAATATCGAATATCGGGATATTATGTTTAGTGATACTGTATCGATTCTCAAAAAGACAGTATCAATACACAGATTCCTGGTAGACAGTGAATCATTGTGTGTTGTGTTTAAACCTCTGACCACTAGATGGCATTGTGATCCATTTTCAGCTCCACTCCAACATTAAAAAGCAGCACAAGGGCGCAATGCTATAGTAAGCTTTAACAAACCTGTTCATATAGTGGTGTGTTTTAATAGTAGGACTTGAAAAATCACAGTATATTACTTTACTTGCAGTATCACAATATATCGAGATATATTGAATCGTGACCGTGTTGTATCGCCTGGTTCTTGCCAACACACAGCCCATATATATATATAATGTATATACACTACTGCTCAAAAGTTTGGGATCACAGTGAAAGGTTCTTGTTTAATGGAGTATCTTCTTAACACAACAATGGACTGACGGATCTCTAAAGAAAGTTGTTTCTTTCTGGTCATTGTGAGTCGGTCAGCAAGCCATCAACTGCTGATCTTCAGATACTAAACTAACCTAGAATGTTGTTCCCTTTTATACTCACTTATTAGTAGAATGTTTTTCAGCTGTGATCACAATTGAGCAAGAGTGCCCTAACAACCAATTAGTCCAATAACATCCTTAACTTGGATTGGTGGTCGTACCAGGAGATTTAGACAGAGGACTGAGAATTACTGATAATAGAACTATATGTAAAATAAGGCTCTATACAAAAATAGACGTTAATACAAACATTTTTATTCTTTAAAAATCAGCTGATACACTTAGATTAATTGTGAAATGAACAATATTGTTTATGAATTGCATGAAAATGGCATGAAATGAAATTCTAAAGTGATTTACTTTTGAGTGGTAGTGTATATGTGTATATATAAATATATGTGTGCAAAAGCTAGGTTTGGATATGTCACGTACTGTATCATACGAAATCAGTTTGGAATCATTTGGGATGCTGGAACTGATTGGCTACATTTGTGGTTGGGGGGCTGCTTTTAATTGATCCCCATTTATCAAGTGATGTACAGCAGGAGTGTGCTAGTGTGCTGGGAGCTGAATCCTTCCAAGGTCAACCTGAACTAGCCAGCATTCCCTCTAATCCAGGACCTCTACTGGAGAGAAGAGGACGGAGGGCCCGATGGCGGGGAGGAGAGACGTAGGGCGAGGCACTCGGAGCTGTGATTATGTATTCAGTCAAACAATATCAGTTAACTGAACTCATAATTGCAACAATCACAACACACTGGGCTGAATAATTGTGATGATTGTTCCTGTCATTTCCAGGCTGCTAGAAAAGCACAGTGTGATTGTTTTGTTTTGAATTTAAGCCAGCGTGAGCGCCGCATTGGGTCGTTCCCCTTTGCCTGATGGACAATTAACATGGTCGGTGATTAGCATCGCAGATGATTAATAGAAACACTTAGAAGAGATTTTTTGGCCTTTGCTGTCGCCGTTAGCAGCAGCGCAACATAACAATAACATGTGGTTAATAAGTCCCCGTCAGACGGAGCCGCCGCGCTGTGTGTGGGGTAATTACACGTGACACAACTAATCACCTCTTTGAGTGAAATTAACACCGAGAGCGAAGCCCCGCTGCTGTGACTTCTAGCAGAGGAGTGGGCGACGGGCGGGTCAGAAGGTCAAGGCTGTAAATCGTTGGGTCCTGCGTTAGTCCTGCCTGGTAGCTGTAAGTCAAGGCCACTGGACGTGAGGTTTAATCTGGGAACAGATGGTTTACGAGGTCTTCCAGGTGGTTGTCTTTAACTACATTAGCTTTATTAACATCATAGCTCAACAGAGTAAATGTAGTCTCTAAGGCTTAAACCCAAGTCAAGTCTTAGTCTCTAAGGTCTGAGTCTGAGTGGAATCTCCAATGCCTTAGATTCATGTTTAAGTCAAGATTTGAGTCTCTTGCGTATGAATCTTGAGTTGAGACTTGAGTCTCTGATGTGTGAGTCCAAGACCAGCCTCAAACCTCTCAGGGGTTAGTCAGAGTCAAGTCTCTGGGGTTTGAATCTGGGTCAAGTCTTAAGACTCTCAGGTTTTAGTTTTTTGAGGTGTTAGTCTATGTGGATTCTTGAGTCTCTGAGATGTTAGTCCAAGTTGAGTTTCTGAGGTGCCAGTCTGTGACGCGTCTCTTGTTTCTGAGGTGTTAGTCTGAGTTGAGTCTATGAGGTGTTAGTCTATGTGGAGTCTCTGAGATGTTAGTCTATATGGAGTCTTGAAATTCTAAGGTGTTAGTCTATGTGGAGTCTCTGAGGTGTTAGTCTATGTGGAGTCTCGAGTCTCTGAGGTGTTAGTCTATGTGGAGTCTTGAGTCTCTGAGGTGTGAGTCTATGTGGAATCTTGAGTCTCTGAGGTGTTAGTCTATGTGGAATCCTGAGTCTCTGAGGTGTTAGTCTATGTGGAATCTTGAGTCTCTGAGGTGTTAGTCTATGTGGAGTCTCTGAGGTGTTAGTCTATGTGGAGTCTTGAGTCTCTGAGGTGTTAGTCTATGTGGAGTCTTGAGTCTCTGAAGTGTTAGTCTATGTGGAGTCTTGAGTCTCTGAGGTGTTAGTCTATGTGGAGTCTTGAGTCTCTGAGGTGTTAGTCTATGTGGAGTCTTGAGTCTATGAGGTGTTAGTCTATGTGGAGTCTTGAGTCTATGAGGTGTTAGTCTATGTGGAGTCTTGAGTCTATGAGGTGTTAGTCTATGTGGAGTCTTGAGTCTCTGATGTGTTCGTCTATGTGGAATCTTGAGTCTCTGAGGTGTTAGTCTATGTGGAGTCTTGAAACTCTAAGGTGTTAGTCTATGTGGAGTCTCTGATGTGTTAGTCTATGTGGAATCTTGAGTCTATGAGGTGTTAGTCTATGTGGAGTCTTGAGTCTATGAGGTGTTAGTCTATGTGGAGTCTTGAGTCTCTGAGGTGTTAGTCTATGTGGAGTCTCGAGTCTCTGAGGTGTTAGTCTATGTGGAGTCTTGAGTCTCTGAGGTGTTAGTCTATGTGGAGTCTTGAGTCTATGAGGTGTTAGTCTATGTGGAGTCTCGAGTCTCTGAGGTGTTAGTCTATGTGGAGTCTCGAGTCTCTGAGGTGTTAGTCTATGTGGAGTCTTGAGTCTCTGAGGTGTGAGTCTATGTGGAGTCTTGAGTCTCTGAGGTGTTAGTCTATGTGGAGTCTCGAGTCTCTGAGGTGTTAGTCTATGTGGAGTCTCTGAGGTGTGAGTCTATGTGGAGTCTTGAGTCTCTGAGGTGTGAGTCTATGTGGAGTCTTGAGTCTCTGAGGTGTGAGTCTATGTGGAGTCTTGAGTCTCTGAGGTGTGAGTCTATGTGGAGTCTTGAGTCTATGAGGTGTTAGTCTATGTGGCGTCTTGAGTCTATGAGGTGTTAGTCTATGTGGAGTCTCTGAGATGTTAGTCTATATGGAGTCTTGAAACTCTAAGGTGTTAGTCTATGTGGAGTCTCTGAGGT
>CM038710.1:4573498-4600998 GCA_021613375.1 Megaleporinus macrocephalus | reverse complement strand
AAATTCCATTACCCATGTAGATCTAATCCCGCCCCCGTAGGGACTGTACCACTGAAACTAAGTGCTAATCTCAGTGGGGGGATCTCCGGCCTGCCACCGCTCGCTGCCTCATTACGCTCGCTGCGCTTCTGGCCGTCAACGCTGAAATAATACAGATCCATTCACATCAGCCGCCGGCACATCGCCGGGAACTTCTCCATCCCAACTCATTAAAGCACCTCTGAGGTAATTATCCCGGCCTAACCGCGGTGACTCAGTCCGCCGTGAATCAGTCCGCCGTGAATCAGTGGGAGTTCCTTTTGAGGAGAAAGTGAAGCGCTACCACCCCCCCACCATCTCCCAACCCCCCCATCCCAACCACTCTTGCGATGTCCACGGACGCCAATCCTCGCCGGAACAAATCACATTACAGTAATGCAGCGTGAGTCATCTTTTCATTTGCCGCTCTGTTGTCGCTATTGTGGTCTTTCAGCGTTTACCCAGACGAGCAAACTTTCCCACAAAGAGAAACATGCTGGAGAGGAAGGAGGAATGAAAAGATGGAGTGGTTGTGAAAACTGTGCTTCTCCCTCCATAGTGGAAACGTTATAGTTCTAATTGACCAGCAGCGCAATATCTGAATACACTGTACTGCCAAAAGTGTTCACTCACCCATCCAAGTCATTAAATTCAGATGTTCCAATCACTAAAACCTAGTCCTCCAGACTGCTTCTACACACATTAGTAAAGAGTGGGTCTCTCTCAGGAGCTCAGTGAACTTCAGCGTGGTACCGTGATAGGACGCCACCTGTGCAAGTCCAGTGGTGAAGTTTCCTCACTACTAAATATTCCACAGTGGACTGTCAGTGGTGTTCTAACAAACTGGAAGTGATTGAGAACGACAGCAACTCAGACACCAAGTGGTAGAACACGTACAATGACAGAGCGGGTCAGCAGATGCTGAGGAGCATAGAGCACAGAGGTCACCAACTTTCTACAGAGTCCATCACTACAGACCTCCAAACTTCATGTGGTCTTCAGATCAGCTCAAGAACAGAGCGTAGAGAGCTTCATGGAATGGGTCTCCATGGCCGAGCAGCTGCATCCAAGCCTTATATAACCAAGTGCAATGCAGAGGTGATATTAAGCAGTGAAGACATGTTCTCTGGAGTGACCAATCATGCTTCTCCGTCTGGCGATTTGGCAGTTGCCAGGGGAACGGTATTTGTCTGACTGCACTGTGTCGAGTGTAAAGTTTGGTGGAGGGGGGATAAAGGTGTGGGCTCAGACCCTTGGTTTCAGTGAAAGGAACTCTTAAGGCTTCAGCAGACCAAGAGACTCTTGAGAACTTCAATTTCATATCAATCAGACACCAACCAAAACTATCCAGACAGCAGTGTCCTGTGGGCGGCGTCCTGTGGGCGTCGCTCTGTGTCCACTGATGAAGGACTAGAGGAACACAACCTGTGCAGCAGCAGATGAGCTACTGTCTCTGACTTTACATCCACAAGGTGGACCAGCAAGTAGTAGGAGTGTCTAATAGAATGCTCTACTGATCTACTCACACCAGCACAACACACACTAACTAACACACCACCACCATGTCAGTGTCACTGCAGTGCTGAGAATGATCCACCTCCCTAATAGTAGCTGCTCTGTGGTGGTCCTGTGGGGGTCCTGATCATTAAAGAACAGAGTAATAAAGTATACAGAGAATCAGATGAACTACAGTCTGTAAGTGGAGCTCCTGTATGCTCAGTGGAGCTGATACAGTATACACTAATATAAGGAGGTGGTAATGAAGTAGTGGGAGGTTTTATCAGTTCACAGACGTGTAGGTGTTTTAACTCTTCTAGCGACGGCTTATTCAGTCTGGACTGGTTCAAAAAGTAGTTGTTTTTCCTTCACTACCTGTCATCCTACCCTTTTCACTGTCTCCATTAAACGCAGCCCCTCACCGCGGTCGCCCATTAAATGATCAGTAATTGGCTGCACTCCGGAGCCGAGATGCTTCGGTATCACACAGCGGCCTGAGACGAAGAGTCCCATCTTCCCCGTGGAGATCCCCGTCCTCCCCGCCGCATCAACAAAACATTTATGCGGGATTTAATGAAGTGGCAGACAGTCTTTTTAAAATAGTAAATTAGAAACGAATGTCATTAGAGATCAAAGTCACACTCATCAGCTCTGTGCAGCATGAATATGCAGTCGGGACACTCGGGGTGGCTTTTAGAGTTAAATTACATATAAATTCATCAGCGCGGCCTCCTTAGTCCGTATACATTAATAAATTGGCTTTGTCGCGGAAGCGAAGATCAAAATGAAGAAATAATGAAGCTAATAGACGAACCAGAGCCGCTAAACATCATTACTGTTATCAGCTCACTGAAGCAAATCATCAGCAACGTCACGTCTGTGGCAGCTTCTCACGCATGACAAGAGAGTCCATACTCGACATGAGAGGCGGAGCCTCGAACACCGTATCTAAACTCATACCAGTAATAATTCTTTATGTTGACACTAACTGGCCACTTTATTGGAAACACCTACCTTGGACCTCCACTAACTGGCCAGTTCATTAAAAACGCCCACCTTACACTTTGACTCACTGGCCATTTTATTAGAAACACCTACCTTGTATTTATACTAACTGGCCACTTTATTAGAAACACCCACCTTAGATTACTACCAACTGGCCACTTTATTAGAAACACCTACCTTGTGCTTCCACTAACTGGCCACATTATTAGAAACACCCACCTTAGATTACTACTAACTGGCCACTTTCTTAGAAACACCTACCTTGTGCTTTGAATAACTGGCCACTTTATTAGAAACACCTCATTGAACTTCCACTAACTGGCCACTTTATTAGAAACACCTACCTTGTGCTTTGACTAACTGGCCACTTTATTAGAAACACTTACCTTGTGCTTCCACTAACTGTACAATTTATTATAAACACCCAACTTAGACTTCTATTAACTGGCCACTTTATTGGAAACCCCTACCTTAGACTTCAACTAACTGGCCAGTTCATTAAAAACTTCCACCTTACATTTCTATTAATTGGACACTTTATTAGAAACACCTACCTTACACTTCTACTAACTGGCCACTTTATTAGAAAAAAACACCTTGTACTTTCACTACTTGGCCATTTTATCAGAAACGCCTACCTTGTGCTATTAGTCACTGTCTACATTATTAGAAACACTTACCTATGACTTCTTCTAACTTGCCACTTTATTAGAAACAACCACCTTGTGCTTTTATTTATTGGCCGCTTTATTATAAACACCTACCTTTTGCTTCCATTAACTGGCCACTTTATTAGAAACACCTACCTTGTGCTTCCACTGACTGGCCACTTTGTTAGAAACACTTATTTGTACTTCCACTACGTGGCCATTTTATCAGAAACACCTACCTTGTGCTATCAGTCACTGGTCACATTATTAGAAACACTCATCTACGACTTCTTTTAACTTGCCACTTTATCAGAAACACCAACCATGTACTTCCACTAACTGGCCACTTTATCAGAAACATTTACCTTGGGATAACCTCTGAGGTTTTTCAGCTCTAAGTGAAGTAGTCAGTAGTCAGTAGGCTGTGGGTCTGTAGTGGTGATGAATGAACCCCAGCTTCACAGCGTGGAGGATTATGAAGACCTGACATGTGTTTGTACAGAATAAACTGAGATCCAGTTTAAAAGGAAAGTCGAGATCTGAATGCAGATGACCAAGTTCTCCTGAAATGAAGACAAACTGTTCTCTTTGTTCTTCTCCTTCTGTTCCATCATTACATCCGTACGGAGGATTCAATATTACACCGCTCTGATATATAGGCCCACTAACACTGAAAGAAACATCTTTTGTTTTTTTCCTTCAACAATTTTCCATGTCACTTCCAAAGAGCACATCTGGAAATGCATTTGAAATATTGTGAGAGGAACAAGAAGTATTACATATTGCTAGAACAGCCATCTGTGAAGCTGATATCTGACTGGCAGCGTGACAAGTAAAGTATTGTACTTAAACGTCTGTATTATAGATGAGAAATGTAATACCGCTCGGGTTCCGCGTCTGCAAACGACGCCCTCGGCATTCAAAGCTGTTGGCAATCGAATGTAAAAGCTTGCGATGATGCATCACCCACTCCTGAACTCAACCTGAGGAGAAAGTTGAGCAAAACTTCTTTATACTAACTGGCCACTTTATCAGAAACACCCACCTTGTTTTCATATTAACTGGCCACATTATCAGAAACACCCACCTTGTTTTTATACCAACTGGCCACTTTTTTAGAAACACCTACTTTTGTATTTATACTAACTGGCCACTTTATTAGAAACACCTACTTTTGTATTTATATTACCTGGCCACTTTATTAGAAACACCTTCTTTGTATTTATATGAACTGGCCACTGTATTAAAAACATCTACCTTCTTTCTGTACTAATTGGCCACTTTATTAGAAACACCCACCTTGTTTTTATACCAACTGGCCACTTTTTTAGAAACACCTACTTTTGTATTTATACTAACTGGCCGCTTTATTAGAAACACCTTCTTTGTATTTATATGAACTGGCCACTGTATTAAAAACACCTACCTTCTTTCTGTACTAACTGGCCACTTTATTAGAAACACCCACCCTCGACTTTCACTCATTGGCCTCTTTATCAGAAACACCTTTCTTAGACTTCCACTACCTGGCCATTTTATGGGAAACACCTACCTTGTGCTTCCACTAACTGGCCACTTTATTGGAAACATCTACCACAGACTTCTTCTAACTGGCCGCTTTATTAGAAACACCCACCTTAGACTTCCACTAACTGGCCACTTTATTAGAAACACCCAACTTCCATCTCCACTAACTGGTCATTTTATTGGAAACATCTACCATAGACTTCTTCTAACTGGCTGCTTTATTAGAAACACCCACCTTAGACTTCCACTAACTGGCCACTTTATTAGAAACACCTCATTGAACTTCCACTAACTGGCCACTTTATTGGAAACACCCAACTTCTGTCTCCACTAACTGGCCCCTTTATTAGAAACACCTACCTTCTGTCTCCACTGACTGGCTACTTGATTAGAAACACCTACCTTCTGTTGCCACTAACTGGCCACTTTATTAGAAACAATCAACCTTAGAATTCCACTAACTGGCCACTTTATTAGAAACAATCGACCTTAGAATTCCACTAACTGGCCACTTTATTAGAAACACCTACATCAGACTCAACTCTTCCTCTTAATCTTTGCCGGCTCCACGAAACGTGATTGGCTTCAATTTTTTTTTGGGAATTCTCGTTTCTCTCTGACTGCCTGGTCCTAATTCCAGACTCAAGGCCCTGGAACCTCTCCCAGCCTCTGGGCCTCCGCAGTAAACTGTCCTTCTGATTCACAATTATATAAATAATCTTCAGATTCAAGTTTTGTTTCCTCAAGTTCAAATCAAAGGCTGGATTTCTCCCACGTTCTCAGCTGGATATGAAGCCCCCCAGGGTCTTCCATTGTCCAGCAACAGCAGCTATGGTGTCCTTCAACTGCAGAATTCTGATCTAATCACTTTCCAGCCTTCACAAACCGCTCCAGTCTCTCTTCTCTCCTGCTATCGTTCCGGCTCCAGATAATTAGATTCAGCATTGAAGGTTTTAACGACAGCGCGAGGTGTAATATTTTAAACGAGCTCCGCTCTGAGCAGATTTGATTGAGGGTCTCTTCTCCTAAAGACATCTGCTGTCATTAAATTCCGCGAACGAAGGTTCAGCCGCGGGCCTTGACCGGACGCCGCCATGTCTTTGCATTGCTTGCCGTCGGTTTGTGTTTGTATGTACGTGCAACGGTGTGTTTGTGCGAGCGTGCACAGAAGTTGCTTTTCAGCTAATTAAGCGATTAATCACGAGGCGAGCCGGGACTGTATCAAATCAATCCCGCATCCGACGCCTCTCCGCCTCTCTTTCTGGGTGTAGCTGGCGGAGGTTTAGCCGATGAAGGGAAATCCGCTGCCGTCTCGCCTTCCAACTTCCCCCAAACTGCAATTACACACAACGACATCACGCAGAGTGAGTGACGGATCGGAGGGTAATTGGAAAAAGATAAGAATCTCTCGAAAGTGGAGAATCTCTTTCAGATCTTCTGAATGAAACACATGAAACACCCGTACACAGCAAGTTTCTGAGGATCTACTGCTTTCCTTGATGTCAAAACATTTCCAGCTACACGCTATACTCTTAGAAATGAAGGCTGTTTGTGTATCTACCCTTTCCGGCTCCATGTTCCCACAATTAACCACGTTACTGCAATCAGTGTGTAGTATCGTTAACTAAACAATTAGTCAACCTTCTAATTAACCAATTAACTAAAATATATTGTGTTTGTTTATGAATAAAACAAGTTAGATGTTTATAAACAGTTAACAGTTAACCTTTATTAGAAACACCTACCTTGTATTTATACTAACTGTCCACTTTAATAGAAACACCTACATTGTGCTTCCTCTATCTGGCCACTTTATTAGAAACACCCACCTTGTATTTATACTAACTGTCCACTTTATTGGAAACACATACCTTGTATTTGTACTAACTGGCCACTTTAATAGAAACAACTACCTTGTGCTTCCACTAACTGGCCACTTTATTAGAAACACCTACCTTGTGCTTCCTCTAACTGGCCACTTTAATAGAAACACCTACCTTGTATGTATACTAAATGGCCACTTTATCAGAAACACCTACCTTGTATTTTTGCTAGCTGGCCACTTTATTCAAAACACATTCCTTGTGTATATATACTAACTGGCCACTTTAATAGAAACATCTACATTGTGCTTCCTCTAACTGGCCACTTTTTTAGAAACTCATACCTTGTATTTATACTGACTGGCCACTTTAGTAGAAACACATTCCTTGTATTTATACTGACTGGCCACTTTAGTAGAAACACATTCCTTGTATTTATACTGACTGGCCACTTTTTTAGAAACTCATACATTGTATATATACTAACTGGCCACTTTAATAGAAACATCTACATTGTGCTTCCTCTAACTGGCCACTTGATTAGAAACACATACCTTGTATTTATACTGACTGGCCACTTTATCAGAAACACCTACCTTGTATATATGCTAACTGACCACTTCATTAAAAACACATAGCTTGTATTTATACTAACTGGACACTTTATTAGAAACACCGACATTCTGTTTCCACTAATTGGCCACTTTGTTAGAAACCCCAAACTTGTATTCATACTGACTGGCCACTTTATTAGAAACACCAACCTTGTAAATGGCCAGTTAGTGGAAGCACCTTGTAGGTGTGAAGGTGACGGGGCCAGAATGGTATGAGAAGGGCCATGACGAGGGACTGCTACTCTAGAAATCAACTGTGAGCTGGTCTTTGATGATCTGGGTGGTTTGAAAAGCTGGACATCCAACAAAATATGCTGGTCAGCCATCTTGGAAATTCAGTTCACGTTGGCCGACCAACTTGGTCATTCTGGTCAACCATCTTGGTCATGTTGGTCAGCTAGCTTGGTCATGCTGGTTAATTAACTTGTTCATGCTAGTCATGTTGGTTTATCAACTTGGTCATGCTCCTTTTTCAGGTCAACCAATTAGATCATGCTTGTCATGTTGGTCATCCAGCCCGGTCATTCTGGACCAAGTTGGCTTGGTCATGCTGATTAACCTCAAAACACACCTTGTGCTTGCCAACCACTAAAGATGGCGCGCCAGCCTAGCCTGCATAATCAGTGTGAGCTGGCCAGTTTGCAGAGCACTGTAAAGAAGATATAAATTCATCTCAGCCGGCGAACACTTGCTGGCAGCGTGTCCAAGTTCATGATACGCATCAAGAAGAGAAACAGAAATGATTTGAGCGTTTAGCTCAGCTGCTTAAATGAACGCTTCTGTTAGCGCTTCTGTTAGCGCTTCAGTTGCTGAGCAGCATGTGGTAAAGCAGCACTCGCTCATAAACTGTGTAAAAGCTGCAGTTCGGTCTCTCCGGACTCATTATGCACACTTTGCTTGAGCGCTTTAGCAGCACATACTGCCGCATGAATTATTTAGCACGGCCGGTTTAGTCCGAGCTAATTTAGTCAGGTCACAGGTTTGCTTCGGCCTTCAAATTGACTCGCGAGCCAGCGCGCCGCGTGGGTTATACACGACCAACGACGGCATCCTAACTAAAATTTTACATATGACGTTAAACATACGTTACAAAAATGTGTTTTTACAAATCTATAAATATACCTATCGTCACTGTCCAAAGAAAAACGAGTATCTCCAAAATGGCAACTTTACAGGAGAGGCTAAAACCTGCCATTACTTTCAATGCAAGTCAATGGAACCAGAATTCTTTCAAATGTAATGTTCTCGGTAGCATTTAATGCTAGCTAACACCTACTGCTGAGGTAATATTTTAATGGAGATGTAATGTTCTCCATAGTTTTTGGCATTTAATGCTAGCTAACACTAACAGCTGAAGTAATATATTGATAGAGGTGTAATGTTCTAGATAGTTCTTGGTATTTAACGCTAGCTAACACTAACAGCTGAGGTAATATTTTAATGGAGATGTAATGTTCTCGATAGTTTTCACCATTTAACGCTAGCTAACACAAACAACTGAGGTAATATATTGACAGAGGTGTAATGTTCTAGATAGTTCTTGGTATTTAACGCTAGCTAACACTAACAGCTGAGGTAATATTTTAATGGAGATGTAATGTTCTCGATAGTTTTCACCATTTAACGCTAGCTAACATGAACAACTGAGGTAATATATTGACAGAGGTGTAATGTTTTAGATAGTTCTTGGCATTTAATGCTAGCTAACACTAACAACTGTGGTAATTTTAATAGAGATGTAATGTTCTAGATAATTTGGCGGTTAACACTAGCTAACACTAAGAACTAAGTTAAAATATTAATAAACTCAGACACATTTGTCATACTGGTCAATAAACTTGCTCATGGTGGTCAACCCGCTTGGTCATGTAGGTCAACCAACTTGGTCATGTTGGTTTACCAGCTTGGTCATGCTGATTAACCAACTTTGTCATGCTCAAGTTGGTTGAGCAACTTGGTCATACGGGTCAAACACCTTTGTCATGCTTGTCAACAAACTTGCATATGGTGGTCAACCAGCTTGGTCATGTAGGTCAACCAACTTAGCTTGATTAGCTTGATTATGCTGGTTAACAAACTTGGTCATGGTGGTTTACCAGCTTGGGCATGCTGATTAACCAACTTTATCATTCTGGTCAAATTGGTTGAGCAACTTGGTCATGCGGGTCAAACACCTTTGTCATGCTCGTCATGCTGGTCAAAGAACTTGGTCATGGTGGTCAACCAGCTTGGTTATGTAGGTCATGTTGGTCAACCAACTTGGTCATGCTGGTCATGTGGGCTAACCATCTTGGTTATGCCGGTTAAGGAACTTGGTCATGCTCATCATTCAGTTCAACCGGTTTGATCATGCTTGTCATGTTGGTCAACCTGAATTGGAGCTGAAAAGCGAAACTTTTGCTGGTTGGTACTGAGGCCTCTTGCTGAAGTGTGCCTTTTTTTTAATAAATCTAAGTGGATATTGAAATATCACTTTGTAGCCACTAAAGTAATACTTTTTCATTACGATATCGATAGAGCTGTTATTGTTGTCTGGAATGCAGGGGTTAGAGAAGTGCTTCGCCAGCACAACCCAATATTAAATATCGATAAAACATGCATGGCTGGAAGGCTTTTAATCTAAGCAGCCTGCTGTATTCATATCCCTGTGATTAAAGTGTGGCTGCGTCGTGTTGCGGGGTGGGAGAAAAAAAAGGCACAAGTACAATTTTAGGCATCTGGGCTGCAATCACAGAGCAGTTTACTGGCGGACGGCGAAACCTCCTCCTTGTAATTTGAATTTACTTTGCATCTCATTTGAGGTGAAATGGGACGCTGTCCACAGATGGCTTTGGAAACACTTTCCCAACATAAAGGAGCCAATTTTGTGTTTAGACACTGATTGATATAAAGATGTGCTTCAGCAGCACTTCTCCGCTGTGTTCTGATACAGATTGAGTTGTTAGTGCTACGCTGGGGCTTCTTAAAGGCGATGTTTGGATTCTGTTAGCGTCGTTCTCTTTGCTGTACCTGGAGTGAATACCAGCCCACAAACTGTGAATAAGACAGCAGTGGACAGAAGCCTGTCTGTTCTAGCCATTATGGCTGAAGTTGTCTTCTTATTTGGCAGCTTGTCGTTTTCATAGATTCCCTGTTCTACCTTTTAATGGTGCAGCAGTTACATACTGGTGCCTCAGGCTACCTGTACGGCTTCGTATTCAAATTTTCCTGAGGTAACTATCAGCTGAGGTAATGTTCTAGATGTTTTTGGCATTTAGCACTAGCTAACAACAACAGCTGAGGTAATATTTTAATGGAGATGTTAATGTTCTCAATAGTTCTTGGCATTTAATTCTAGCTAACACTAACAGCTGAGGTAAAATTTGAATGGAGATGTAATGTTCTTGATAGTTTTTGGCATTTAACGCTAGCTAACACTAACAGCTGAGGTAATAGATTAACAGGGATGTCATGTTCTAGATAGTTCTTGGCATTTAATGCTAGCTAACACTAACAGCAGAGATAATAAATTAAGAGATGTAATGTTCTAGATAGTTCTTGGAATTTAGCACTTGCTAACACTATAAAAGCTGAGGTAGTATATAAATAGAGATGTCATGTTCTAGATAGTTCTTGGTGTTTAACGCTAGCTAACACTAACAGCTAAGATATTAACAGATATGTAAAGTTTTAGATAGTTCTTGGTTTTTAGCATTAGCTAACACTAACAGCTGATGTAATATATTAACAGAAATATGATGTTCTAGATTGTTCTCTCTGTTTAACATTAATCTGGTTACTGCAGACGTCACAGTCGAGCAGAGAGAATAAAATAAGAGAAAATAACAGAAAACGTTTAACTACTACTGAAAGAAACATGATACACGAGTTGATAATCTATAAATAATCTATAAGAGAAGATAAACAGGTAAACAGGTGCTGTCCTGCTGCTGTGTTGATGAAGCTCTACGGGATGTTTCATCTTCAAGGTCTCGTGTGTAGCAGTTGTACTGTTGTGATCATCTCCACTGTGCAGAGCTGACAGAGCACCACACTGTTGTGTTTCTGTGTGAAACACTCACACAACGTTAGATGTAGTGAGTGATTGTTTGTAGCTGCAGCTCGCGCTCTGGATAAATCCATGCTTTCAGTAGGCGTGGACGCATCAACACACGTTATGCTAATCGACTTAATTCCGTAACCGATAAAGATAAATATATATATACTGTAGGAGTTCGAGTGAGAACGCCAAGACAAAGTTGACTTTATAACCAAAAATCTTTATTTTCTATATTTATGTGTGTGTGTGTGTGTGTGTGTGTGTGTATATATATATATATAATTGATTTGAAATACAGTTGTGTAATGTTCTACAGTACATTTGCCTATTTTTTTTATAGAAAATAAATCAGAATATAAAAAACAATTATTAATTATATAACATAATTTTCTAATTTTAATATCTTCACTTCTCACTTAAAGTAAAAAGGCAATAGTGATTTGATTTATATTGTGAAATATATCGATTTCGACAGAAATTTAAAAAATGATCGTGATAAGATTTCTTTCCATATCACCCAGCCCTACCCACTACTGAATAGGGACGGCTCAGAGGAATAACGAAATTTCCGTTCATTTCATGTGATGAGGGGTGAAACTCTGGTACTGAGAGAACCATTAAATTCATAGAATTCAAAGAGGGCCCACCTTAAGAGATGCGGCAGTTACTTTAATGGTGCCCTGGCGAATGTAACTGCAGAGCCATTTAAGGTGGAACAGAAAAATACTGGCAAATGAGGAGCAAATCTTAGCAATCAACTCTCCACCACCGTTCTGAGCAGGGCTGTGTGGACAGGAGCAGAAGGAGCTGTGCTGCTTCATCCATGTGGCGTCTTGACTGACGCAGGCCACAGACATTTCTTCTAGAGACCCCGGAGAGACAGTGTTCATCTGTTTCTCACGTGTCCCCACCGCTCAGAAGCACCTCCATTATAGGAGTGGTCACTTCCGGGAGGAGGGGTCTTCTAAAACACCTTTACCCTCCGCTAGGTTAGTCTCTTTGAGCTAACGAGGGATGAACGAACAAGTAGAGGAGTGCGGGTCAGTGTGTTTGGGGGTCTGCTCTGAGTGAGTATGCAGGCTGTAGATTAAACAAGACCATGATGTTTGGCTGCACTCAAAAATGAATGGGACTCTATGGGGAAAAAAAGAGGGATGGGAAAAAACGGCAAACAGGCGAGTGCGGGTTGAATCAATACTGCAGTCGTGGTCGGGGGTCCACTCTGAGTCAGTTTATGTGAAATGGTGTCTGTCGGTCGAGCACAAGTTCAGTAGATTGGCGTGCACTTTTCCATCCTATTTATTCTCTATGGGGAAAAAATAGGAATAAATCTGTTGTATTCTGGAATCTGTGTATCCGATCAAAACGTTGGATACAAGCCCGATCACACAATCGGACCGGACAGTCTGGAGTTGGAACGGAGTTGATATCCTATGTTACGCAGCGAAGATCTGGCAGAAATCAAAAAACAAATATAATAGCAAACTGAGCGTCTGGTTTGAAATATTAAGTGTTTTAAAGTCTTCACTAATGCTTTGACTCATAAACAGTTTGTCCACCTTTTGTTTTTGGGTTTGAACAGAGAACGACATCAGATCACAACAATTTCTGGATGAATTCTGCTGAAGAATCTGTCGCTCCTGTTTACTGTAGCTGTTAGCTTGCTAGCTAGCAGAGCAATGATGTTTAAATCAGTTTTCACGATGGCGTTTGTCACATAAACCTTAGATTAAAGTAGCTTATGTACTAAAACACCGTAACCCTGAGCTAGGTTAGCCTCAGTGAGCTAATTATCTGTTGTTTTTGTACATCAGAATGAGTCTTTGAGACGTCCGACCACATCATACACATACTTTGTGAAAAACCGCTTCATCTCTGATTTTTGTTGGTGTGTGGCCTTTCTATATGTTTTGTTTAATAGCTGTTAGCTAGCTAGCAGAGTAATGATGTTTAAATCTGTTGTCACAATGGCGTTTGTCACATGAGCCTTAGATTAAAGTAGCAAATTGATTTGTCCACCATTTGTTTTTGGGTTTCAACAGAGAACGATCTTAAATATCAACAACTTCTGGATGAATTCTGCTGCAGAATCATTCGCTTCTTCAAAGGTTCATGTACTGAAACACCTTAACCCTCAGCTAGGTTAGCCTCAGTGAGCTAATAAGCTGGTTGTTTATCTGAAGCAGAGTTATTCTTTGAGACCTCTGAACACGTCATACGTATATACGGTAAATAACTGCTTCATCTGTGATCTTTGTTGGTGTGTTGCCTTTCTATGTGTTTTGTTTACTAGCTATATATCTGTTAGCTTGCTAGCTAGCAGAGCAATGATGTTTAAATTAGTTGTCACAATGGCGTTTGTCACATAAACCTTAGATTGAAGTAGCAAATTGATTTGTCCACCATTTGTTTTTGGGTTTGAACAGAAAACGGCATCGGATCCCAACAACTTCTGGAGGAATTCTGCTGCAGAACCTGACGCTCCTCTGAAGGCTCATGTACTAAAACACCTAGCTAGGTTAGCCTCAGTGAGCTAATTATCTGTTTGTTTTTGTACATCAGAATGATTCCTTGAGACGTCCGAACACATCATACATATATTTAGTGATAAGCTGTTTTATTTGTGATTTTTGTTGGTGTGTTGCCTTTCTATGTGTTTTGTTTACTAGCTGTGTAGCTCTTAGCAAGCTAGCAGAGTAATGAGGTTTAAATCATTACTTCTAAATCTTAGACTGAAGCAGCAAATTGATTTGTCTTTGTTTTTGGGTTTGAACAGAGATCTCAACAACTTCTGGATGAATTCTGCTCCAGAATCCATCACTCCATATATAATATAATGCATTTAACCTCAGCTAGGTTAGCCTCCTAATTAGCTGGTTGTTTATCTGAAGCAGAATGATTCTGTGAGACGCCTGAACACGTCATACGTATATACGGTGAATAACTGCTTCATCTGTGAGCTTTGTCGATGTGTTGATCTTCTATTTGCTTTGTTAACTTGTTAATTAGTTAGCTAGCAGATTAATGAAGTTGGATCAGAATGCGTTTACCATGTAATTCTCAGATTGAAGTAGCAAACTAAACGTGAGGTTTGAAATATGAAGTGTTTTAAAGTCTTCACTGATGCGTTGGCTCATGTCCACCATTTGTTTTTGGATTTGAACAGAGAAAGGCATCAGATCCCAACAACTTCTGAATGAATTTTGCCACACAATCTGTCGCTCCTCCGAAGACCCATATAGTATAACACCATAACCCTCAGCTAGGTTAGCCTCAGTGCACTAATATAGTAATACAACATCCCTCAGCCTGGCGGATGTCCCTGAGGGTCAACGATGAGGCCGGTTGTATAGTTTTGGTACCACATGCCTCAAGTTTCTACAGGATGTTTAAAGGCAGGAAAACTTTGGAATTGAGCAGAAGTGGCTCATTATTTCTTCCAAACTGATTCCACTCTGAAGACTGGCAGAAGAAATGTCCTCTTATGTAACCGTCTGAGAGAGTCTTGGTCCTCAAACAAACGTGTGCAGAGAGCAGCATTAGCCTCAGCTAAGAGTTCTGCTTTACTTGCTTTAAGTGGGTAGTCAAGAAGCTGCTGCAGTCTCTGAAGCTCTCTTAGAGCTTTTTCTGGGTTCATTTGACTGACGTGGAGAGGGACAGACAACAACTTTGTTCAGGTTACTTGCACATCATCGCTCTGGCGCAAAAAGCCTTGTATCTCCAATTTAGCCAATTTGGACCTTTTTTGTTCTGAAAAATGTTAAGTTGCTTTTTGGTATTTAAGATTAAAAGACTTGTGTTGCAATGAATGTTTTTTAGTATTTAGTTTTTTAATATTTTTGTAATATTTAATATTCACTTTACTCAATTTGCTCAAAAAAACAAAAACACATCTGTCTTGTACATGCATATGCAAATGAACTACATCCAGATTGGCAGTATGGTATGGTCTTGTGTTCTACAAATAAAGCAATGGATGGTCAGTCAGTGTTAGCTCAAACCAGCACAGGGGATGTGAATTCAGACAGTTTGCCAGAGAACTTTGTAGGTGTGAAAATCTACTTGTTGTTGATCAGACTGAATTGTGATAGATGGGACTAAATTGCAGGAAATCAGACTGAACTGCAGGAGATGGGACTAAATTGTGGGAGTCTCTCAGCCAATGCAGGAGATGGGACTGAATTGCGGGAGATGGGACTGAATTGCGGGAGATGGGACTGAATTGCAGGAGATGGGACTGAATTGCAGGGGATGGGACTGAATTTGTGGGAGTCTATCGACCAATGTGGCAGATGGGACTGAATTGTGGGAGTTTATCGAACAGTGTGGGAGATGAGACAGAATTGCAGGAGATGGGACTGAATTGCAGGAGATGATACTGAATTGTGGGAGTCTATCAACCATTGTGGGAGATGGGACTGAATTGCAGGAGATGGAATGGAATTGCGGGAGATGGGACTGAATTGTGTGAGTCTCTCGGGCCAGTGTGGCAGATGGGACTGAATAGTGGAAGATGGGACCAAATTGCGTGAGATGGCACTGAATAGCGGGAGATGGGACTGAATTGCAGGAGATGGGAGCGAATAGCGGGAGGTGGGACCAAATTAAGTAAGATGTTACTGAATTGCGGGAGATGGCACTGAATTGCGGGAGATGGCACTGAACTGTGGGAGATGGGACTGAATTCCCGGAGATGGGACTGAATTGCGGGAGATGGGACTGAATTGCGGGAGATGGGACTGAATTGCGGGAGATGGGACTGAATTGGGGGAGATGGGACTGAATTGCGGGAGATGGGACTGAATAGCGGGAGATGGGACTGAATTGCGGGAGATGGGACTGAATTGCGGGAGATGGGACTGAATAGCGGGAGATGGGACTGAATTGCGGGAGATGGGACTGAATTGCGGGAGATGGGACTGAATTGCGGGAGATGGGACTGAATTGGGGGAGATGGGACTGAATTGCAGGGGATGGGACTGAATTGCGGGAGATGGGACTGAATTGCGGGAGATGGCACTAAATTCCGTGAGATGGGACTGAATTGGGGGAGATGGGACTGAATTAGGGGAGATGGCGCTGAATTGCGTGAGATGGGACTGAATTGGGGGAGATGGCGCTGAATTGCGTGAGATGGGACTGAGTTGCGTGAGATGGGACTGAATTGCAGGAGATGGGACTGAATTGCAGGAGATGGGACTGAATTGGGGGAGATGGGACTGAATTGCGGGAGATGGGACTGAATTGCGGGAGATGGCGCTGAATTGCGGGAGATGGGACTGAATTGTGGGAGATGGCACTGAATTGCAGGGGATGGGACCGAATTGCAGGAGATGTTACTGAATTGCGTGAGATGGCACTAAATTGCGTGAGATGGCACTGAATTGCGAGAGATGGCACTGAATTGCGAGAGATGGGATTGAATTTCGTGAGATTGGATTGAATTGCGTGAGATGGGACTGAATAGCGGGAGATGGGACTGAATTGGGGGAGATGGGACTGAATTGGGGGAGATGGGACAGAACTGCGTGAGATGGGACTGAATTGCGTGAGATGGGACTGAATTGCGTGAGATGGGACTGAATTGCGGGAGATGGGACTGAATTGCGGGAGATGGGACTGAATTGCGGGAGATGGGACTGAATTGCGGGAGATGGCGCTGAATTGCGTGAGATGGGACTGAATTGGGGGAAATGGCGCTGAATTGCGGGAGATGGGACTGAATTGCGGGAGATGGGACTGAATAGCGGGAGATGGGACTGAATTGGGGGAGATGGCGCTGAATTGCGTGAGATGGGACTGAATAGCGGGAGATGGGACTGAATTGCGGGAGATGGGACTGAATTGCGGGAGATGGCGCTGAATTGCGTGAGATGGGACTGAATTGCGGGAGATGGGACTGAATTGCGGGAGATGGGACTGAATAACGGGAGATGGGACTGAATTGCGGGAGATGGGACTAAATTGGGGGAGATGGGGCTAAATTGCGGGAGATGGGACTGAATAGCGGGAGATGGGACAGAACTGCATGAGATGGGACTGAATTGCGGGAGATGGGACTGAATTGCGGGAGATGGGACTGAATTGCGGGAGATGGGACTGAATTGGGGGAGATGGGACTGAATTGGGGGAGATGGCGCTGAATTGCGTGAGATGGGACTGAGTTGCGTGAGATGGGACTGAATTGCAGGGGATGGGACTGAATTGCGGGAGATGGGACTGAATTGCGGGAGATGGGACTGAATTGCAGGGGATGGGACTGAATTGGGGAAGATGGGATTTTGTATATGGTTATTCTTGCCGGTGCTTTGGGTTGTTGGCTCGTTGCTGCTGATTCGTTCATTAACTCCGGTCAACCCACTCAGAGCATTTGTCTGTCTTCCTGCACTTTCCTTTCATGGCGGAGAGCGGACACATTTCCAGAATGTTCTCTTGCCGATCACACATTAGCCGATCGAGTGTGAAGGTAAGAGGTCTGTGAATGAAGGCGCTTTCAGCCCCGATAGAGATTTCCCCCGCCGGTTTCAGGTGGCACTATTGTTCAGGTGTCATTGGCAGGCGTGAAGTGACAGAGCAGACTGACTTTTCCTTGTAGAACCACTTTCAGATGTCAGGCTCGTAGTGAGTGGTTCCACCTCCATCTGACAAACACCTGAACCCCCACATACCCCCCCACCCCTGCACTGCTAATGTCATCTAATTCCTGGCGCCGTGATGCTGTAGACAGAGCAGTGAAAGAGAAAAAGAGAGTCCGACTAATGCCGGGCAGCTGCAGTGTTTCTGCAGCACTCAGTCTGGAGGAGTGAACTTCATATGCTTCTTGGTTTTATATACTCAGAGACCAGGAGAGCTGACCACTGTCGGCCCACTGAGAGCAAAGCTGGCTTTGGGCTTGTAGTGTTTACAGTTTGTAGTGTTTCTTTACAGGAGAGGTCTTTACTTTCAATGTAGGTCAATGGAACCAGAATTGTACCCAAGCTATTTCTATTGGTCCATTCATCATAAAACTTTCACACTATGTAAACAGCAGGTGTCCTGTTCCAATGACCACACGGGATGGGCAGTTGTTGAGCTAAACGAGTTCTCCTTTGGGTAACCGAGATCCTCCTCGAGATCACAGCGCCCCTCCGGCTCCACCGCCAACAAACCTGAGTGAGCCGGTGAGAGCCTGCCCCTCATCCACATCCAGCTCACTGCATCAGATTTCTAGGCCTTAATCCCTACATAATCAGACAAATGCAGGAATACAGACACGACACGACAGTTCAGTGTTACTTACGTGATCAAAGACATTTTCTTACATGTTCTTATTATTTTGTTCAGCCTGTAGACTCATTTATTTTTGGGACAACATGCTCATTTAATGCAAACACAGTTCGTTATGAATCTAATATTATGTAATAACATTGTTATTCAGTAACTCCAGCTATATAATTGTAAGCACTTCCTCCCGGTGCCTGCAGAGGTCTCTGTCTCCAGAATACTGTGTAGCATTCAGTGCGTGGTATTGATTGTGACAACACCTTACGTCTGCCGTTCTCACAAGCCAGCATCTAGCCGGCTTCCCGTTAGGTCCAGTTAGTGGGGTCCTTCCGTCCTCCCTGGAGCCCTCGAGACCACTGGACTTGCCCATCTGCCTGAACACTCACCTCCTGTCATCTGAGCTCACCCCTGGCGTCTCTTCCCCACGGGTCTCCTCGCTGTGAGGGTCCGGATTAACCCCTTTCTGTCTGAACTGTCCAGACAGGACCTAGTTCCTTGTTTTCTTCCCAGAGCTCGAGGGGCAACTCCGCATTCCACTGCTCAGACGGGAGCTCTACACCTCAAGTCATCGGGGCTCTGTGGTTACCATCAGCGGCTACACCGACACCACCCAACTCACCCGCTCCAGTAGCCACTCCCCCAGGCTGCCTCGGTCTCCCGGGGCTTCCTCGTCAGCTGACCCAGCTCTGTGCCTTGTGTTCACATTTCACATCCCCATTGAGTTACTAGCGCCTTGCATATGGATCATAACATCATGTCTGAGTCTGAATCGTTACAATACTAATGCAGTGGGAAGTGAATCCACACCAGAATTAACCTGAGGATATAAGCTGAGTGGGAATGACAGGGAACGGGAGAAGAGGGAATGGAAGGGTCGCACACAACTTCTATGTAGAACATCAGAGAATGATTTTAAATGCTGGATAAATACATTATATAGCTATTTTAATAACGACAGTAACTATATGCTATATGACTGGTTGGCACTACAAAGCTTTCCTTTGATAACACAGCATTTATCTAGACTTTCATTCCGAAGTAGCCCATCACTAACGTAGACGCACTCGTTTCTCTCCTCCGAGAGATTTTAGCAGCTTCCTCCATCGAGTTCCACCAGTTTCTTAGACAAACGAGAAATGCCACGCTCACAAGCTTTCCACTCGACGCCTCTCTGAATGACCTCGTTTACATCTCAGGCACTGAATTTTTGAGAAATCGGTGGTAAGTAAGTAAATTAGCAGCAGCACTGCTGGTTCTGATCCACTCACACCAGCAGAACACCCTACTAACACACCACCACCATGTCAGTGTCACTGCAGTACCTGCTCTGTGGTGGTCCTGTGAGCATCCCGACCGTTTGTCAACAGAGAACTCCACCTAGTTTTGAAAAAATTCCATATAATTAAATGGGTTCTAAGATTAACTATCGTCGTCTACTTTATGAGTTGACACAGGACGCTGTTGGATGGACAGTTTGGGTTGGTGGACTGTTCTCAGTCCAGCAGTGACACTGACGTAAGTTGTTTTGGAGACGACGGCAGTGCGTGAATATAGTAGCCCCTCCCATCTCAGTCACGTCTGCCAAAACTTCTTATCTCACGTGATAAACTTTAAAGACATCGTGTAGTAAAATTACGTTCCCCCATTTGGCAGCCTTGGCGAGACCTCGTCCACGGCAGAGGTCTGGGCAGCCGGGGAAACTTGGAGCGCCAGAACTCTGAACGGCCTCGTTTACATCTCAGGCGCTGAATTTTTGAGAAATTGGTGGAATTCCCCTTCGAAGTTAGTCAATTAGATTGGACTCTGACTCTAGGATTGCGAACACAAGCCAGACATTAAAGAAGGATTCACTGCATTCAATGCAAACGTAATTAGTAAACTAGTAAACGTTGTTCAGTAGCTCCAGCTATATAGTAACGCAATGGGAACTGAATGTACAGCCGAGGTAAGTAACCCGGGGTTATAGGCCGAGCCGGTGACGATGGCGGGGTGCGGGGAGAGGAGGAAATGGAAGGGGCGTCGCGGTAAACAGCAGCTAAAACGGCAGCGTTTAGGTAAAATCAGCCAGCAGCGGGAGCGAGGAACGTCATTTCACAAAGGCTGTACTGGCAGCACTCTGGAGAAGATTGAGGCATGCTGTTCCAGATATTGCTTCTATAAAGCTGTATAGCCGAGCGGCTGAAGGGAAAGGCTTTTTTTCTTCTCCTCCTTCTTTTCATCAAACACAGCTTGGCAGTTTCACTTTTTTGCTAACTTCATGTCTCTTACTGGTCAGCATGTTTGGGGAATGAATAAATTCGCTGCTGCCTCGTCGTGCGAGTAAAGTGCCGAGACGCTGGAGCAGTACAGGGTGAATGTGGCTTTCACTTCAATGCTTGAAATTAGTGTCTGAGAAAAATCTAATAATAATAATTATTATTATTATTATAATACAATGTAGAAGTATCCATAGACACTGTCCACTGTATCAGCTCCACTGACCATACAGGAGCTCCACTTACAGACTGTAGTTCATCTGATTCTCTGTATACTTTACTCTGTTCTTTAATGATCAGGACCCCCACAGGACCACCACAGAGCAGATACTATTAGGAAGGTGGGTCATTCTCAGCACTGCAGAATCGTCTGAGAATCGTCCACCAACCAAAACTATCCAGACAGCAGTGTCCTGTGGGCGGCGTCCTGTGTCCACTGATGAAGAACTAGAGGAACACAAACTGTGCAGCAGCAGATGAGCTACTGTGTCTGACTCTACATCTACAAGGTGGACCAGCAAGTAGTCTAATAGAGTGGACAGTGAGTGGACACAGTGTTTAAACACTCCAGAAGCAGCACTGCTGTCTGATCCACTCACACCAACACCACATCAGTGTCACTGCAGTGCTGAGAAAGACCCACCTCCCTAATAGTACCTGCTCTGTGGTGGTCCAGTGAGGGTCCTGACCATTTGCTAAATCCATAATTAAATGGGTTATAAGATTAACTAGTCGTCTACTTAATCAGTGGTCACAGGACGCTGTTGACTGGATAGTTTGGGTTGGTGGACTGTTCCCGGTCCAGCAGTGACACTGACGCAAGTTGTTGTGGGCAGTGGGCGAATCCAGTAGCCCCTCTCATCTCAGTCACGTCTGCCAAAACTTCTTATCCCACGTCCTGTAGTAAAATTATGTTCCCCCATTCACAGCCGATCTCGTCCCAGTAGGGCTTTTTAGGGACCCCTGGCAGCCTTGCCGAGACGCTCGTCCCCGGCAGAGGTCTGGGCAGCCGGGGAAACTTGGAGCGCTAGAACTAAAATAAGAGTGATCGAGGAATATAGGACACAACGCTGCCTCTCCTACCACACCTGACTTTTCACTGTAGCCATCAGAGAACTGGAGATAATCTGGAGATCTCATACTTGAAGCTCTGCAGATCCATGGAGATATGTTCATTGTGCCCTTTCTCCCTGGATGGCATTCCTAGCGAACGAGATGAACCATGAAATCACCAGACTTCTCACCGGTTGTCCTTCGTGACACAATCACATGATCTAGACAACTTCAAGCTCCATCTCTGAGCAGTAGAGTCAACCAGTCTGTGCCACCGCTGGTCTCAACGATGAACCACTTCACACGAAATCACTCAAGAACCGAATTATTGAAGGATTGGTGGAACTTGATGGGTCAAAATATTGGACCTGGTTAAGTGGGCTGGACGGTATGGTTGTATGGAGATTAGTCTGAGCAAGTTATTGTCATGTGAAAGCTCCATAGACACCATTGTTCTCTGATGTTCTACATAGAAGGTATGTGTGTCTTTGGTCACCCAGATGATTTGGTCCCAGAATGAAACACTGTTTCCCTTCTTTGCTGAGCTCATGAATAATTTGCTGAGCTCTGCTCTGATTGGCCAGTTTACAGTGAGGTACCAAAGTCATACATATCTTCTATGTAGATACATACATTGTATGGTATTTGTAATATGACAGTAACTTGCTGTAGCCATATGATTATTTGCTCTACAAAGCTTTCCTTCATGGCAAACACCGAAATAGCCCATCACTAATGTAGACGCACTCGTTTCTCCCCTCAGAGAGATTTTAGCGGCTCCCTCCATCAAGTTCCACCAGTTTCTCAGACAAATGAGAAATGTCACGCTCACGAGCTCTCCGCTCTGAAGCGGTTTGTAGGATGTCACTCTAAGTGACACAGTAATTCTGTACAAAGCCACTCTGAATGGCCTCGTTTACATCTCAGACGCTGACTTTTTGAGAAATTGGTTACATTTCTCTTTGAAGTAACTAAATTAGATTGGACTCTGACCATCATTGAGGTATAAACAGAGTCATTCAGGTGTGAAATAGTTCAGATGTTGTTTACAGTGGTGGTGAAGGTAACCAGACGTCATCATGTCTACAACACACATATAGACTTCTTATTGTGGCAGATGGTGGTGTAGTGGTTAGTACGGTGGTGTAGTGGTCAGTATGGTGGTGTAGTGGTCAGTATGGTGGTGTAGTGGTCAGTATGGTGGTGTAGTGGTTAGTATGGTGGTGTAGTGGTCAGTATGGTGGTGTAGTGGTCAGTATGGTGGTGTAGTGGTTAGTATGGTGGTGTAGTGGTTAGTATGGTGGTGTAGTGTTAGTACGGTGGTGTAGTGGTCAGTACGGTGGTGTAGTGGTTAGTATGGTGGTGTAGTGGTCAGTATGGTGGTGTAGTGGTTAGTACGGTGGTGTAGTGGTTAGTACGGTGGTGTAGTGGTCAGTATGGTGGTGTAGTGGTTAGTATGGTGGTGTAGTGGTTAGTATGGTGGTGTAGTGGTTAGTACGGTGGTGTAGTGGTTAGTATGGTGGTGTAGTGGTTAGTATGGTGGTGTAGTGGTCAGTATGGTGGTGTAGTGGTTAGTATGGTGGTGTAGTGGTTAGTACGGTGGTGTAGTGGTTAGTACGGTGGTGTAGTGGTTAGTACGGTGGTGTAGTGGTCAGTATGGTGGTGTAGTGGTTAGTATGGTGGTGTAGTGGTTAGTACGGTGGTGTAGTGGTCAGTATGGTGGTGTAGTGGTCAGCACTGTCTCCTCACAGTAAGATGATCTGGGTTGGATTCCCGGTCTGGGTGGTTCTGTGTGGAGTGTGTAGGTCTCTCTGTGTTTGAGTGGGTTCCTCTGGGTACTCGGGTTTCCTCCCACAGTCCAAACACATGCATGTTAGGATCCTCACTCTAAACTGCCCGTAGGTGTGAGTGTGTGTTGGTCATCTGATGACCTGTCCATGGTGTACCCGCCTTCGGCCAAAGATGCTGGGATTGGCTCCAGCCCCGCCCCAGTGAACCTGACTAGCGGGTTAATGAAGAAGCAGAAGATAATAAAATGATGTGGCAGACAGTGGCAAACAAATCTGATCAATCTGATCACAAAACTACCTCTCGGGCATCAGACAGCGTGCCCCTGGACGTCGCTGCCGTCAGCAATGCAACTTTCATAGACGTCAAGCTCTTCGGACGTCTGGTTACCATCACCACCACTGTGAACATGTCTCAGCTAAAGTGTGGCTTTAATCAGATATGGTTAGACACAGCAGGTTCGGGTGAAGGTGGTCCTGGGATGCAGTGGAGCGTTTATGTAGTGCAACGATGTGCGCTTTAGTTACACACACACACTCTGTTCACTCTGTTCTCGCCCCCCAACCAGCCCCCACCCCCCGGCGCATTGTTAAAGCACCGGCACATCTGTCATTGTTTACGCCCCACATTGCAATAAGCAAAGCGCTCTGGCTGCTCTGAATGCGACGGGAAATGCCAGATGCTATCGCTTAAGCAAATGCATTCGTTTTAAAGCGGGAAATGCGACTCCGACTCAATTATTTCTCCAGCTTCCCCACCAGCTTCATTACCTTTCGCTCCACAAAGCCGCACCGACGATTGTTCTCAGAAGTGCTCCGCAATTCATTCCGCCGCAGAAATTACTCCACGCTCGCTGTCGCTCAACAGCCCCCAAGAAAACAGCACGTGTGTGTGTGTGTGTGTAAGCGAGCGTACAGAATTACTGTGTCACTTAGAGTGACATCCTACAAACCGCTTTAGAGCGGAGAGCTCGTGAGCGTGACATTTCTCGTTTGTCTGAGAAACTGGTGTAAGTTGACGGAGGGAGCCGCTAAAATCTCTCGGAGGAGAGAAACGAGTGCGTCTACGTTAGTGATGGGCTACTTCGGAATGAAACGATTAGATAAATGCTGTGCTGGCGATGCAGGAAAGCTTTGTAGTGCAAACAGTCGTGTAGCGAGTTACTATGGTTATTTAAGGAGCTGTATAACGTATTTATCCAGCATTTAAATCGTTCTCTGGTGTTCCACGTAGAAGGTATGTGTGGAATGCAGTTTTACACCCATTTACAGTCTGATTATGTGCTAGAATGAAGCAGTTGTCCCTGTTTGGGGGAGCTCATGAATATTTTAAAGCTGATGTGGAACAGCTGTCCATCCTGTGTGGTCTGATGCAGAACAACTGTCCATCCTGTGTGGTCTGATACAGAACAACTGTCCATCCTGTGTGGTCTGATGCTGAACAACTGTCCATCCTGTGCAGTCTGATACAGAACAACTGTCCATCCTGTGCAGTCTGATGCTGAACAACTGTCCATCCTGTGCAGTCTGATGCTGAACAACTGTCCATCCTGTGCAGCCTGATGCCGAACAACTGTCCATCCTGTGCAGTCTGATGCTGAACAACTGTCCATCCTGTGCAGTCTGATGCCGAACAACTGTCCAGGTCCCCCTATTTGCCTGCATTCTGGACCAGTTCACCCACCATGGAGCTCCTGCTGTCCAGTGCTTTGTGGAAACCTTAGCCTACATATCGCTGACCCTCCAAAAGATCCTGCTTTACATTCAGTGCAGTAAATAATTGTATATCTGATCTTTCTGTGTTGCCTTTGTACTTGTTTTACTATCTGTTGTGGACCAGAGGCGGTTCCTCCTTTTGAGCCCGGTTCCTCTCTAGGTTTCTTCACTTGATCTGAGGGAGATTTTCCTTGGCTCGCTCTCTGGAGGTCTCAGACCCAGATTATCTGTAAAGGTACTTTGTGGCAACATCTATAGACTAGACTTGATATGAGCGTGTATGCAGAACCTGCCTCTCACAGATCCAAGGCACCCCAGAGCATCTTCTCTTTTCTCCTCATGAGCTGATCTTCCTGTGCAAACAGCCCTCGGTGTGTATGTGTGTATGTGAGTCTAATCTAATCAATCCGAGCTGACCTGAGCGCGCATACTCCTACTCACAGTGCCGTGTCTGCGAAGGTGAAGCTGCTAACTCAAAGCCGAGACCCTTAGAACCAACATGAAGCCCCTCACGCTAACGTGGCAGATCTCAGGATCTCAGACAGAAGCGAGAGTGCGTTTGATTTAGATTCAGAGCAAGACGTGCAGAGCCTGAGCTTAATGAAGTGCTTTAAAAACAAGGTAGAATACAGACTTCTGCTGTCCAGCTCAGCCAGGACTGACTTACCTGTCCAGGTTTAAAGCACCAGCAGCCAGTTGCAGCACCTGGACGCAGGTTGGACGGTTAGTTGGGATGTAAAGTCCATCCAAACTCCTACTCTGAGAGTAGTTAATAAACAGAGTGTGTATTCACTCACTCATCAAAGTCATTGAGTTCAGATCCTAGTCCTGCAGACTGCTTCTACACACATTAGTAAAGAGTGGGTCTCTCAGGAACTCAGGGAACTCCAGCGTGGTCCCGTCATAGGACGCCTTCCGTACAACAAGTCCAGTGGTGAAGTTTCCTCACTACTAAATATTCCACAGTGGACTGTCAGTGGTGTTCTAACAAAGTGGAAGTGATTGAGAACGACAGCAACTCAGACACCAAGTGGTAGAACACGTACAATGACAGAGCGGGTCAGCGGATGCTGAGGAGCATAGTGCACAGAGGTCACCAACTTTCTACAGAGTCCATCACTACAGACCTCCAAACTTCATGTGGTCTTCAGATCAGCTCAAGAACAGAGAGTAGAGAGCTTCATGGAATGGGTCTCTCTATGGCCGAACAGCTGCACCCAAGCCTTACATCACCAAGAACAATGCAGTGGTGATAATAAGCACGCCGCTAGTCCTCCTTCTGTTTATTCCTCTCTTTCTCTGTTTCCACACTGAGTGCTGTTGGAGTGGCAGCTCTTGATGTTTGGCTGGCTGTATCTGCGTAAGCCTCACTGGCTCCATCACTCCATCCCTCACACCTCCATCAGCACTGTGTGTGTGTGTGTGTGTGTGTGTGCTCCTGCAGATTGACAGGGCCTGCTCGCTGCCAGTTCCTATGTTTGACAGAGTTCACCTTACTGTGCAAGTGTGTGTGTGTGTGCACGTATGTATGTGTGTGTGCAAGTGTGCGTATGTCTGTGTGCGTGGATGTGTGTGCGTGTGTATGTGTATGTGTGTGTGTGTGTGTGTGTGCATGGATGTGTGTGTGTGTGTGTGTGTGCATGGATGTATGTGTGTGTGTGTGTGTGTGTCTGTGTGCGTATGTCTGTGTGCGTGGATGTGTGTGTGCGTGGATGTGTGTGTGTGTGTGTGTGCATATGTCTGTGTGTGTGCGTGGATGTATGTGCGTGTGTATTTGTGTGTGTGTGTGTGCATGGATGTGTGTATTTGTGTGCATGGATGTATGTGTGTGTGTGTGTGTTTATGTGTGTATGTGTATGTGTGTGTGCGTGGATGTGTGTGTGTATGTGTGTGTGTGTGCATATGTCTGTGTGTGTGTGTGCGTGGATGTATGTGCGTGTGTGTGTGTATGTGCGTGTGTGTGTGTGTGTATGTGCGTGTGTGTGTGCATATGTCTGTGTGCGTGTGGATGTATGTGCATGTGTGCGTATGTGTGTGTGTGTATGTGCGTGTGGGTGTGTGCATATGTCTGTGTGTGTGTGCGTGGGTGTATGTGCGTATGTGTGTGTCTGTGTGTGCGTGGATGTGTGTGTATGTGTGTGCGTGGGCGTGTGTGTGTGTGTGTGTGCGTGTGCGTGTGTGTGCGTGTGTGCGTGGACGTATGTGCGTGTGTGTGTGTGTGTGCGTGTGCGTGTGTGCGTGGATGTATGTGCG
>CM038710.1:4550998-4568498 GCA_021613375.1 Megaleporinus macrocephalus | reverse complement strand
ACTAATGAGACTAATCACAATTAACTAAACAAAACTAATGAGATTTATCATAGTTACCACACAAAAGCAATGTGATTAATCACAACTACACAAAACTGTTGCGATTAATCAGTTACCCACACAAAAGTAATGCATTGCATTGACCTGTTGTGTACTTTTAATAGTTTTGATTGATTACAGTTAACTATGCAAATATTATATTATTACACTGACATACGTTGATTTATCGTGATTAACTACACAAACTAATGTAATTAATCAATGTAAACTGAGCAAAAGTAATGTAATTAATCACAGTTAACTGCACAAAAAGTGATGTGATTCATCATGATTTATTACACAAAAGTGATATGATTAATCATGATTTATTACACAAAAGTAATATGATTAATCATGATTTATTACACAAGTAATGTGATTAATCATGATTTATTACACACAAGTAATGTGATTAATCATGATTTATTACACAAAAGTAATGTGATTAATCATGATTTATTACACAAAAGTAATGTGATTAATCATGATTTATTACACAAAAGTGATGTGATTAATCATGATTTATTACACAAAAGTGATATGATTAATCATGATTTATTACACAAAAGTAATGTGATTAATCATGATTTATTACACAAAAGTAATGTGATTAATCATGATTTATTACACAAAAGTGATGTGATTAATCATGATTTATTACACAAAAGTGATATGATTTACGATTAGCTACAAAAAAACGAATGCAGTTAATCGAGATCAACTACATGAAACGAATGTGATTAATTACGATTAGCTACACTAAAGTGATTAATTTCGATTACCTGACCGCTGGCCTGTCGTTTACTTCTTATTGTTTTTCACCTGATTGAATTCTCTCGCTCGGCTCCGAGGCAGTGATGAGGCTGCTGTCACTCTTCTCTCCTCTTTCTCTTCTCTCCTTTCAGTAATTCACTCCGACTCCGAGGCTGATCTGAGGCCTCTCGGCGGATGTCGTTTTCCTTTTCTGTCTTTTTCAATTAGGCGCAGCGTCCCTGCTTTTAAAGAGAGTCAAAATAAAGCATTCCCGCCGCCTGCAGCCCCACTTTCATCATCTTCTGGGTGGTATTACAGCGCGGCTGCTGTCAGTTAGAAACTGGGAGATGTGGTGAAGACATAAAGGAGGATTTTGAAGTGAACTGGACTCACTGGACTTCATTTCCCAGGACGCTGTGCGGCGTCGTGTTCGCGGCTCGGATTCAAATCAGATCTGATGGCTTTTCCCGGCGGCTGAGCAGCCAGTAGCTCATTAACCGTTTCATGTTTGTCTGTTTATTTGGGGTTCCTCTCGTTCCTGCAGAGAAACTCTCTCTCCCCTAAACCACTTTGCTCACTGCCTCTCTGGCATTCCAGCCTTTTCTCTGTTACACGGTGACATCATCTTGTAACAGAGTCCTTATTCCCCGCCTACTGTTAAGCTTGGCTCCCCCTCACACAACTCACAGAGAGCTGAGGCAGTAAAATCTGGCTCCAGTCCAGCTTGTTCTGCTGGACTTTCAGGTTTCGGACTCTGACTCAGCTGGACTTTCACAATAAGTTTCTGACTCAACTGGACTTTCAGGATCAGACTCTGACTCGATTGGACTTTCAGGATCAGATTCTGACTCAGCTGGACTTTCAGGTTTCGGACTCTGACTCAACTGGACTTTCTGGATCAGACTCTGACTCAGCTGGACTTTCAGGTTTCGGACTCTGACTCAACTGGACTTTCAGGTTTCTGACTCTGACTCAACTGGACTTTCAGGATCAGACTCTGACCCAACTGGACTTTCAGGTTTCGGACTCTGACTCAACTGGACTTTCAGGTTTCGGACTCTGGCTCAAACTGGACTTTCAAGATCAGTTTCTGACTCAACTGGACTTTCAGGATCAGACTCTGACTTGATTGGACTTTCAGGATCAGATTCTGACTCAACTGAATTTTCAGGTTTTGGAGTCTGACTCAGCTGGACTTTCAGGATCAGACTCTGACTCAACTGGACTTTCAGGTTTTGGACTCTGACTCAACTGGACTTTCAGGTTTCGGACTCTGGCTCAAACTGATATTGACACCATTGTGGGGGGTTGGAACCTGCAGCAGGATGCTGCTCTGGTGGTTGCCCAATCAGAACAGAATGGGTGAACTGACCAATCAGAGCACTCTGTGCTCACCAGGAGGCGGGGCTTGAAGACACAGCTGCTCTAACAGAGTGTTTGGGACAGATCGTGAGTACAGATGTACAGTATGAGAAAAATACTGCTGCAGTGCATCAAACAGTAAAGACAGCGCGGAGCTTCTTTCACACAGTAGCTCCCAGAAAAGCTCCAGTTCCACATACTGGTCCAGTTTACTGACCACTGAGGACCCTCACCAGAGACTCGGCAGGACAAAACTACACGTCTTCATCAAAATCCTACTACACATCAACTACACGTCCAAATCCTGATAAACTGTGTCCTCTGTCTACACCGTCTCTGCATGTCCCTATTAGTGCTAATCGTAAACGGTTAAGTGCAGCGGCGGTTCTCGGTTCTGTGGCAGGTTCCTGGACGGTTCTGTAAGTGGGTTCCTGGACAGTTCTGTAAGCAAGTTCCTGGACAGTTCTGTAAGCGAGTTCCTGGACGGTTCTGTAAGCGAGTTCCTGGACGGTTCTGTAAGCGGGTTCCTGGACGTTTCTGTAAGCGAGTTCCTGGACGGTTCTGTAAGCGGGTTCCTGGACGGTTCTGTAAGCGGGTTCCTGGACGGTTCTGTAAGCGAGTTCCTGGACGGTTCTGTAAGCGGGTTCCTGGACGGTTCTGTAAGCGAGTTCCTGGACGGTTCTGTAAGCGGGTTCCTGGACGTTTCTGTAAGCGAGTTCCTGGACGGTTCTGTAAGCGGGTTCCTGGACGGTTCTGTAAGCGAGTTCCTGGACGGTTCTGTAAGCGGGTTCCTGGACGGTTCTGTAAGCGAGTTCCTGGACGGTTCTGTAAGCGGGTTCCTGGACGGTTCTGTAAGCGAGTTCTTGGATGGTTCTGTAAGCGAGTTCCTGGGCGGTTCTGTAAGCGAGTTCCTGGACGGTTCTGTAAGCGAGTTCTTGGATGGTTCTGTAAGCGAGTTCCTGGACGGTTCTGTAAGCGAGTTCCTGGAGGCTCCAGATGAATGAATGAGCCGGAGAGTTAGCTTTGGACGGCGCTGTGTGTTTGGGTTTGATGTGTTAGCGCAGCCTCCAGCAGAAAGACAACAGAGGAATTCACACCTCAGCTCACACTACCTCCAGATACATCTCTCTCTCCCTCTCTCTCTGTTCATCTCTCTCTCTCTCTCTCTCTGTTCATCTCTCTCTCTCTCTCTCTCTCTCTCTGTTCATCTCTCTCTCTCTCCCTCTCTCTGTTCATCTCTCTCTCTCTCTCTCTCTGTTCATCTCTCTCTCTCTCTCTCTCTCTCTCTCTGTTCATCTCTCTCTCTCTCTCTCTCTGTTCATCTCTCTCTCTCTCTCTCTCTCTCTCTCTCTCTCTGTTCATCTCTCTCCCTCTCTCTCTGTTTATCTCTCTCTCTCTCTCTCTGTTTATCTCCGTCCAGATACATCACTCTCTCCCTCTCTCTCTCTCTCTCTCTCTCTCTCTCTCTCTCTCTCTCTCTGTTTATCTCTCTCTCTCTCTCTCTCTCTCTCTCTCTCTGTTCATCTCTCTCTCTCTCCCTCTCTCTCTGTTCATCTCTCTCTCTCTCCCTCTCTCTCTGTTTATCTCTCTCTCTCTCTCTCTGTTCATCTCTCTCTCTCCCTCTCTCTCTGTTTATCTCTCTCTCTCTCCCTCTCTCTCTCTGTTTATCTCTATCTCTCTCTCTCCCTCTCTCTGTTTATCTCTCTCTGTTTATCTCTCTCTCTCTCTCTCTCTCTGTTTATCTCTCTCTCTCTCTCTCTCTCTCTTTATCTCTCTCTCTCTCTGTTTATCTCTCTCTGTTCATCTCTCTCTCTCTCCCTCTCTCTGTTTATCTCTCTCTCTCTGTTTATCTCTCTCTCTCTCTGTTTATCTCTCTCTCTCTCTCTGTTTATCTCTCTCTCTCTCTCTCTGTTTATCTCTCTCTTTTCATCTCTCTCTCCCTCTCTCTGTTTATCTCTCTCTCTCTGTGTTTATCTCTCTCTCTCTCTGTTTATCTCTCTCTCTCTCTCTCTCTCTCTCTCTGTTTATCTCTCTCTCTCTCTCTCTGTTTATCTCTCTCTCTCTCTGTTTATCTCTCTCTCTCTCTCTCTCTCTCTCTTTATCTCTCTCTCTCCCTCTCTCTCTGTTTATCTCTCTCTCTCTCTCTCCCTCTCTCTGTTCATCTCTCTCTCTCTCCCTCTCTCTGTTTATCTCTATCTCTCTCTCTGTTTGTCTCTCTGTACATCTCTCTTCCTCTATTTATCTATCTCTGTGTCTCTCACTGTTCATCTCTCACTGTCTCTGTTTTTATCTCTCCATCTCTCTCATGATCTGTCTCTCTCACTGTCTCTTTGCTGTGTATGCAGTATTTGTCCCCCCGGTCTCTCTGAGGTATGTAATTAGTCTCTCTCTCTCTCTGTCTTAATCGCTCTACCTCTTTCTATCTTGTTTCTTGTATTTCTCATTTTCTCCTCCTCTCTCACGCCTGTTTGAGTTTGTCAGTCTCTCTCTCTCTCTCTCTCTGTTGTTCTTACCATCTTTCTCTTCCTCTCCCTATATCTCTCTCCCTCCCTTCTCCTTGGTCTCTCTGGTTCCTGTGTCTTTCTCTCTTTCTGTTTTCTCTTCTACTTTCTCTATCTCCATCTCTCTCTCTGTCACTCTTTATTGTCTAATTCTAACTTTCTCTATCTCTCTCTCTGTCTTTCTGTCTTTGTCTCTTTCTGTCTCCTGCTGTCTCCTACACTCACGTATGGTCTCTCTCTTTCACTCTTTCTTTCTCTCTCTTTTTCTCTCTCACACTCTCTCCTTCCCTTTCCCACCACAGACTTTCTTTTTTCTCTTTCTCTGTCTCCCTTTTCCCCTCTCTTTCCTGTCACTCTCCCCCCCTCTCTCTTTCTCTCTCTCTCTCTCTTTCTCTCTCTCTCTTTCTCTCTTTTTCTCTCTCACACTCTCTCCTTCCCTTTTCCCACTGCGGACTCACTCTTTTTTCTCTTTCTCTGTCTCCCTTTTCCTCTCTCTCTCTCTCTCTCTCTCTCTCTCTCTCTCTCTCTCTCTCTCTCTCTCTCTTTCTCTCTTTTTCCCTCTCACACTCTCTCCTTCCCTTTTCCCACTGCGGACTCACTCTTTTTTTTCTCTTTCTTTGTCTCCCTCTTCCCCTCTTTCCTCTCTCTCTCCCCCAGTCTGTCTCCCTCTATCTCTCCCTTCTCTTGAAACTGTTGTAAATCTCTGACTGTGGAGCTGAAAGGGTTAAAGAGTGTCTGTGATGATGAATATAAACAGATCCACTCGATGTCTGTCTTTCCTCCATCTCTCCTCATTTCACCTCACCCCGTGTGTGTGTGTGTGTGTGTGTGTGTGTGTGCGCTAATGTGACTCCGCACAGCACACTCATTCACCCTGATGAGCTGCGCTGCTCCCTCCATCCTCTCTTCCACAGGCTTATTCATGCTGTTCTCCCTGTGTGGAGGGGAGGGGGGTGAGCCAGAGGGGCAGGGGGGGGGGTGAGCCAGAGAGGGGATGGGATGGGTGGGGGGGGGGGGGGGGGGTGAGAAATGACCTGTCATACAGAATTGGGAAAAGGGGGATGGGGTGGGGGTAGTGGGGGGAATGCGGTGGGAGAAGAAGGGATTGGCTGTGGTCGGAGGAGCAAGAGGAAGAGTCTGACCTGCATGCTGAGGAGTGTATCGGGCTCGAGTGCTCACTGATGGTTCTGTGTGTGGATGTGTTTCTGAAAAACAAGCGCGCTCTATAATGAAACGATGGTACGTCACCCTTATCATCATAAACCTAGAAAGCAGGGGGTCCGAGGGGGCTGCGGCTTCCTCAGATTCCAGGATCGGAATTTACTGCAAGTGTTTAAAACAAAGTTTTAGCAAGGAGCCACATGCGCTTCCTATAGGATGGAGTGTTTTACTTTTGTGAACCATAAGTGCTGAAATGTGAGTATGTTGTCAAAGAGGTGTTCTAGAAAAATAAAATTCTAATATTTATTATTATTTTTTACATAAAAATTGGATTTAAACGGTTAAACAGAGTCATTCAAAGCAGTTTGATGTGAAACATACTGAGTCAGAACTGTTCACAGTGCTGGTGAATGGAACCAGACGTCCACCTTTAAAAGCTCCCTCACAGAAAGATTTTGGCCTTAAACTCCATTCATGGTGGAGGGATACATGCAGGGCGTTCTGAGGCAAAGTAGTGCCCAAAGAATACAGACTTTACCATCATCAACATTCATATATACGCTCAGGAGACACGTGGTGGTTTGGATAGTAATGGCTATATATGTGTAGTAGACCTGCTGACCCCTGGTTCCCTTCAACACCACTGTAAAGAAATCTGAGGCTGCGTCCAAAATCACCTACTAAGTCAGTACATACTAGACCTAAGTCAGTACATACACACAACCTAGGACGCACTACATCCACCATCTGACCAACATCCTTTAACGCAAGACCACCACGTACATGTCCCACTCTTCACTAAAGCTCCATTCAGACATTATGGGTCTGTCTCAAATCCTAGTGAGTGTCTAAGTAGGCTGTCTAGATAGGCAGCTGTGTAAGTATCAGTGTTCTCTCCTCATCTCTCCTCATAAAACAGATTACTGAGACGCTCTAGTTAGAGAGAGACTGCATCACGGCTTGTTCCGCCCACTGCAGCACGCCACCGGTGGTTTAGCTGGTTGCTAAGCTACCGGCTGGCATCCAAAACAATAGCCGAGGCTTAAAATAAAATCCGCTAGCATAAATGCTAATGTCTGGAGTATAAAAGTATAAATGGTGAAGGACTTGTTACAGAGTTGATAATAAAATACTGTTTTGTGTGATTATATGACCAGAAACACATTAAAACTCCAGAGAGAATCAAAATAACTCACATTTTAAAACCACTTCACTGCTCCTAGATTAGCCTGCAGTGCATCATGGGATTGTCTTAGTGGCTGAGGAAGCGTTCAGTGCTTTTTAAAAATCAGGTCTGAATAAGGTTTCTCAGTAGACAGTATGTTTAAGGAATGTAAGTATTGGGACAGTCTACATGTCGGGAGCGCATAGTATGACGTAAAATGCTGCCTATGTAGGAGCTCAGTAGGATTTGAGACGGGCCCAATATTAGATACTGTTTGTGACGCTGACCTGCATTTTGGTCAGAATCTTTACTTACTTAAAAATGTCTCCCGGTTCAGGAGGTCATCCAGGTAACGTTGCGTACTGCTTAATGGATGCTGTGTATCTGGACACTCTGGCTGTTCTCGCCTACTGCTTTCGTGCACTGTGTAGTATAGAGGTAGGCGATTTGGGACGCAGCCTCAGTAGTAATAACCCATTTCGCACTAAACCACTCACTGTGGCCGTGGAGTTGCCGTCTTCCCGGCCAGCCTGTGCTCCTCCCGCAATCGTGGACAGCGAAATCTAGCCAGCATGATAGCACCGGACACTGGCCTCCTGGCCACAAGCACACTGCGAGCGCGAGTGGAAGAAGGACTTGTAGGAGGAAGTAGGACAGAGTCAGTCTCATTGTGTTGGTTTCATGTTGGCTTTGACGTAAGAGCGTGTTAATAAAGCTCTCGGCTTCATTCGCTGTGTACGTGTCTTTGAGGTTTCCCAGTATTTGCCGTTGGCTCCTCCCTCAGTCGTGCCACGTTCTCCAACACTGAGTTACATGCAAATTTAGTTTTTTTCTTTAAGGTTGTGGCTGAGAAGGTAGATGCCTATGGTAGATGTGGCTGTGTTGCTAATTAGGTTATTAGGGGCGAGCGAGGTCCAAAACCAGGACTTTCTCTCTCACTGAAAGGGAGGAAACTGGCTCCTATTAATAAAGCTCACTGAGTTCAATGAATGAATATACCACAGTAGCTAACCATGACCCTTAAGCCTAGGCCCTCTCCACCAAGAGGGGATGGTTTTCAGAGGGGGTGGATTTGACAGTTTGGGGGTGGGCATGGGCTTCTATTGTGACTCCGCAAACTAGCTAGCGGTGGTAGCCTAGCGCTAGCTAGCTGTTTCTCCATCTAGCGTCGCCACAGCGGGCGGAAATGATCATAGAGTTAAGCCCGCCCACTTAGAGGGAAGATATGATTGGTCAGTTTTACTGTTATTTGAAATTGGTATGGCGCTGACTTATAACTGCCTGGCCCCCTCTGTACATGAACAGCGGGACCACCAATCACCAACAATCTGCGGAGGCATCACAGTCCTTATAAGGGGAGACACAGACTCACAGGCTTCCACTTAACCCCTCACGCTCCAACACAGATTGAATAGACATGTTTGAATAATTTATTTATATTTTTATAATTGTTTAGATGTTGATTGTCAAACTGTAAGTAAATAAAAAAAAAAAAAAAAAAAAAAAAATATATATATATATATATATATATATATATATATATATATATATATATATATATATATATATATATATATAATTTATTTATTTATTTTTTAATATATATATAGGGCCATGATGGTTCCCCACTGATATACAATATGAATGCCCAGTTTTAAGCCCAGTGTGGGAAAGTAGATGTTCTTAACATATCTCATAGAAATGCTTTTAATTATTAGCAATATAATTTCAATTACCAGATCAATAAAGGTGTATAGCGTGAAGATTCAAGGTGTGAAGATGACCACGGGCGAGAAAATCACAGGAGCGCTATGAAAGCTTGGTTTTAATGTAATCCCTCGAACCTTGAGGAGATGTTTGATATCCTTGCTGTGGCATTTACAGTTCAGATGAACTCTGCATGAGACATTTACTTTTGGGGGTTTGGGGCTTAACAGGTCTTGACAGAATATTGCAGTATATTGGAGATGTTAAACTCCAGTCCTGGAAGACCTCCGCAGTGAGGAGCTCAGGTCACGAGTGGCTTAGTTGCCGCGTCAGGTGTGTTTGTGGGGTGTTGTTGAGAGAAACCTGCTATTTTTTCATTTTGCATTGGATCTATGAGACTCAAGCCTTAGAAGCTTCTACCCCATCAGTTAGACGTGTGCTCTTTAACCATGTTATTAAGTATTTAATAAAGTTTATCTGAGTCTGAGTCGTGTCTCTAGTCTCCTAGGTTCCAGTATGACCCCACCATTACTCTGACTGCAGACCCGAATCATCACATACTAACCAGGTCAAGTTAGTAAGTAATCTTGAAAATACTTTAAAAAGATCTTGTTGTTTTGACTCCCTGAGGTACGAGTCCAAGTCGAGTCCCAAATCTCCAGAGAGCGAGTCTGAGTGGAGCCTCAAGTCTCTGGAGTGTGAAGTTACTTTCAGAGTGAATGTAGGAAATTCACCGCCACGCTTCCAAACACTTTGTTTTAATAGTGCGAGCTGCACAGATGTGGATTCTCGTTGTGCAGAGCTCGGCAGCGTGTGCAAACAAAAGGTCATTTAAAGTTCAAATGTTTTTAACTTCTGCTCGACATGCTTTGGCTGCGTCCTGGCAGAGAGCAGCAGGTGCAGGTCCAGTAGCCGCTGCAGGAAAGGTTGGTATTGTCAGAGCACGCTGGCTGTCAGAGCATTGAGTCGAGGCTTGAGTTTCACTACAGGACTAAGTCGACTCATATCTCTGGCTTGTGAAACTGAGTCAAGTCTTGAGTCTCAGAAGTGTGAGTCTGAGTTGAGTCTTGAGTTTCTGGGTTGTGATTTGGAATCAAGTCCTGAGTCCTGAGTGTAAATTTGAGTTAACATTGAGTCTGAGTCTTGTGTCTCTGGGTTGTGAGTCTGAGTTGAGTCTTGAGTCTCAGGACTATGAGTCCTGAGTTTACTCTTGAGTCTCAGAAGTGTGAGTCCTGAGTTTAGTCTTGAGTCTCAGAAGTGTGAGTCTGAGTTGACTCTTGTGTCTCAGGAGTGTGAGTCTGAGTTGAGTCTTGAGTCTCAGAAGTGTGAGTCTGAGTTGACTCTTGTGTCTCAGGAGTGTGAGTCTGAGTTGAGTCTTGAGTTTCTGGGTTTTGAGTTTAAGTCGACTCTTGAGTTTCTGGGTTGTGATTTGGAATCAAGTCCTGAGCCTCAGGAGTGTAAATTTAAGTTAACTCAAATTTTAGTTAAATTTGAGTCTGAGTCTTGTGTCTCTGGGTTGTGAGTCTGAGTTGAGTCTTGAGTCTCAGGAGTGTGAGTCTGAGTTGACTCTTGAGTCTCTGGGTTTTGAGTGTAAGTCGAATCTTGAGTCTCTGGGTTGTGAATTGGAATCAAGTCTTGAGTCTCAGGAGTGTGAATTTGAATTGACTCTTGAGTCTCAGGAGGGTAAGTCTGAGTCAAGTCTTAAGTCTCTGGGTTATGAGTTTGAGTCGACTTGAGTCTCAGGAGTGTGAGGTTGAGTCAAGTCTTGGGTCTCTGGATTGTAAATCTGAGTCAAGTCTTATGTCTCATGAGTAAGTCTGAGTTGAGTCTTGAGTCTAGAATGGGAGTCTGAGTTGACTCTTGAGTCTCTGGACTGTGGGTTCTGAGTCAAACCTCAAGTCTCTGGAGTGTGAGTCTGAGTCAATTCTTGAGTCTCTAAAGTGATTCTAAGTTGAGTCTTGAGCTTCCGAATTGTGAGTCTGAGTCAAGTCCCAAGTCTCTGGAGTGTGAGTCTTTATCAAGTCTTGATTCTCTGTAGATGAGTCTGAGTCAAATCCCAATTCTCTGGCGTGTGAGTCTGAGTCTTAAGTCTCTGGATGGGCAGACTACATCAAGTCTTGAGTCTCTGGAGTGAGAGTCTGAGTTGAGTCTTAGGTCTCTGGAGTTTTAAGTGTGAGCCTGCATCGAGTCTTGAGTCTCTGGAGTGGCAGTATGCATTGAGTCTTGAGTCTCTGGATTGCGAGTCTGGGTAGAGTCTGAGGTATCTGAGTCTGATTTGAGTATTGAGTGTCTGTAAGGTTGGAAAACAACCGGTTCTATTAATCTCAAGTGACTCGGTCTCTCATATCTGTTGTGCAGTGTCAGAAATTCTAGTCTAGAAAAGTCTAGAAATTGTTTGACGCAGAGACGAGAATGTGTTGATGTAAACAAGCAGTTTGCATGATTCTAGTCACACTACACGCGCTTCCCTTCCTCGTTAGCTGCCTCAGCTTCGTAGCCTCACTGAGAAACAGACACGTCTCGGCTGATCGACTGTGTTTTGGGTAAAATGTAAATTGTGTGAATTAGATTTCGGTCCTCAGCACTGCGCCGGAGTCTCGCAGGGCTGGAGTACATCATCAACAGGAGAACGAATTGCGTGTAAGTGAGACCTGCCTCGGCTTTCGCTGCAATCAGCTGTCAGATCAGCCGCGAGTGCTGCCTTGTCTCGACTTGTCTGAGTATCTAGTGGTGTAATTACAATATCTAGCTGACAGCAAATGCTGCCTCGGTTCCGTCAGAGCTATTGACCGTACAGGTGAATGGACATTACTGCCATTCATTTTCTGATTCTTTTGTAGATCGGACTGTGGGACGACACATCAGCCAGCTAATTATCCACACTTAGCTCAGCTCAGCTCAAACCACCTGCTCTGTCGTTTCTTCAGGCAACATATTGGCAGCTTGAAGACAATGTGTCAGAACCACCGTCGCCCCCTACGCTTCCTGTAGTGTATTACAGTCTGTCAGAACGACCGTTGCCCCCTACGCTTCCTGTAGTGTATTACAGTCTGTTAGAATGACCGTCGCCCCCTACGCTTCTTGTAGTGTATTACAGTCTGTCAGAACGACCGTCGCCCCCTACGCTTCCTGTAGTGTATTACAGTCTGTCAGAACGACCGTCGCCCCCTACGCTTTCTGTAGTGTATTACAATCTGTCAGAATGACCGTCGCCCCCTACGCTTCCTGTAGTGTATTACAGTCTGTCAGAATGATCGTCGCCCCCTACGCTTCCTGTAGTGTATTACAATCTGTCAGAATGACCGTCGCCCCCTACGCTTCCTGTAGTGTATTACAGTCTGTCAGAACCACCGTCACCCCCTATGCTTCCTGTAGTGTATTACAGTCTGTCAGAACGACCGTCGCCCCCTACGCTTCCTGTAGTGTATTACAGTCTGTCAGAACGGCCGTCGCCCCCTACGCTTCCTGTAGTGTATTACAGTCTGTCAGAACGACCGTCGCCCCCTACGCTTCCTGTAGTGTATTACAGTCTGTCAGAGCGACCGTCGCCCCCTACGCTTCCTGTAGTGTATTACAGTCTGTCAGAACCACCGTCGCCCCCTACGTTTCCTGTAGTGTATTACAGTCTGTCAGAACGACCGTCGCCCCCCTACGCTTCCTGTAGTGTATTACAGTCTGTCAGAACGACCGTCGCCCCCCTACGCTTCCTGTAGTGTATTACAGTCTGTCAGAATGACCGTCGCCCCCTACGCTTCCTGTAGTGTATTACAGTCTGTCAGAACCACCGTCGCCCCCTACGCTTCCTGTAGTGTATTACAATCTGTCAGAATGACCGTCGCACCCTACGCTTTCTGTAGAGTATTACAGTCTGTCAGAACCACCGTCGCCCCCTACGCTTCCTGTAGTGTATTACAGTCTGTCAGAACCACCGTCGCCCCCTACGCTTCCTGTAGTGTATTACAGTCTGTCAGAACCACCGTCGCCCCCTACGCTTCCTGTAGTGTATTACAGTCTGTCAGAACCACCGTCGCCCCCTACGCTTCCTGTAGTGTATTACAGTCTGTCAGAACCACTGTCGCCCCCTACGCTTTCTGTAGAGTATTACAGTCTGTCAGAATGACCGTCGCTGCCTACGCTTCCTGTAGTGTATTACAGTCTGTCAGAATGACCGTCGCCCCCTACGCTTCCTGTAGTGTATTACAGTCTGTCAGAACCACCGTCGCCCCCTACGCTTCCTGTAGTGTATTAGAGTCTGTCAGAACCACCGTCGCCCCCTAAGCTTCCTGTCCTGTATTACAATCTGTCAAAACGACCGTCGCCCCCTACGCTTCCTGTAGTGTATTACAGTCTGTCAGAACGACCGTCGCCCCCTACGCTTCCTGTAGTGTATTACAGTCTGTCAGAACAACCGTCGCCCCCTACGCTTCCTGTAGTGTATTACAGTCTGTCAGAACGACCATCGCCCCCTACGCCCCCTATAGAGTATTACAGTCTGTCAGAATGACCGTCGCCCCCTACCCTCCCTGTTGAGTATTACAATAGTGTAAAGCATCTATAATGTTTATATAATTTACACAGTCATTTTACAGACTGTAATACATTACTGGAAGCGTAGGGGGCGATATACCTTCTATTGTTTCATTTAAAAAGCTCAGCAATGTTTGTATGATCCACATATAACTTATTTTGACAGCTGGTTATGAAAGAAGGTACTGATGAAGCTGTTGCTTCTGTGAGTCGCGCCGGTTCCGTCCTGAGGTTATTTTAGGTTTGGCTATATCCAGACGCCGCACCGTGGTGTCCGCTCAGCAGTTTTTAAAGAAGAAGAAGTGGACAATTTAGTCTAAAGCCAGCTGCTGTCCACACCCCGTGGTAATTAATGAATGCCATCCATCCTTTTCAACGAGGCTGCCGTGACATGTCTCTGAACTGCAGGTAATGAAAATCCAGCGTGGTGTCAGCTGCAGGGATGTGTGGAGTAACCTAAATTTAATCAGAAGTAAAAGTAATGTTACTTCTATGAAAGAACGACTAAGAACTTTACAAACAAGCAAATTCATCAGGAGTATTATTTTCAAATTATTGTTATTACTTACATTAAATCGGCATGATTAATCGTAATTAAATACGTAAAATAAAGTGATACGCTTTAATTAACTTTACTAAATAATACAATTAATCATGATTGGTTCACAAAATTGGTCCACATGATTAATGATGTCAAATTCCCAATTCAAAAAGCCAAGAAAAACCTTTCTTTACGGCCAAATTTAAAGAAATAAGATATGATTAACTGCGATTAATTTTACAAAAACAGTATGAATAATCACGATTAATTACACAAGAATTAATGTGATTAGTTATGTTTAACTACACAAAGTAACATGATTAATCATGTTAATATCTAAAATACTGAAAAAAATCAAAAATACTAATTGCATCGCCCACAAAAATGTGAATAATTGCAATTAACTGCAATTAATCATGCTAAATTAAGAAGATAGTTGTGTTGAACTGCCCAAAGTAACATGATCACACATAATTAACCAACCAAAGTGAGATTAAGCACATTGTCCGCACAAAAATGTGATTAATCACAATTATAAAATAGGGCTAACCTAATGCGATTAGTTGTGTTTAAGTGCACAAAGTAACACAATCGGCACGTGATTATTCGCAACAAACAGCGATTAATCGTTTAAATTAATAGGATTTGTTGTGCTTAACTGCACTAAGTAACATGATCAATAATTAACCATCCAAAAATGTGGTTAATCACATCATCAACACAAAAAATCGGATTATTCACAGTTAATTGCGATTAATCAGATTTTTTGTGTTGATGATTTGATGTTAAATAGCTGAGTAGCTGCGACAACCAACCCTACAAAACGCAACACGCGCCTTCTCTGACTCCCGCGCTCAGCCTGAGGAGAGTGCAACCTTGTGAGAACCGGTACAGAAACTTGGGCAGCACCTCTGCGGCTGTGCTCCACACAGTGTTCTGCACTTTCCCGAGGTCATGATGTATACCAGGGACATACTGCAAGTTCATTACTCCACCACAGTCCCGCAAGGAGAGCTCCCTGATCCGTCATCTACACCTCCTGGTTAAAGATGCTTTTTCATAATAATGTTTCACTCAAACACTGAGACGATGAGCAGATATGTCAGATATGATTTGGGGGTCTGGAAGTGTGAAAGAGGGGCTGTTTGTAACATTTCCTGCAGATGGTACATGGTGCAGTGCTAACAGGTGTAGATTGCATGTAAGTTGCACTTGAGTTGCATAGTGTCATGGAACTGTCATGCAACTCACTCGAAACTCAGCTGCATCCAAAGTGAGCTGCATAATGTCCTGTAACTCATTCTGAACTTGGCCTGGAGGAAACCCACTCAAGCACGGGGAGAAGAACTTCTGTATTTACTATTATTTGATTGACCAACCAGTGTCTTCGTTGGCTCCCCCTACTTAGATGTTACCATCTGACCACCAGCACCATTCAGTACTGCCACCATATAGCATAAGGGACTCACTATCACCTCCTCAGGTACAAAGTGGCACTACAGTGACTCACTATCACCTCTTCAGGCACAAAGTTGTATTACAGTGACTCACTATGACCTCTTCAGGTACAAAGTGGTACTACAGTGACTCACTATGACCTCTTCAGGTACAAAGTGGTACTACAGTGACTCACTATCACCTCTTCAGGTACAAAGTGGTACTACAGTGACTCACTATCACCTCTTCAGGTACAAAGTGGCACTACAGTGACTCACTATCACCTCTTCAGGAACAAAGTAGTACTACAGTGACTCACTATCACCTCTTCAGGTACAAAGTGGCACTACAGTGACTCACTATCACCTCTTCAGGTACAAAGTGGTACTACAGTGACTCACTATCACCTCTTCAGGTACAAAGTGGTACTACAGTGACTCACTATCACCTCTTCAGGTACAAAGTGGTACTACAGTGACTCACTATCACCTCCTCAGGTACAAAGTGGCACTACAGTGACTCACTATCACCTCTTCAGGAACAAAGTAGTACTACAGTGACTCACTATCACCTCTTCAGGTACAAAGTGGTACTACAGTGACTCACTATCACCTCTTCAGGTACAAAGTGGCACTACAGTGACTCACTATCACCTCTTCAGGTACAAAGTGGTACTACAGTGACTCACTATCACCTCTTCAGGTACAAAGTGGCTCTACAGTGACTCACTATCACCTCTTCAGGTACAAAGTAGCACTACAGTGACTCACTATCACCTCTTCAGGCACAAAGTTGTATTACAGTGACTCACTATCACCTCTTCAGGTACAAAGTGATACTACTGTGACTCACTATCACCTCTTCAGTTACAAAGTTGTATTACAGTGACTCACTATCACCTCTTCAGGTACAAAGTGATACTACAGTGACTCACTATGACCTCTTCAGGTACAAAGTAGTACTACAGTGACTCACTATCACCTCTTCAGGTACAAAGTGGCACTACAGTGACTCACTATCACCTCTTCAGGTACAAAGTGGTACTACAGTGACTCACTATCACCTCTTCAGGCACAAAGTGGTATTACAGTGACTCACTATCACCTCTTCAGGTACAAAGTGGCACTACAGTGACTCATTATCACCTCTTCAGGTACAAAGTTGTATTACAGTGACTCACTATCACCTCTTCAGGTACAAAGTGGTACTACAGTGACTCACTATCACCTCTTCAGGTACAAAGTTGTATTACAGTGACTCACTATCACCTCTTCAGGTACAAAGTAGCACTACAGTGACTCACTATCACCTCTTCAGGCACAAAGTTGTATTACAGTGACTCACTATCACCTCCTCAGGTACAAAATGATACTACAGTGACTCACTATCACCTCTTCAGTTACAAAGTAATAGTACAGTGACTCACTATCACCTCTTCAGGTAGAAAGTGGTACTACAGTGCCTCACTATCACCTCCGCCACCACCATCTACACCATCAGGTGAAATAGATTAATCTCATCTAGCTCACCAGCCAGTTTGCTAACTAAGCTTAAGGCTCGAATGACCACATATAAACTGTGAACCTTAGAGAGTGTTGAGCGAAAAAAAAAAAAAAAACGTTGATGCTAAAATATGCGCTGACATTTTTCATAATTGATTCAGGCGAGTATTCGGGGCTCTAGTGAAGTTTTCAGTGGGAGACTGTGATGGGGTTGTGGTTCTGCAGCAGAAGATCTGCATGGTAAAAAATTTAATATCCTCCTAAACAAGTTCTTTTCTCTTTCATCGTACTCGTCTGTCTCGTTCTCACAGGCCGCCGCTCACTCTGTCCATTCCTTTCCATCTCTCTCTCTCTCTCTCTCTCTCTCTCTCTCTCTCTCTCTCTCTCTTTCTCTAAAATAAAGCCCTTACATCTCTTTAATGATTATCTAGTCCAGGGGTCACTGATAGGTGGACCGCGGTCCAGACCCAGACATTGTCCAATGGGGACCCAAAGCGATATAGTTGAGAATGATTTAATTTAAACAGTGTTTATTTTAAGTGGTGGGACTTTTCTTGTTTTTATGGTATACAGGCTCTGCGGCGCAGTAACCTCACAGACCAATCGCATGTGTTCTAAAATCACTGAATGCTCTTCAGCCAATCAGATCTCTGTAGATTCAGGAGACAGACGAAGTATGAAGCGAGAAGCAGCAGTCTGAGAATAAAGCCAGTGCGAAAGGCTCATTCAGAGCACATGCTCTAAAAAAAGAATAGAAGACTTCGTCCAATCATAACGCTTGTTTTAATGAAACGCTTGTTAAGTA
>CM038710.1:4393498-4545998 GCA_021613375.1 Megaleporinus macrocephalus | reverse complement strand
CCCTCACTCTCTCTCTATCTTCCCTGGTCTGCTTTTTTCCTGCACTTTTTCTTCTTCCCTGTTTTTCTCCAGTACTGTCTTGTTTCCTTTATTATTCCCTCTCTCTCATTTTCTCTTTCTCTTTATTCTCTTTCAGTTAATTTCTCTACCCTCTCTATCCCTCCTTTCTCCCGCTCTCTATTTTTATGTTTTCTCTTTTACCTTCACTTTACCCCCACCCACAACTCTCACTCTCTTCTTCTTTTCCCTCTCTATCCCCCTCTCTTCCTGATCTCCTCTTTTCCTTTCATGTACTCTCTCTCTCTCTCTCTCTCTCTCTCTCCTCCCTGGTCTAATTTTTTTGCTGCACTTACTCTCTTCTTTCTTTCTCTCTGTCTCTTTTTCCTCACATGCACCCAAACGAGTGCATGTACTCTCTCTCTCTCTCTCTCTCTCTCTCTCTCTCTCTCTCTCTCTCTCTCTCTCTCTCTCTCTCTCTCTCTCTGTATCTCTCTCTCTATTTCTCACCCTCCCTCTCCCCCCCTCTGTCTCTCTCTCTGTATCTCTCTTTGTATATCTCTCTCTTTATTTCTCTCTCTCGGTATCTCTTTCTCTTTTTTATTTATCTCCCTCGCTCTTTCTCTCTGTATCTCTCTCTCTCTTTATATCTCTCTCTCTTTCTCTCTCTCTCTCTCTCTCTGTATCTCTCTGTCTCTGTACCTCTATCGTGCACACTCTCTACCTCCCTTTCTCTTGCATGTTCACCCCCACTCTCTCTCTCTCTCTCTCTCTCTCTCTCTCTCTCTCTCTCTCTCTCTCTCTCTCTCTGTATCTCTCTCATTTCTCTCTCTGTATCTCTCTCTCTCTCTCTGTATCTCTCTCTCTCTCTCTCTCTCTGTATCTCTCTGTATCTCTCTCATTTCTCTCTCTGTATCTCTCTCTCTCTCTCTCTGTATCTCTCTGTATCTCATTTCTCTCTTAGTATCTCTCTCTCTCTCTGTATCTCTCTCTTTATTTCTCTCTCTGTATCTCTCTCTCTCTGTGTCTCTCTCTCTCTCTCTCTCTGTATCTCTCTATTTCTCTCTCTGTATCTCTCTCTCTCTGTGTCTCTCTCTCTCTCTCTGTATCTCTCTCTTTAATTCTCTCTCTGTATCTCTCTCTCTCTGTATCTCTCTCTTTATTTCTCTCTCTGTATCTCTCTCTCTCTCTCGCATGCTCTCTCTCTCTCTCTCTCTCTCTCTCTCTCTCTCTCTCTCTGTATCTCTCTCTTTATTTCTCTCTCTGTATCTCTCTCTCTCTCTGTGTCTCTCTCTGTGTCTCTCTCTCTCTCTCTCTCTCTCTCTCTCTCTCTCTCTCTCTCTCTCTCTGTGGTGATGCTCAGTCTAACAGCCTTCGAGGTTAAACCACAGATTTAGACGGTCCATCTGGTGCCTCAACAAAAGCTCCTTTAAAACACACACACAAATAACTCTCTCACTCGCTCACTCACTCTCTCTCTCTCTCTCTCTCTCTCTCTCTCTCCCTCTCTGTCAGTAGACTTTCCACTGTGAGTGTTTGTATGATTATTGATGATTATGCTGATCTCCAGTGTTTGATTTGTTCTGTAGTGTTTACATTGTTTGTAGTGTCTGTAACGTCTGTAGCGTCTATTCACCGTATTTGGCCACACCCACTTTCAAGCATGTGCTTCTTCCACCTTTGTGTTAGAACTTCCGCTCAGCTAACCAGAATGAACACAGTTCGGTCTCCTCCAAGGTTAATAACACAGTGGGTGGGTGATATGAGAAGGTGGTCTGGGGTTAATAACACAGTGGGTGGGTGATATGAGAAGGTGGTCTGAGGTTAATAACACAGTGGGTGGGTGATATTAGAAGGTGGTCTGAGGTTAATAACACAGTGGGTGGATAATATGAGAAGGTGGTCTGAGGTTAATAACACAGTGGGTGGGTGATATGAGAAGGTGGTCTGAGGTTAATAACTCGGTGGGTGGGTGATATGAGAAGGTGGTCTGAGGTTACTTATGGAGACATGTTTAATTACTCTGTACTCTCGGAAGGTGTAGATGGTTCAGTAGTGAAAAACTATAAAAGTACTGAAGCGTATCAGTACCTGCACAGTGGGAAGGTGGGCGTGTCCTCCTACACACAGACGGTGAGTTTATATTTCTGAAAGCCGGTTAAACCCAAGTCCAGCCAGCTGCCCGAGCCACTCTGCGTGGGTGTTAGTTACAGTCCAGATAGCCTAGCGCGGTGGACACTGATCAGAAAACAGTTACTGAACTGATAGACTCACCAGCACCGACACGTCTGCTTCCTCGGAGCTTCATAAGCGAGACATTTCTCTGGATAAGGATGATCTGGTGCTGGTTCTCCTCCACAGAATGGTAAGAGCAGACATACGGAGGTTTGGGTGGAGGTTTTAAATTTAGAGCTTCAGTCATAGACGCAGGTGGTCTTCTTTGTAAGGCGGCCCCCCAACACTCTGATCTTTATGTGCTGTGTTCATAACTCTGTAGTTTAAGCCAAGTTTTCATCTTCTTCCAATTACTGACTCCCTCTAACTGAACATGTTATGCTGGTCATTTTATATGTTTGTTGTCGTTTTGCTTGTAATCAGTATCAACGTATTCAAGGGTTCACCGGAAGTTCTAACACAAAGTAAACAAAGATGGCGCCCCCAGTGTTGTCATGGAAAATAGCATGGATAGTGTCTATAGTGTCTGCAGCTTCTGTACCGTCTGCAATAATAATACTAATAATAATAATTTAATAATAGAAACTGGGTCGTGGGGGGACATTTGGCTCCTTTCCAAGATAAAACAATAATGTCTGCATGTATCCTTCCACCATCAACTGCTGTAGGCCAAACCATTACCTCAGAACTGCAGCACAATAGAACATCAAACAGTTCATACATAACCATTTCATGTCATAACTTCAGTGAGGAAGCTTTTAGAGGTGGACGTCTGGTTCCATTCACAACCACTGTGAACAGTTCTGACTCAATAAGCTTCTCCAGAGTGGAGCTTTTCACACCGAACGTCTCCGAATGACTCTGTTTCCATCACAACCGTTTCATTATACAGAAAATTTAAAAAATCAGTTCTCCTTTAAACTCTGTGGTCATGTTTTCTACCCACAAAGTGACAAATACCAAAAACCCATCACACAGTAGGCCCGTCGTAGGTGAGCCTGGTTTCCTGCGGCGGTGACACTCCGCTCCAGTCCTGCTCGTCTTTGTGCTGCTGCTTTGGAAAGCGTGTAATTTCCGCTAGTTTGTGTTTCATAATCACTTCGCCGCTCCAGCGCTGTCCCCGACGCAGCGCACGTGTAATTTAAGCTCATAAGGCTTTTTTTTTCGTTTCTCTTTTTTTTTTTTCTCCAGCAATCGTTTTAAGCACATCTGGAGTTAGTTTGAAATGAAATACGTTGAGTTTACGTTTATTGTCCTCGGAGGAAATGGATTTTGGAATTGTTGGCATCAGCAGGAACCCAGAATAAAAGCAGTACGTAATGAGAGGCGGGCTGGTGGTCCGCAGCGAGAGCAGAGCGTTTCAGGGGGGCACGGTTACTTGTGTAGCAGTAAGGCAGAGCTCAGCGGATGCTGGCGATGAGGGCAATGTGGAAGGATAATAATACCAAACGGGATCAGATGCTGGTATTAAAGGACACTGCTTTTGAGAAATTAATCAAATTCCTTCTTTCTGAAATAAGAGGATTTGATTTTCTGTGTAAACAACCTTCAGAGTGTGCTGGTCACTCTTCACTCCTGACTTACACACTAAACCAGCAGATACAGCCCATTAGACTGGCCATGGTTGTGATGTCACAACACAGTTTAACCCAAAGACCTTCCATGTAGCAGTTTAGCCCCAGCCATTCAGCCTATACAGCAGTTTAGCTCCACCCATTCAGCCTACAAAGCAGTTTAGCTCCACCCATTCAGTCTATACAGCAATTTAGCTCCACCCATTCAGCCTATACAGCAGTTTAGCTCCACCCATTCAGCCTACAAAGCAGTTTAGCTCCACCCATTTATTCTACAGCAGTTTAGCTCCACCCATTCATCCTACAGCAGTTTAGCTCCACCCATTCAGTCTACTACAACAGTTCAGCTCCACCCATTCAGCCTACAGCCATTTAGCTCCACCCATTCAGTCTATACAGCAATTTAGCTCCACCCATTTAGCCTATACAGCAGTTTAGCTCCACCCATTCAGCCTACAAAGCAGTTTAGCTCCACCCATTTATTCTACAGCAGTTTAACTCCACCCATTCATCCTACAGCAGTTTAGCTCCACCCATTCAGTCTACTACAGCAGTTCAGCTCCACCCATTCAGCCTACAGCCATTTAGCTCCACCCATTCAGCTGACATAGTTTAGCTCCGCCCATTCAGTCTACAGCAGTTTAGCTCCACCCATTCAGCTGACATAGTTTAGCTCCGCCCATTCAGTCTACAGCAGTTTAGCTCCACCCATTCAGCCGACAGCAGTTTAGCTTCAGCCATTCTGCCTACAGCAATTTAGCTCCACACATTCAGCCTACACCAGTTCAGCTCCATCCATTCAGTCTACTACAGCAGTTTAGCTCCACCCATTCAGCCTACACCAGTTCAGCTCCATCCATTCAGTCTACTACAGCAGTTTAGCTCCACCCATTCAGCCTACAGCAGTTTAACTCCACTCATTCAGCCTACAGCAGTTTAGCTCCACCCATTCTGCCTACAGCAGTTTAGCTCCACCCATTCAGCCTACAGCAGTTTAACTCCACTCATTCATCCTACAGCAGTTTAGCTCCACCCATTCAGCCTATAGAGGAGCCTATCCATGCATTCAGCCAACATAGTTTAGCTCCACCCACTCAGTCTGTAGCAGTTTAGCTCCACCGGTTCTTGTTGAAGTGATGTTGGGTGTTGCTCATTTGCATACACCGTTCTTAAAGGCACAGTAACAAAATAAACAGACTGTTGACGAGCTTGGGCACAACAAAACATATAATTACCTTAATTGTAAGGTCACATGATTAGAGGTGTAGGTGCTGTTGGTGATCGTTACTCGTATTAGTATCAGTCTGGGGTTTGATGAGGGGTCCGTGTGAGTGTGTATTGTCTGCAGTGCTGCAGTGGAGGCTGTTGGAGCGCTGCGGCTGTAACAGGCTGAATTCTCACTGTGGTGATTATTAGCTGTAGAATGGAGCTGGATTGTGGGGTAAAGCTGCACACACTCTCCGCTGAGTCCACTGCAGGAACGCTGTGTGTGTGTGTGAGTGTGTGTGTGCAGGTCGTTTGGCTCTGTGAGCAGCTCAGGGAACAGAACTGTCGACACAACTCAAAGTAGAATTTATTACACCTGCTACCGATGACCTTGAACAAAGTTTACCAATATTTCAGAGCCGGGGGGCTCCGAGCATGTGTGTGTGTTTTCATATGTTGGCGTACGTGTGTGTGTGAGGTTTTTGTATGTTTGTTGGGAAATTGCAGCTCTAAGATAAGGTTGATTTCTGGTGGAGGAGTCAAAAACGTAAGCAAAAGGGGAATTTCACCAACTTTTCAAAAATTCTGCACAATTAAATGGTTAAGAATTTAGTCCCATACAGAGCAGTAGTCCTAACTCTACCCATTTAACCTATAACTCTTGATATGTATACAATTACAATGTTTAAAATGTTTAATTTTTGTAAAATATGTGTTGTGTGTTGCATATAACACACTCAGCTTGACCCAATGGCATTCACCTGTATTAGGTGCTTAAGAAATCCTATTTTCACTATTATTCACTATTTATATATAGTATTTGCTGTTATATGATTAGAGGAATCATATTTAACAGCTTAAGTAAATATAAGGGATCAGCAAAAACAGAGCTGTATGTTGGTTCACATCTCGTACGTCAGGGCTCCCACAGTTCTGTCCGATCTCTCCTGCCAACCACAATTATATCCAAGTACTTTAAGCTTATGGCTGGATCCAAGTCTCCCAACATAGAGTGAGCAGGTTGCTGATTGGATGATAGCAGGTGGTTTGTATCGTACAGGTGGTAATAATAATAATAATTATAATAATAATAATAATAATTTCATAATAGAAACTGGGTCGTGGGGGGACATTTTCCAAGATAAAACAATAATGTCTGCATGTGTCTCGTGAGTTTGTATATGAAATATTGATGATAAAATACTGCAAAACCTGCAACAATACATTTTCTTTGGGGACTATTTTAACTTACAGCGTGCATGTATCCTTCCACCATCAACTGCTTTAGGCCAAATCATTACCTCAGAACTGCAGTACAATAGAACATCAAACAGTTCCTACATAATTATTTCATATACTAACTTCAGTGAGGGAGCTTTTAGAGGTGGACGTCTGGTTCCATTCACCACCACTGTGAACAGTTCTGACTCAGTAAGCTTCTCCAGAGTGGAGCATTTCTGTATACATGTATACAATTACAATTACAGGCATTCACCTGTTGAATTATATATATTAGGTGCTTAAGAAAACCTATTTTCACTCTTATTCACTATTAGTTTTATATAGTATTTGCTGTTATATGATTAGTAATACTTTAGTAGTACTTTAAGCTTATGGCTGGATCCAGGTCTTCCAACATAGTGTGAGCAGGTTGCTGATTGGATGATAGCAGTTGGTTTGTATAGCTGATATATATAGCTGGTTGTGAACAGAGAGAGGCTCCACCCACTGTAGACTTGTTTTAAATGCTGCATGTATGTGTGACGAGAATCACTTTGTTGTTGGGAATTTCTCGACTGCCTGGAACCCAAAAGTCGCAGATGAGGCAATAAATACTTAACTATGTATTTAAATGCTGATCCTACATCTGACTAGTATGTTTAAGCAGAATCAGATGCTCCCTGGAGTTGGAATTCCAGTGTCTGGTTTGTTGTGTCTGTGTTGAAGATGTTTATGTCTGATTTCCAGCTGCAGTGTACATGGAGTGATTAGTGATTCATGCTGAATATGTAGATGGAAGCGCTGACCAACGTAGGGGCGCTCCAGCTGGTGGGCTAGTGGGCTGTAAGAGCTACACAGCAGCGGATCGTTCAGCACCTCAGGAGCACCTTAACTGCTGCTTGCACTGGACCAGAGCACAATAGCGCCCCCTCACTGGCCTTGTGTGCTTGAAGAATTGTGGTGAAACGAGGGTCCGCACGGCAAGCATGATGCAGTCATAGCTCCAACACCACACACTGACCCCACGTGACAATCAGAACGAAGGACGGATTAAGGATAGTCTGGGCCCCCCCCTCCCAACTTGCGCCCCTCGTGATCAAGGGCCCTGCTCTTCTCTAGGGCCCCCTGGTAGGGGCTCTTATAACCAGGGCCCTCTACAATTATGCCCCACTCTTTCCTAGGACCCCTAATAGCCAGAAGTCCAAGTCAGAGCAGCGCCACAATGCCTAGACCATTTTCATAAGGGACCCAAAAGCAAGGCTAGGGCCCCCAAAAGCATGGCTAGGGGCCAAAAGCATGGCTAAGGCCCCCAAGAGGCCCTAGGGTCAAAGTCTCTAAACGTCAAAGGATCCTTAAAAATAGATTGTATCATAAATGCATCGCAAAATGTTTTGGGCCAGGGCCCCCTATCCTTAAGGGCCCCTGGGTGCTGGCCCCACTGACCCGGTCCGTAATCCAGCCATGCACAGGGATACTGCAGTGACGGAGGAGCTACTATAAACCTGCTCACTTACGGAGCTCTGCTCTTCACTCGGCTGATAACACTTGGAGCTTCTTCACACACACAACTTCTGAACTCTCCAAAGCTCTGATCTAACACGAGGCTTCTTATTGGCCAGCTCCTTGTTGGAATTCTCTCGTTTCACTTTAAATGGTGCAGCAGGACTTTCTCATTCTCAATTAATCAACATTTATTTTCCCTCGGTAATACATTGAGTCTAACCCTCATTTACAATGCATCCGAGCATTTACAACTTAAAGGGACTGAAAATACATTAAAATTAGAAACAATATTTAATCAAGAAAGCTAAAATAAAGAAATTCATGAGTAAAACATAAGAATTAAATGATTTTAGAATTTTAGAAAAACAGGCAGACAATATAAAAATTTAATTAAGAAATAAATAATTAAAAATAAAAGTTTAAATGGACAAGCTAAAAATATAAAACAATGAAATTAAAAGATTTTTCTTTAAAAAATAAAGTAAATTAAATATAAATTAAAAATTATGTACAGTAAATGACAAACAAAATGTAAAACCAAAATTGGATAGATTAAAGGATAGAAAAAAATAAAAAAATTAAGAGTCAAAAGAAAAACTCTGAAGGTGTCTGAAGGTGATTAGAAACTAAAAGTTTAAAATGATTTAGTGACACCAGCGAGCTGGGACCGACGCAGCAGTTACAGGTTCTTGTTCTGAACTTAGCCCGAGTCCAACTGAACCAGGCCTGGACACAACACGGACTTTGGGGGTCAAGCAGGCTCGTAGTGTGAGAAAGAAGGGATAGTCCTTGTGTATATAAATTGTTAGCTGCACTCAGCACCTGTGATTAATCGACTAATCGGTTCGCCCGAGGCTGCGATTAATCGGTTAATTGTGCCCCCTGTCGATTAATCGATTAATCGGCACACAGGGGGAAAAAGAAAGAAAAAAAAAAGAAAAAGAGGCATGTGACTTGCTAGTCCACTCAGGAGTTCCTGTGACGGAGCAGCCCTCGCTGAGTGGAACGAGCCTTTAATTCTTTTAGCTTTTTCCTCTAAAAGAAGCAGGTGAGAGAGAACAAAGAGCGAAAGCCTCTCTCTCAGCGCTAGCGTCAGCTCTCACAGGCAATCAAACCACTGCTGTTCCCTCTCTTTTCTTTTCTTTCCCTGTGTTTTTTTATCCCCCCTCTTCCGGCCGACCTGGACCCGAGCCACGCTCTTATTAAAGGCTGCTGGAGTGTGTTTTTCTCTCCGTGATGCTCATTAGGAGCCGGCGCATCACAGTCGCACCCTTTTCCCCGTATCTGATCAATAGTCAGTAATAATAAACGGCCCGCTGGGACACAGGCTTTGCGTCCACTGACCCGGTTATTGTTTACACGCTGGCAGGCAAAAGTTTGGTGACGCCGCGCCGAATCTATATGCTTATAGTTATAAAGCCATTTAGATCTGAATGTGTTGGAAGACGAGTGTAAACAGTGAAGTTGTTGCTAAAATAAACATTTGACTGTATTTAAAACAGTCCTGTTAGAGAAGCAGCTCATGTGGCTCCTCATAAAGCTGCTGGTCAGAATGTTCAAAGTATGTAAACCTGCATCAGAGCAAATGAGCTCATTTCTAAAAGACACTAGTGGTTAGTATGGTGGTGTAGTGGTTAGTATGGTGGTGTAGTGGTCAGTATGGTGGTGTAGTGGTTAGTATGGTGGTGTAGTGGTTAGTATGGTGGTGTAGTGGTTAGTAAGGTGGTGTAGTGGTTAGTATGGTGGTGTAGTGGTTAGTATGGTGGTGTAGTGGTTAGTATGGTGGTGTAGTGGTTAGTACGGTGGTGTAGTGGTTAGTATGGTGGTGTAGTGGTTAGTAAGGTGGTGTAGTGGTCAGTATGGTGGTGTAGTGGTTAGTAAGGTGGTGTAGTGGTTAGTACGGTGGTGTAGTGGTTAGTATGGTGGTGTAGTGGTTAGTACGGTGGTGTAGTGGTCAGTATGGTGGTGTAGTGGTCAGTATGGTGGTGTAGTGGTCAGTATGGTGGTGTAGTGGTTACTATGGTGGTGTAGTGGTTAGTACGGTGGTGTAGTAGTTAGTACGGTGGTGTAGTGGTTAGTACGGTGGTGTAGTGGTTAGTACGGTGGTGTAGTGGTTAGTAAGGTGGTGTAGTGGTTAGTATGGTGGTGTAGTGGTTAGTACGGTGGTGTAGAGGTCAGTACGGTGGTGTAGTGGTCAGTACGGTGGTGTAGTGGTCAGTACGGTGGTGTAGTGGTCAGTACGGTGGTGTAGTGGTTAGTACGGTGCTGTAGTGGTTAGTACGGTGGTGTAGTGGACCACTCAGACAGTCATGTAGTGTAACCAGGTATAAAGACCTGACCACTCAGACAGTCATGTAGTGTAACCAGGTATAAAGACCTGACCACTCAGATAGTTGTGTAGTGTAACCAGGTATAAAGACCTGACCACTCAGACAGTCATGTAGTGTAACCAGGTATAAAGACCTGACCACTCAGACAGTCATGTAGTGTAACCAGGTATAAAGACCTGACCACTCAGACAGTCGTGTAGTGTGAAGGTATAAAGACCTGACCACTCAGACAGTCGTGTAGTGTAACCAGGTATAAAGACCTGACCACTCAGATAGTCGTGTAGTGTAACCAGGTATAAAGACCTGACCACTCAGACAGTCATGTAGTGTAACCAGGTATAAAGACCTGACCACTCAGACAGTCGTGTAGTGTGAAGCAGGTATAAAGACCTGACCACTCAGACAGTCATGTAGTGTAACCAGGTATAAAGACCTGACCACTCAGACAGTCGTGTAGTGTGAAAGCAGGTATAAAGACCTGACCACTCAGATAGTCGTGTAGTGTAACCAGGTATAAAGACCTGACCACTCAGACATCATGTAGTGTAACCAGGTTATAAGACCTGACCACTCAGACAGTCGTGTAGTGTGAAGCAGGTATAAAGACCTGACCACTCAGACAGTCGTGTAGTGTAACCAGGTATAAAGACCTGACCACTCAGATAGTCGTGTAGTGTAACCAGGTATAAAGACCTGACCACTCAGACAGTCACATAGTGTTACCAGGTATAAAGGCCACTCAGACAGTCATGTAGTGTAACCAGGTATAAAGATCTGACCACTCAGACAGTCGTGTAGTGTAACCAGGTATAAAGATCTGACCACTCAGACAGTCGTGTAGTGTAACCAGGTATAAAGACCTGACCACTCAGACAGTCGTGTAGTGTGAAGCAGGTATAAAGACCTGACCACTCAGACAGTCGTGTAGTGTAACCAGGTATAAAGACCTGACCACTCAGACAGTCGTGTAGTGTAACCAGGTATAAAGATCTGACCACTCAGATAGTCGTGTAGTGTAACCAGGTATAAAGATCTGACCACTCAGACAGTCGTGTAGTGTAACCAGGTATAAAGACCTGACCACTCAGATAGTCGTGTAGTGTAACCAGGTATAAAGACCTGACCACTCAGACAGTCATGTAGTGTAACCAGGTATAGAGACCTGACCACTCAGATAGTCGTGTAGTGTAACCAGGTATAGAGACCTGACCACTCAGACAGTCGTGTAGTGTAACCAGGTATAGAGACCTGACCACTCAGACAGTCGTGTAGTGTGAAGCAGGTATAAAGACCTGACCACTCAGACAGTCGTGTAGTGTAACCAGGTATAAAGATCTGACCACTCAGATAGTCGTGTAGTGTAACCAGGTATAAAGATCTGACCACTCAGACAGTCGTGTAGTGTAACCAGGTATAAAGACCTGACCACTCAGATAGTCGTGTAGTGTAACCACGTATAAAGACCTGACCACTCAGACAGTCGTGTAGTGTAACCAGGTATTAAGACCTGACCACTCAGACAGTCATGTAGTGTGAAGCAGGTATAAAGACCTGACCACTCAGACAGTCATGTAGTGTAACCAGGTATAAAGACCTGACCACTCAGACAGTCGTGTAGTGTAACCAGGTATAAAGACCTGACCACTCAGACAGTCATGTAGTGTAACCAGGTATAAAGACCTGACCACTCAGACAGTCGTGTCGTGTGAACCAGACATTAGAAATAGTCAAAAGTAAACAAACCAACCTGAAGACCAGCTGAGCAGGCCAGTTAGCTTCATGCCTACAGCAGGACTTGGTCAAATTTCCTTCATTTGTTGTTAATTAATGTGTAGAAAGTCTGAATCCAGGGCTATTAACAATGTCCAGGCAGTGGTTGCATCATCCTGGAGTTGCATGCTGCGTTGCAATTTGGCTCTGGCATGCTGGAATATTTAGCCGTACTAGAATATTCAGAACAAGACGTTGTCTGGGTATCTCTACCATACTGGAGGGATTCATGTTGGCAGACAAAGGTAAGCAAACCGACCTGAAGCCCAGCTGAGCAGGCTGGTTGGCTGAATGCCTGCAGCAGGACTTGGTCAGATTGTTGTTATTAATGTAGAACAGCTCGTATAGCATACATAACGTACGACGGCTGCCTCGTTTCAGGTGCGTGTGTCTGTGTTGCCTTCTGTTTCGTGGGTCTGAGTTTTGGTTTAAATACAGTACCGACACTGAGAGCTCTCCGAGCTGTAGTTGATGGCTCCGAGTCAAGCTGTGAAGCTGCTGTGAGTGGCTGTGCTGTGTTTATCTTGCTGCTTCAGCAGTGCAGAGCGGAGTGGGACCACCTCGGTGGAAGAGGGCCCCCACCCCCGGAGTGAGTGCGCAGGTGTTTGAAGTGCGTGAAATGTGTGTGGAGGAGGACCCTGGGGTGCGGCTCTGAAACACTGGGGCGCACTTCTGCTCGCTCGCTCACCGAGTCTAGAGCTTGTCCAAGACTTTTTTCAGGCTTATGCAAATGTATGTAAATGAGCTCTGTTCGGATTGGCTGGCCTGCATTGTGTGTCATTCAAACGGCAATCAAGGCTGAAACACTATTTATAACTTGAGTGCGATATTGGCGGAGCTAAAATACATAGTTGCATAGTTGCTGTGTTGTGAAATGCAGCTGGAGGGCGCTATTACACTCTTGCACAATGCCTATGGTTTATATCACTTATGGTCACTCCACGAGGAGCTTATTGTAATGTGTAAGGGTGATCTATGGGTGACCTGATGGTGCTGGAGGTCAGTAGGAGTGAGTATTGTAGTGTGTACAGGTGATCTATGGTTGACCTGATGATGCTGGTGTTTAGTAGGAGTGAGTATTGTAGTGTGTACAGGTGATCTATGGTTGACCTGATGGTGCTGGTGTTTAGTAGGAGTGAGTATTGTAGTGTGTACAGGTGATCTATTGGTGACCTGATGGTGCTGGTGTTTAGTAGGAGTGAGTATTGTAGTGTGTACAGGTGATCTATGGGTGAGCTGATGTTGCTGGTGGTCAGTAGGAGTGAGTATTGTAGTGTGTACAGGTGATCTGTGGGTGACCTGATGGTGCTGGTGGTCAGCAGGAGTGAGTATTGTAGTGTGTAAGGGTGATCTATGGTTGACCTGATGGTGCTGGTGTTTAGTAGGAGTGAGTATTGTAGTGTGTACAGGTGATCTGTGGGTGACCTGATGGTGCTGGTGGTCAGCAGGAGTGAGTATTGTAGTGTGTAAGGGTGATCTATGGGTGAGCTGATGTTGCTGGTGGTCAGTAGGAGTGAGTATTGTAGTGTGTACAGGTGATCTGTGGGTGACCTGATGGTGCTGGTGGTCAGCAGGAGTGAGTATTGTAGTGTGTAAGGGTGATCTATGCGTGAGCTGATGGTGCTGGTGGTCAGTAGGAGTGAGTATTGTAGTGTGTACAGGTGATCTGGGGGTGACCTGATGATGCTGGTGGTCAGTAGGAGTGAGTATTGTAGTGTGTACAGGTGATCTGGGGGTAACCTGATGGTGCTGGTGGTCAGTAGGAGTGAGTATTGTGTGCAGGTGATCTGTGGGTGACCTGATGGTGCTGATGGTCAGTAGGAGTGAGTATTGTAGTGTTTAAGGGTGATCTGGGGTGAACACTAGTTCAGCTCAAACCTCTCTTCATCACATCAGCATCACCTCCAACATCTACTGTAACATCTCACCTCCATCTCCTCCACTCTGTTCCTCACCTCCATCTCCTCCACTCTGTTCCTCACCTCCATCTCCTCCACTCTGTTCTTCACCTCCATCTCCTCCACTCTGTTCTTCACCTCCATCTCCTCCACTCTGTTCCTCACCTCCATCTCCTCCACTCTGTTCCTCACCTCCATCTCCTCCACTCTGTTCCTCACCTCCATCTCCTCCACTCTGTTCTTCACCTCCATCTCCTCCACTCTGTTCCTCACCTCCATCTCCTTCACATATATCAATTAAGAGGCTGCTTAAACCTCAGCCACAGCTGTGACACTGACATGGTGGTGGTGTGTTAGTGTGTGTTGTGCTGGTGTGAGCGGATCATACATAGCAGTGCTGCTGGACACACAGAGAATCGTCCACCAACCAAAACTATCCAGACAGCAGTGTCCTGTGGGCGGCGTCCTGTGTCCACTGATGAAGAACTAGAGGAACACAAACTGTGCAGCAGCAGATGAGCTACTGTCTCGGACTTTACATCTACAAGGTGGACCAGCAAGTAGTAGGAGTGTCCAATAGAGTGGACAGTGAGTGGACACAGTGTTTAAACACTCCAGCAGCAGCACTGCTGTGTCTGATTCACTCTCACCAGCACAACACACACTACTAACACACCACAGTGAGTGTCACTGAGGGTCCTGATCATTAAAGAACAGGGTAACGATGAAGTTGATGAAGTTGATGAAGTTGATGAAGCTGATGAAGCTGATGAAGTGGACGAGCACGAAAACAGTGAAAAGTCATTGATTATTTTTTCTTCTGATTAATCTCGCAGCCCAATTATAGCCATAAAGTACATATAAAACAGGCCAGCAGGTGGTGAAGCTGATCCGGGCGGCCGCTCAGGCGTCAGCGGTGTAACTTTTAATTATGTCCTCCTTCCAGCGCTGTGGAAGTGCATCTGTTTATGAAATGTGAGATATTGATTGGGCGGCGGCGTGTGGTGGCTAGTGACTGGGTTGATGATTACGGTTAGAGCGTTTACACCTTCAGCGCTTTGCTGCGTCATAATGACTCGCAGCGTGTTACTTCACTCTGAACAGTTTATTTCAGGGTTTGTTTATTTATTTATTAGGCATTCGCGCCGCTCGCCGTGTCTCCAAAGCCAAGGATGACACGCATCCTTAGCAGAAACAGATTGTGAGCGCATGAGGCGGCTCATTATGATCATCACTGCTTCAGCGATTTCATGACTGACAACAGTTACCAGCATGATTTAGTTTATTATGAATTAGGATTTGTTTGTTTATTCGTTTGTATTTATTTCTAAACTGGAGGTTCGTGGTCTTACTTATATTGTGTTTGTAAATTAAATGCATTTCTACAACATTACATGACAGTAAGTTGCACTTGAGTTGCATAATGTCATGCAACTCACTGGAAACTCAGCTGCGAGAGTAGCATGCATCCAAAGTAAGCTGCATAATGTCCTGCAACTATTTCCTTTGAACTACTGTCTTTCTGAACTTTTGTAAATTAAATGCATTTCTACAACATTACATGACAGTAAGTTGCACTTGAGTTGCATAATGTCATGCAACTCACTGGAAACTCAGCTGCGAGAGTAGCATGCATCCAAAGTAAGCTGCATAATGTCCTGCAACTATTTCCTTTGAACTACTGTCTTTCTAGACATATACTTATATTGTGTTTGTAAATAATGCATTTCTACAACATTACATGACAGTAAGTTGCACTTGAGTTGCATAATGTCATGCAACTCACTGGAAACTCAGCTGCGAGAGTAGCATGCATCCAAAGTAAGCTGCATAATGTCCTGCAACTATTTCCTTTGAACTACTGTCTTTCTAGACATATACTTATATTGTGTTTGTAAATTAAATGCATTTCTACAACATTACATGACAGTAAGTTGCACTTGAGTTGCATAATGTCATGCAACTCACTGGAAGCTCAGCTGCGAGAGTAGCATGCATCCAAAGTAAGCTGCATAATGTCCTGCAACTATTTCCTTTGAACTACTGTCTTTCTAGACATATGCTTATATTGTGTTTGTAAATTAAATGCATTTCTACAACATTATATGACAGTAAGTTACACTTGAGTTGCATAATGTCATGCAACTGTCATGCAACTCACTCGAAACTCAGCTGCGAGAGTAGCAAGCATCCAAAGTGAGCTGCATAATATCCTACAACTCTTTCGGAACTTGGCCACAACAGTAGCCAGTGCATCAACTGGATTGCATAACGTAACATGTCCTTCAGATCACTTGAAACGTGGCCATGACAATAGCAAGCGTCTCATTTGAGTGGCACAATATAAAGTGTCCTGCAACTCACTTGAAACTCAGCTACCTAACATGCATGTCACAGGGGGCGCTGGAGCCAATCCCAGCGTCATCGGGTGAAGGCGGGGTGCACCATGGACAGGTCACCAGTTCATCGCATGGCCAACACACACACACTCACACCTACGGGCAGTTTAGAGTGAGGATCCTAACATGCATGTGTTTGTACTGTGGGAGGAAACCGGAGTACCCGGAGGAACCCACTCAAACACAGAGAGAACATACACACTCCACACAGAACCACCCAGACCGGGAATCCAACCCAGATCATCTTACTGTCCTTCAGATCACTTGAAACGTGGCCATGACAATAGCAAGTGTCTCATTTGAGTGGCACAATGTAAAGTGTCCTGCAACTCACTTGAAACTGAGCTACAGTAGTAGCAAGTGAGTTACAGAACATAAAGTGTTACAGTTTACCTGTACACAGGTAGGTGAAGGTAGTGTTTCAGTTTATCTGTACACAGGTAGGTGAAGGTAGTGTTTCAGTTTACCTGTACACAGGTAGGTGAAGGTAGTGTTACATTTTACCTGTACACAGGTAGGTGAAGGTAGTGTTACAGTTTACCTGTACACAGGTAGGTGAAGGTAGTGTTTCAGTTTACCTGTACACAGGTAGGTGAAGGTAGTGTTACAGTTGATCTGTACACAGGTAGGCGAAGGTGGTGTTACAGTTTACCTGTACACAGATAGGTGAAGGTAGTGTTACAGTTTACCTGTACACAGGTAGGTGAAGGTAGTGTTACAGTTTACCTGTACACAGGTAGGCGAAGGTGGTGTTACAGTTTACCTGTACACAGGTAGGTGAAGGTAGTGTTACAGTTTACCTGTACACAGGTAGGTGAAGGTAGTGTTACAGTTTACCTGTACCCAGGTAGGTGAAGGTAGTGTTTCAGTTTACCTGTACCCAGGTAGGTGAAGGTAGTGTTTCAGTTTACCTGTACACAGGTAGGTGAAGGTAGTGTTTCAGTTTACCTGTACCCAGGTAGGTGAAGGTAGTGTTTCAGTTTACCTGTACACAGGTAGGTGAAGGTAGTGTTTCAGTTTACCTGTACCCAGGTAGGTGAAGGTAGTGTTTCAGTTTACCTGTACACAGGTAGGTGAAGGTAGTGTTTCAGTTTACCTGTACACAGGTAGGTGAAGGTAGTGTTTCAGTTTACCTGTACACAGGTAGGTGAAGGTAGTGTTAGAGTTTACCTGTACACAGGTAGGTGAAGGTAGTGAATACACTACACTGTAATCTCAGTCTTTCAGTTTTCTTTCTTCTGGTGAAATCTTTGTTGATCTATGTTTTATTAATGTTCTGGATGAAATGATGTACACGGCTGAAAGCACTACACTCAGAGTAAGTCCTGTATTTTAAGAGTGAGGAAGTGAAGCGTGGACCCTCATGCAGACCCTTAGAGTTAGGGTTGTCATAGTTAATGTTGTTTTAAGGGCTGTTAGCTTTGTTTGTTCATGGCAGCCAAAAGCGACACATACCGTTAACTAAACGACTGTTCTTCTCAGAAGTGTCTGTGAACGACAGACTGGAGGTGATCCTGTGAGTGAAGCGTCTCTCAGAAAGGCTGATGTCTCCTCCCTGATCGTGGCTGCTGTTATGATTATGGTTATTATGCTTTCATCAGTTCTCTACATAGTGATTCTCTGAATGGGCCATTTCTCTGTGAATGAGTTCTCACTTTATTGATCCTTCTGCACTGTTTTTCTTTTTAACTCCTGAAGCTGCGGCCATGGTATTCACTTAAACCTCATATTCTTCAACAACCACTATGATTTCCTCAGTGTCTGCTATAAAAGATTCAGTCATTATTTAGTAACTACTAACAATAGTCAGTAACCACCATGAGCTGTCCAGTAACTACTGTAGTATGTTTCAGTACCTACTATGAGTTATTATTTTACTAATGTAAATTAGTGCTTCTGTGAAAAGTGCTCTGAACTTTGCTAAATTACTATGATTTACTCAGCAGACGTGAATAATTCATAAACTGAAATGAACTATTTATAATTTTTGTAGTATCCAGTGTGAATTAAGTAGTATCTATGTATTATTTGGTATCTACTACAATTTTTTCAGTATCAACTATTATCAATCTGTATTCACTAAATGCTATGAATTTTTCAAATTTCAATATCTACTTTGAATTCCTTAATAACCATGAGTACTGATTTAATACCTATGATTAATTGTTTAGCATCTAATAAACATATTTCTAATATGAATTATTCAAAATCTATTATAAATTATTCAGTGCCTACTATACATTATTCGGTATCTCTTATAAATTATTCAGCATCTACTGTCAGTTATTCACTGTGTACTATAAATGATTTAATATTTATCAATGATTCAGTATCTACTATAAATTATTCACTGTGTACTATAAATGATTTAATATTTATTATCAATGATTCAGTATGTACTATAAATTATTCAGTATCTATTATGAATTATTTTGTATCTACTATGAATTATTCAGCATCTACTATAAATGATTTGGTATTTGCGAAAAACATTCAGTATCTACTGTGTATCACCTAGTATCTACTATGAATTATTCAGTACCTGTTATAAATTATTCAGCATCTACTATCAATTATTCAATTTCTACTATAAATGATACAATATCTACTATAAATTATTCAGTACCTGTTATAAATTATTCAGTGTCTACTATACATTATTCAGTATCTCTTATAAATGATTCAACATCTACTATCAATTATTCACTGTGTACTATAAATGATTCAATATTTATTATCAATGATTCAGTATCTACTATGAATTAATCACTGTGTACTATAAATGATTTAATATTTATTATCAATGATTCAGTATCTACTATGAATTATTCACTGTGTACTATAAATGATTTAATATTTATTATCAATGATTCAGTATCTACTATGAATTATTCACTGTGTACTATAAATGATTTAATATTTATTATCAATGATTCAGTATCTACTATGAATTGCAAAAAACATTCAGTATCTACTGTGTATCACCTAGTATCTACTATGAATTATTCAGTACCTGTTATAAATTATTCAGCATCTACTATCAATTATTCAATGTCTGCTATAAATGATTTAATATCTACTATAAATTATTCAGTAACTACTATAAAGTATTCAGTATTTACTATAAATTATTCAGTATCTACTATAAATTATTTTGTATCTACTCTGAATTATTCAGTATCCACTATAAATTATTTGGTATTTGCGAAAAATCATTCAGTATCTACTGTATATCACTCAGTATCTACTATCAAATATTCAGTATCTGTTATAAATGTTTCACTGTATACTATAATTGATTCAATATCTACTATAAATTATTCAGTATCTACTATCAATTACTCAGTATCTACTATGAATTATTCAATATCTGCAAAAATCCTTCAGTATCTACTGTGTATCACTCAATATCTACTATGAATTATTCAGTACCTGTTATAAATTATTTAGTATCTACTATCAATTATTCAGTTTCTGCAAAAATATAATTCAGGATGTACTGTGTATCACTCAGTAACTACTATCAAGTATGCACTGTCTACTATCAGTTATTTAGTATGTACTATTAATTATTTTAATTATATTATGATTCAATAACTACTATAAATGATTCAGCATCTACTATAGGTTACTCCATAATTACTATGAATATTCAATATCTACAATCAATTACTCATTAATTACGATAAATATTTAGTATCTACTATGAATTTTCAGCATCTGCTTTGAATTATTTAGTATCTCCTTGAATTACTCAGTAACTACTACAAAGTATTGAGTATGCACTATGAATTATTCAGCATTTCATATAAATTACTCAGTAACTATTATGAATATTCAGTATTTGTTATAAATTACTCAGTATCTTCTATGAATTATTCAGTATTTGTTTTAAATTACTCAGTATCTACTATGAATTATTCTGTATTTGTTATAAATTACTCCGTATCTACTATGAATTATTCAGTATTTGTTATAAATTACTCCGTATCTACTATGAATTATTCAGTATTTGTTATAAATTACTCAGTATCTACTATGAACGATTCAGTATTTGTTATAAATGACTCAGTAACTATTATGAATTATTCAGCATTTGTTATAAATTATTCTGTATCTACTATGAATTATTCAGTATCTACTATAAATCATTCAGTATTTACTAGAAATGATTCAGTATCTGCAAAAATCATTCAGTATCTACTGTATATCACTCAGTATCTACTATCATTTATTCAGTATTTGTTATAAATTACTCAGTAACTATTATGAATTATTCAGTATTTGTTATAAATTACTCAGTAACTATTATGAATTATTCAGCATTTGTTATAAATTATTCAGTATCTACTATGAATTATTCAGTATCTACTATAAATCATTCAGTATCTACTAGATATTGTTCAGTATCTGCAAAAATCATTCAGTATCTACTGTATATCACTCAGTATCTACTAGCAATTATTCAGTATTTGTTATAAATTACTCAGTAACTATTATGAATTATTCAGCATTTGTTATAAATTACTCAGTAACTATTATGAATTATTCAGCATTTGTTATAAATTATTCAGTATCTACTATGAATTATTCAGCATTTGTTATAAATTATTCAGTATCTACTATGAATTATTCAGTATCTACTATAAATCATTCAGTATCTACCAGAAATTATTCAGTATCTGCAAAAATTATTCAGTATGTATATCACTCAGTATCTACTAGCAATTATTCAGTATTTGTTATGAATTACTCAGTAGCTATTATGAATTATTCAGTATTTGTTATAAATTACTCAGTAGCTATTATGAATTATTCATTATTTGTTATAAATTACTCAGTAACTATTATGAATTATTCATTATTTGTTATAAATTACTCAGTAGCTATTATGAATTATTCATTTGTTATAAATTACTCAGTAACTATTATGAATTATTCAGCATTTGTTATAAATTACTCAGTAACTATTATGAATTATTCAGCATTTGTTATAAATTATTCAGTATCTACTATGAATTATTCAGTATCTACTATAAATCATTCAGTATCTACTAGAAATTATTCAGTATCTGTTATAAATGTTTCACTGTCTACTATAATTGATTCAATATCTACTATAAATTACTCAGTATGTACTATGAATTATTCAGTATTTGTTTTAAATTACTCAGTGACGCTCTGGAAAGTGACGGTGATGAGGTTGAGTTATTACAGGAGTGATGTGGAAATGAAGAACTGATTTTGATTAATTTGTGTTTTGCTGCGTCTGTTATTGCGTACCGTCCGCCTCAGAGACGCCCGAGTCCTGCTTTCTGAGCGCTGATGTGTCTCCTCCCTGCCCGTCCGCCATCAGTAGTCATGAGGGGTCGCGGCTGATAAACGGAAGCGGAGGCTCCGCCCCCCTCGGCCCATGAGAGGCCTCAGTGTTGGCGCTGATTTATGATGTCACGCGCTCATAAAGGGCACGGCGGAGCAGGAAGACATTCATTAGAGGCCCGTCCAGCTTTTTAGTGAAGTCCAGGCGAGCGCCGCGGAATACTGATGGACGCACAAACCTGCGCTTGTCCTCTCCGTCCCAGCATCCCGCTCCAGCGTTACCTCTTCATTCAGCAGGAATAACACCTGCAAAGCCGGGATGGGGGTTGTTTATCTTCGGTGCCCACCTTCATGTCTGACAGAGTGCCCTGACTGGTGCAGGAGCCGATCTCTAAACTCTGATCTGAGCATAGGTGTCAGAAGTATTATTCACATTCATTACTCAGGTAGAAGTATAGATACTAGGGTTTAAAAATACTTCTGTATATATATATATATATATACGACTGCTCAAAAGTTTGGGATCACAGTGAAAGGTTCTTGTTTAATCTTTAATCTTCTTCCTTAACACAACAATGGACTGATGGGTCTCTAAAGAAAGTTGTTTCTTTCTAGTCATTTTGAGTCGGTCAGCAAGTCATCAACTGCTGATCTTCAGATACTAAACTAACCTAGAATGTTGTTCCCTTTTATACTCACTTATTAGTAGAATGTTTTTCAGCTGTGCATCACAATTGAGAAAGAGTGTCCTAACAACCAATTAGTCCAATAACATCCTTAACTTGGATTGGCGGCCGTACCAGGAGGTTTAGACAGAGGACTGAGAATTACTGATAATAGAACTATATGTAAAATAAGCCTCTATACAAAAATAGACTTTAATACAAACATTTTTATTCTTTAAAAATCATCTGATACACTTACATTAATTGTGAAATGGACAGTATTGTTTGTGAATTGCATGAAAATTGCATGAAATTAAATTCTAAAGTCATCCTATATATATATATATATATATATATATATATATATAAATATATATATATATATATATATATATATATATATATATATAAATTTAAAATTTTAACATTTTTGGCGATTTTAATTTTTATGCATTATTTGAATGCAGACGCTGCCATTTACATCCCTTATACATTTCATGATGAATGATAGATAGATAGATAGATAGATAGATAGATAGATAGATAGATAGATAGATAGATAGATAGATAGATAGATAGATAGATAGATAGATAGATTGTTCGCAGTGCAAGCAGCTCTTCCCGCGTGTAAACAAAGTTAGTCCTGCAAGCGCTTACAAGAACATATTCCATGTCCATAGGACATACAAAAATAACCACTAAACTAGTGATAAACACGAGTAAAAGAAAGGAAAAAGTAAGGAAAACGGCTAAAAACAGTACACAAAAGACAGAACGGCGCCGGAAGTAGTAAGAATGGACCAACAGAAATGCTCCAAAGAAGCTTGGGAAAAATTCTGGTTCCATTGACTTACAAAGAAATATATGACAGTTTTTGGCCTCTCCTGTAAAGTTGCTATTTCAACAAATATTAAAACGTGTATATATATATATATATATATATATATATATATATATATATATATATATATATATATATATATATATATATATATATATCGTTGCTGTCAAATGAATATGTATATCCATTTCGGTTGAATGGACCAGTAGAAACGCTCCAAAGTAGCTTTGAAAAATTTCTGGTTCCATTGACTTATATTCAAAGTAAAGACAGTTGTTGGACTCTCCTGTGAAGTGTCCAGTTTGGAGATATGCATATTATCGCTGTCCAAAGAAAAACATGTCCAGCTCCACGACGACTGGCCCAAATAGAAATGCTCCACATTAGCTTCTGATAACGTTCTGCCACTCTGTGACTCGGACTATCGCATGTGATCCTAGTAGGACTATAGCCTGGGTTGTGCTGGGTGTGCCCAAACTTTTGATGGAAGTGTACTCATACTCACTTATTCACACTCTGTCTTTCTCGCTCGCTCGCCCTCACACACTCAAATCAAAGGCGTCGGGTCTCCCATGCGCCCTGCAGCTCTTTGATATCCCATAATCCCACTCTGCTGCCCACACAGCTCGCGGCTCTATGACTCAGCCCTTCAAACCTCCGCCGGCCTCCGCCAATTAGCATCCAATTAAAAGGACCGGGCCGGCGTGCGCCGCCGCAGCATGGATACAGTCGCAGTGCTTTCACCTGTTAGACCCGCCACCCCGCTGCCCCACCACACCGCCGCCCCACCACAGCCAAGTGCCAACATTAATGTTTCTCTCAGAAGCCGAAGCCTAATGAGGCCCAAAGACAAAAGTAGGGACCCTGACTCACTTCCCCTGGACTCTTCCACCTGAGGGGGGTGACCCTGGGGGCGGGGGGCATTCTGTTTAATCTGAGTATTAAAGACTTGGTGCTGTTGTGCTTCTACACGTTCAACTTGCATCACATGATTAAGCAAATGCGATTGTGTAGCTACGTAATTCATTGCACCTAATTATGCAGTATACAAAGTAAAAGTCATTTGAAAGATTTAAATGTAATAATATTATTGCAAAATTCAATAATCAATTTATAAAATAAAAGTCATGAAAAAGTTTCAAAGTAGAATCTAGAATTATAAATCACATAATTCTGTATGTTCAATTACGTTGTTGTACAACTAATATTGTAATTTACAAAATAAACGTCTCTAGAAAGTACTGCTGTTGTCTTGCTGCTAAACCTACATCACCTAATTATGCAAGTGGAAATTATATATATATAAATAATATTACAGTTTTACAAAATAAAAGTCCTTCAAACATGACATGTAAAAATCTAGTGTATTGCTGTTGTATTACTATGTGCTCAGTTTTTATCACACAATACTTTAAGCTCACTTTTTAATATAGTTAATTAATTGCAACAAATATAAATATACAAAATAAAAGTCTTCCAAAGAGTTTAAATAAAAAGAGTTATTGCAGTTGTATTACTATGTGCTCAATTTATATCACAATTCTGTAAGTTCAGTTTTAAGTACTTGTATAATTAATTGTAACTAATATTATTTAATACTAATATAATATTATTTACAAAATAAAAGACCCTAAATTGTTTACATCAAAACCAGACTTATTGCGATTATACAGCTATGCTTTGAACTTACATCACCTAACAATGCAAACGGAATAATGTGGTTATATAATTATTTGCCACCAATATTGTGGTTTACAAAATAAAAGTCTTTCAAAGACTTTAAATGCGGATAGCTTGAATTATTGCTGTTGGATTACTATGTGCTCAGTTTATATCACACGATTCTGTAAGTTCAACTTTAAGTGCTTGTATAATTAATTGCAACTTCTATTGAAATCTACAAGATAAAAGTCTGTTGCTTTTGTATTGCTGTGCTTTAAATTTACATCACCTAATTATGCAAGTGGAATTATGTAGCTATATTGTTATCTGCTGCTTTAGTTTACGAGATAAAAGCCTTTCAGAGAGTTAGATATCTAGAATTATTGCTGTTGTATTACTGTGTACTTCTAATTTAAATCACATAATTATGGAAGTGAACATAATCACATTCATTACTTGCATCTAACATTATATTGGAGAGTTATTACTGTTATTATTGCTGAACTATTGAAATATACTAATGTTATTATATAATTACACTTTTAATTACGTTTACACATTCAATTATCTTCTGTATTTTCAGTTGTTTTTGTTGGAAAATTACCAATTTTTTTTTTCACAAGTCTACAACTAAAGGCCATCAAATTCAAATTATAATAAACTATCAGTATTTCTACTTGCAGTAAACACAGATTTGGTTTTTATCCCCTTGTTTCAGTGAACTGTGAGTAAAAATCATTAAATAAAACATAAAAAGAAGCATTTCAAAGCAGATTGGGGTCCTGCAGGGTGGAATTCTGAGGCCTTTTCTAATGCATTTCAAAGTACAAGTGCTGTTTATCCATATTTCTTCACTGATTCCTCCTGAAAGAAACAATGATGAGGCCATTAAGGCGGCGTATCCATGCATCATTGTTGTGTGGAGATGAACGGAGCAGGGGAGGTGAGTCAGGGCGTATTTGTCTTCGGATTAGAATTGGGGTGTAAATCAGGTTTAGGCTGTGAATAGTGACAAATTGCCATATCGTATAGTTCTGATTAATGAACACAGCTCGCTTCCTCCATATCAATAAACCTCTCCTTGCGGCGTGTCCTCCGAGGAGCTGGTCTCCCTCCGACTGCCCTTTCAGTTCTATTAAGCTAAGCGCAGGTTAATGTGTGTTTGTGGCAACCCATGCAGGAGTGGAGCAATGAGCTGGATTCTATTAGTACCGCTGAGATAAATCCAGCCGTTGTAGAGCTGACATTAGTTCAGACTGCCTCAGGGTCAGCTCGGGGCTGTTTCCCCAGGATTTCTGTGGTAGACTAAAAGGCCTGATGTCAGCTATTTATCCTATTCCAAGATTAAGGCTAATCAAGGAGCGCTATAATGTGAGCAAACACTGCACGACAGAACTTAGCCTTGAGTCATATATACCCTGTACTGCCAAAAGTATTCACTCACCTACCCAAGTCCTCGAATTTAGGTGTTCCAATCACTTTCATAGCCACAGGTGTATATAATCAATCACCTAGTCCTCCAGACTGCTTCTACACACATTAGTAAAGAGTGGGTCTCTCAGGAGCTCAGTGAACTCCAGCGTGGTACCGTGATAGGACTCCACCTGTGCAACAAGTCCAGTGGTGAAGTTTCCTCACTACTAAATATTCCACAGTGGACTGTCAGTGGTGTTCTAACAAAGTGGAAGTGATTGAGAACGACAGCAACTCAGACACCAAGTGGTAGAACACGTACAATGACAGAGCGGGTCAGCAGATGCTGAGGAGCATAGAGCACAGAGGTCACCAACTTTCTACAGAGTCAATCAATACAGACCTCCAAACTTCATGTGGTCTTCAGATCAGCTCAAGAACAGAGCGTTGAGAGGTTTTCATGGCCGAGCAGCTGCATCCAAGCCTTACATCACCAAGAACAATGCAGAGCGTCGGACTCTAGAGCAGTGGAGACGTGTTCTTTGGAGTGACCAATCACACTTCTCCGTCTGGAAATCCAATGGACGAGTCTGGGTTTGGCGGTTGCCAGGAGAACGGTACTTGTCTGACTGCATTGTGCCGAGTGTAAAGTTTGGTGGAGGGGGGATCATGGTGTGGGGTTGTTTTACAGGAGTGGGTCTCAGACCCTCAGTTCCAGTGAATGGAACTCTTAATGCTTCAGCAGACCAAGAGATTCTGGAGAACTTCATGCTCCCAAATTTATGGGGACAGTTTGTGGACGGCCCCTTCCTGTTCCAACATGACTGCCCACCAGTGCACAGAGCAGCTCCATAAAGACATGGAGGAGCGAGTTGGGTGTGGAAGAACTTGACAGGCCTGAACAGAGTCCTGACCTCAACCTGATAGAACACCTTTGGGATGAATTAGAGCGGAGACTGTGAGCCAGACCTTCTCGTCCAACATCAGTGTCTGACCTCACTAATGTTTATCTGGAAGAACGATCCAACATTCCCATAAACACTCTCCTAAACTGTGTGGAGAGCCTTCCCAGATTAGCTGAAGCTGTTATAGCTGCAAAGGTTGGGCCGACATTGTATTAAACCCTATGGATTCAGAATGGGACGTCACTCAAGTTCTTATGATTGTGAAGACAGACGAGTGAATACTCTAACAGCTAAAAACACAGCCCTCTGCTGTACTCTGGAAAACCCACCACTCCACCCGTAATCAGGCTCATTTCTTCTCTGTAAATAACTGTGGTATAATCAAGTTGACAGCAGCATGTAGTGACTGTAAACTCCGCCCCAACAGGATTGATAGGTCAAACTTTGCTTTGTCCCATCTAGCCACGGAAAGCCGCACCTGTGGAGAGGCTGGGTCAGTTGGTCAACAGCCCTACAGCATTTACAACCGAGCGAAAGCCCACAGAACACGGTGACCCACGGAAAAGCGAGCCGGCTGAATTGTTCAGGAAAATAACCGACGTGCCGAGTGAACCGGAGTGAATGAGGGCGAGCGGTCAGGGGATTCGGGGCAATCGCGAGCATGCCACTCACTGCAGCCCGGTGTGTTTGGTCAGCTGGATGTGTCTTGGGCTTTAGAGATAGTGTTAGATTGGAGGAGAAGCCTTATCCCATCAGTGAGAGATCAGTGCGCTGATGCTTTCATGCCGGATGGCTCTTTAAACCCCAGCAGGCCACTGACGGCCTAGATGAACCGCCAGATAGCCGGCCTCCATTTCTCTCCATTACTGCCAAAGCCCCTATCACACACACACACACACACACACACACACACACACACACACACACACACACACACACACACACACACATGAGGAGAGCTCCTGAGATATCTAATCTAAGAGTTTCAGAGTTGCTGGAAAAGAACTGAACAAATCAAACTGAGTTAATGTGCTGTTCTGCTTAATCCTTAATTCATCCATATATATATATATATATATATATATATATATATATATATATATATATATATATATATATATATATATATATATATATATACACCAATCAGCCATAACATTAACACCACCTCCTTATATCTACACTCACTGTCCACTGTATCAGCTCCACTGACCATACAGGAGCTCCACTTACAGACTGTAGTTCATCTGATTCTCTGTATACTTTATTACTCTGTTCTTTAATGATCAGGACCCTCACAGGACCACCACATGGAATGGGTCTCCATGTCCGAGCCTTACATCACCAAGCGCAATGCCACTGGTCTCTAGTGCAGTGGAGACGTGTTCTCTGGAGTGACCAATCACGCTTCTCCATCTGGCAACTCGATGGACGAGTCTGGGTTTGGCAGTCACCAGGAGAACGGTACTTGTCTGACTGCATTGTGCCGACTGTAAAGTTTGGTGGAGGGGGGATCATGGTCTGGGGTTGTTTTTTCAGGAGGTGGGCTCGGACCCTTAGTTCCAATGAAAGAGTTTCTGGAGAACTTCATGCTCTCAATGTTGTGGGGATAGTTTAGGGACGGCCCCTTCTTCCTGTTCCAACATGACTGACCACCAGTACACAGAGCAGCTCCATAAAGACATGAAGGAGCGAGCTTAGTGTCACTGTTGTGTTAGTGTTAGGTCGTGTTGTGCTGGTGTGAGTGACTCAGACACAGCAGTGCTGCTGCTACTGGAGTGTTTAAACACCTCCTCAGTGCTGCTGCTGGACTGAGAATTGTCCACCAACCAAAACTATCCAGACAGCAGTGCCCTGTGGGCGGCGTCCTGTGTCCACTGATGAAGAACTAGAGGAACACAAACTGTGCAGCAGCAGCTGAGCTACTGTCTCTGACTTTACATCTACTTTACATCACACACTACCACACCACCACAAGTTCTGAGAATGACCCACCTCCCTAACAGTATCTGCTCTGTGGTGGTCCTGTGGGGGTCCTGATCATTAAAGAACAGAGTAATAAAGTATACAGAGAATCAGATGAACTGCAGTCTGTAAGTGGAGCTCCTGTATGGTCAGTGGAGCTGATACAGTGGTTCTAGGAGTGTAGGCCTCCACCACTCACAGCCTGCTTGTGGAGGACATGGTGACGGATGACCAGAGGAGCAGTAGCTGATGGTTTTTACACCGCTGACCTCTCGCATGGTCATCCGTCTTCGTAATGAGGGGTTTATGCACTGCAGCTGTGCTGTACTACCCTCTCCGTGTAGGTGTGGATGGACTGCTGTCGCTGATACAGTCTGATCACGTCCTGCATTGATGGTCCCGGTCACCTGAGGAACAGCTCACGCTCACCCACTGTTTACCGGGGCCCGTCCCGCAGACCTCAGCGCAGGGGTCGCCTTCAGCCGCCTCCTCGAATCAGAAACACGCGGAGCTGCACATTAAGGCTGCAGGAAAAGTGTGGAGGTTGCAGTTTGGCGTGTTTGCTGCTGCTTACCTGTTCAGAGGCGCCCCGGCTCTCGGCGCAGGGCTCGAACGCGCCGCTCTGTAAATCATTATTCCTGCGCGGTCTCCGCCGATGAAGCGCCCCATTTTTCAATATCATTAATTTCTCCTGGAACTCTAAACTGGCATAATGTTGTATTCCGTATCGATTGTGCGCACGAGCCCCCGGCGCACGTTTAACTGCGTTGCCGAGGTGCGGCCGCATACATCACTCCTGCGACGGCGCTTGTGAAAGCAAAAAGCTTAATAAATTATTTTTGACAGCCCAGCACAAAGTCAATACCCCTTATTAATTACAGTTGATGTAAAATATGGCAGAACTAATACGCTGAGACTCAGAACAACGGCCCCGTCCTCCCTCTGCCCGGGGACACGGAGCCGCGCCGAGAGGCCAGGGCATTGTGGGATACATCTCTCCTGCTGTAGTAAACAGAGGTGTCACTTCACTGAACACCGGAGAGGAACACAGACCTGTAGAGAATTTCTCTCCCTCTCTTTCTCTCTCTCTCGCTCTCTCTGTTCTCTCCCTCTTTTTCCTTCCTATGTTCTCTCTTTTCCCCTCACTGTATTTTTTTTGCTGTCTCATTACATTTCTCTCTCTTTTCTCTCTCTCTCTGGTCTTTCTCTCTCTCTCTCTCTGTTCTCTCCCTGTTCTTTCTCTCTCTCTCTGTTCTCTCCCTGTTCTCTCTCTCTATTTCTCTCTCTGTGTTCTCTCCCTGTTCTTTCTGTTCTTTCTCTCTATTCTCTCTCTCTCTCTCTGTTCTCTATCTCCTTCTGTTCTCTTTCTATCTCTGATCTCTCTGTTCTCTCTCTCTCTCTCTCTCTCGCTCTCTCTGTTCTAACTCTCTTTTTTCCTTCCTATGTTCTCTCTTTTCCCCTCACTGCATTGCAAAGCAATGCAGACCACTGACCACTGCTCCTGTCCCCCTTCAGGACACTCTCTGTGTCCACTCAGCTCTCACTGCTCTCTCTCTGGGTCCTGCATGGTCAGTCAGAGGAGCTCTTTAAAAAGAAGCCTCTCTCTCTCCCTCTCTCTCCCTCTCCCTCTCTCTCTCTCTCTCTCTCTCTCTCTCTCTCTCGCTCTCTCTCTCTCTCTCTCTCTCTCTCTCTCTCTCTCTCTCTCTGTCTGGGTCGCCCGGAGGTTTATGTGTGTTCATCAGTATGACAGCGCTGTCCGTGTGTGTGAGAAAGAACAAGACACAGAGTTTCAGACTCAGCTCTGCTGCCCTACAGTGGGGTATTCAGCTCTGCTCCTGGGGGGCCGCTGTCCTGCACACTTCTCTGTTTTTATTATTTTTTTACCACACTGTGCTGAACTTTGACTCTCTAGAAGCGGCGGAGCTGGTCACCTCGCCACTGAGGCCTTTCTGCTGGAGACAGAAGCTCCGAACATTCTTTTTTTATGCTTCATACATTCATTTGCACGTCTCTGGTTTGTGTTTCTGACAGACTACTATCTAGAACTGTAGGAGGTGTGGTCAAGCAGAGTGGCCATGTGAGGCTCTTTAAAAGGGCCACACTTGCAGCAGAAGAGACTATAAACTGTAAATACGTTCATTGTAGCGAAGGGCAGCTGAGGTTTCATCCCATGGTAGGGTATTTGTACACACCCCATGGACTGTGCAAGGTCACTTTAAAAGAGGCTGTGCAAGGAGGCTGTGCTAGGCTGTGGGTGGGCTTGTGTGGGATTGCTATCTACCATACCTGCCCAGTGGCTGTGCAGTAATAGAGCATTAGGTTAAAGTGCTATGCTTCTGTAAGAGAAAAAACTAATTCAGAATAAAGTGCTACATCGATATTACTTTACTCCGACACCCACTCCACAGAATGGGTGTGCTGAAGGATAATATGTGTTGGAAATAAAACAAGAATAGTTGATTGTACTTAAAGAGTTTGAGTGATTGCCTTAAAATATTGAAGTAATGCAAACTAGAGAAAATCAAATGGTTTGAGTAAAATCAACTTAAATATCATATAGACTGGAAGTAATCATTTGAGTTGAATACAATAAATTCTAAATTGTTTGTACCTAAAATATTTTGTAAAATCAATCCTACTGACCAGTTAATTCAACTCAACATTGAGTTTCCTGTAATCAAAATTAAGTTGTGAAAAACTTAAAACTAGTCTCCATAAAAAGCTGATGTTTTCCTACATCAAAAGAAAACACACAACAGTTAAATTTAGTTAAATTTTATTTTATTTAAAATAACATCACTGGGATCATCTAGGATGATCCTGACTCTTGAAGTGTTCAGTAGTGATGATGACTGGTTTTGATTGGTCTAGTTAGAATACTGTTTATCTTACAATAATTCTTAAATACAGTTTACACATTGAAATTATAAAAACAGTAAATTACATTTTCTAACTTTAGATAAGCATCAACTGCAGAACAACAGTTTTACACCACTTGAACACTTGAAGAAAAGAAAACAATGGAGAAAATGTCCACTGTAGAAAAATCCCAGCACTACAGAGTTTCTGTCCGAGGAAAAGAAGTTAAACATAGAAAACACCAAACCTCACAGTGAAAATAGAAAAAGACTTCAAACCTTTACAAGCTCCACTAAACAACTCAAACTAGTCTAGACTGAACTGACCAATGAGAATCTAGCAAGGTGCTACAGGGGCGTGGTCCAAGCTAAAACCAGATGTTTTAAGTTTGTTAAACTTAAAAATATTAGTGTATCAGTTATTCTTTCAAAATAGTAGAACATACTAAAATATTTTAAGTAATGCAATAAAACTTTAGTTTTTAAGCATCAGTACACAAACTCTTTACACACAAACTAATTACAGGTTAACAGTGTAGAGGGCAGGCAGTGTGCTCTAGCTGCAACTGAGTACGTACTGTTCAAGTACGTGATTTTGGACACACCCTGTGTCTTCTTGGAAACAAAATTGAAATCCCCAACTTTAACAAAAGTTTTGTATTATAACAGTAGAAATTGTCACAGCAGCAAGACAGATCCTCATGTATTGGAAGGAAAGACAAACTCCTACATTTAGAGTATGGGGGAACTCCCTAATTGAAAAATGTCTCCACCACCAAAAATAGCGAAACATACACTAAACACTCAGGCGAGTGGGACGACCTCTGTAAGAAGCTTGTTTTAGAGAAAAAAGACATTTTCTTGTGACCCCTGGCTGTTGTTGTTTTGTTTTGTTTTCTCTCTAGAAAGTCTGTTTTCATATAACTGGGTAAAAATCAATAAAAAATTAATTTACAAATTTGGCATCTTTGGTGTCAAAAGTGGGATAGCACCCTCTAGTGGACTGGACAGGAATGATACAAAACGGCCAAAGTGGGCCAAGTCTCGCAGAAGACTGAGGAAGAAGATGAAGAAGCATGACAGGATGGGTGGCAAAGACAGCAGATAAGGCAGCAAAGTAAGCAGGGAGCAGTTGAGTATCGACCCCATGCCCCATGGACTCTGCTCAGACTGTTCAAAGTCGCCAGAACGGCTGTCTTTGAAAGGGGGAGCAGTGTAGTGATGCGCTACTTGCTTGTGATGCCGTGGACAGGCAGACTGGTCATGCAAGAAGGCTGTGCTGAGCTGGGGGGGTAGCTTGGGTGGGTTTGTTCTTCCATGTATGAGAAATGTGTCACTAGAAGTGACCTGCCTGTCGCCTGGCTGTGTTAGACAGTGCTAAGTGGTGGTTTTCCTCTTGCTGTGTTTTTAAAATTAGATTTTTTGTTTGCAGTGTCACCTTCAGGACGATGCCAGAGTATGTTAGCATGGCTTAAACGGTTGTAGTGGAAGCAATTCTGCCTTTGCCTGTTCAGGCTGCCATACACAGACGGAGCAATTGATTGAATTTGACTTTCAACAACATTTTCTTGGAAGTCTTGTAAACTAGGTCGCATACGCTACCAGAACTTTTCTCTGGACCTGGACCTCAAAATTGGCTTTGCAACTTGAAGGTTTTGGAAACTCTGAAGCTCAGCTCGCTGGGTTCACTGAGCCATTTAAAATGTATCATTTCTAGTCACCATCAGCCTGTGATTGTTTTAAATGAGATTATCTATTAGTATTATAATTATTATTATTATTATTATTATTATTATTATTATTATCTTATTTGCTGATTTTTATGTATTTTATGTTTATTTCATATTCTTTTATTTGATTATTTTCTATCAGGATTGTTTTAAATGAGTTTATCTTTATTAGTATTTTAATTATTATTATCTATTTGATTATTTTTATGTATTTTATGTTTATATCAGATTCTTTTATTTGATTTTTCTATTTTCTTACATTTATATTTATTCATCTATATTAAATGTTTATTTTATTAAATTAAATTTTGTAAATTTTTCTATCGTTATTGTTTTAAATTAGTTAATTTTTTATTAGTATTTTAATCTTTATTATCTTATTTGTTTATTTTTATGTATTTTATGTTTATTTCATATTCTTTTTAAATATATATTTTATTCATCTATATTAAATATTTATTTTAAAATTTGTATTTCATTTCTTCTTATTATAATTTTTGCTTGTTATCAGTTTCAGTCTCTTAATTAAATGTTTTCAGTCCCTTTAAAGTGTAAACGTTCAGCTGCATTGCAAATGAGGGTCACCCCTCAATGTATTTCCAAGATAAAATAAAGGTTGATTGATTGATTGATTGATTGATACGCTACCAGAACTTTTCTCTGGACTTGGACCTCAGTGTTCCGGCAGGCTTCGCAACTTGCACGGCGAAGGTGACTGCAATAGATTGAAGCAGCAATGAAGCAAACGATGTGAGACATTTAGTAGCATTCAGCTCCCATATTTCATTTTCTCTTTCAAACAAGTGTATCACTTTGTGTACCTTTCCAGTGAAATTACTGCCAAACAGCAGATTAAAGGCCTTTTGATAAATGGCTTCCCTTTTCAGGGATGCTGGTCATGTTCGTAATTTCATTTCAGCCGCGGCTCCTTCATTGCTTTCTTGCTGCTGCCGCGGCCTCTTCTCTCTCCGGCAAACACTCGCTGCGCCCCTGAATGGGCCTCTCCAGAAATTAAACAGAGTCAACCAAGCTTGCAGGAATGAATTAACGTCGGTAATGTGGTTTGGCTTTATAGCTTAGCTTCGGTTTGTGAGGTTCGTAAAGGAAAATGCCTTTTTTTAAGGGCTTCGATTTGTTGTTGTTTGGTCTGGAGCCATCAGTTATGCAGCCGTAACGTCTGGATTGGAGCTCGCCTTTGTGTTTGCATCGCCGGGTCTATCACTGTGATATCAAAGTCTGTTATAATCCATCACGGTTTTGTTTTCCTCTGAGCTGCCGTCATCAATCTTACAGTGAGCACGACAGAGACTGGAAATGTGTTTATGTCTGTGTTGTCTTAGTCAGTGCAACTTCTACACCTCCTGTCTAAAGTTAGTTACTGGCTTTTCCAGATGGGTTTAATGTAAATAAGTGTGATAAACGCTAACCTGGTTTATTGGTCCTAAACATTTTTGCTAGAGTGAGCTAGAGTGAGATGGCTTTTTTAAAGGGGGGATGATGGAAATATACAGAGAAAGAAGCCCTTTCTTTTTTCAGGTATTAATTTTAATATATACACTTATATAAACACATCTTAATCAGTGATTGTTAGTCAGTTATCACAAACTACTAGAATGTCTACTGTTAGTAACTATTATTATTAACATTAGTAAAAGGATAGTAGTAGTACAGTAGTAGTTTTGTACAGTAGAATTGTTGTAGTACAAGTGTAGCCGTAGTGGTTGTAGTAGTAATAAAGTAGAAGGTTGTAGTATTAGTAGTAGTAGTGTTGTAGTACATTGGTAGTAGTGCAGTAGTAGCAGTACTACAGTTGTTGTAGTTGTAGTGCTAATAAAGTAGAAGATGGTAGTAGTAGTGTTGTTGTAGTACTGTAGTAGATTTAGTAGAAGCACAGTATTAATATATTAGTAGTAGTACAGTAGTAGTAATTGTAGTGCAGTAATTGTAGTTTAGTGGTAGTATTACAGTGGCAATAATAGAAATAGAAACAATAGTAGTAGTAGTAGTAGTAGTAATAATAGAAATAGAGATGCAGTAGTACTAGCACATTAGTAGTAATAGTAGTAGTAATAGAAATAGAGATGCAGTAGTACTAGCACATTAGTAGTAATAGTAGTAGTAATAGAAATAGAGATGCAGTAGTACTAGCACATTAGCAGTAATAGTAGTAGTAATAGAAATAGAGATGCAGTAGTTGTAGTAGTGTTGTAGTACAATAGTAGAATTAGTAGTAGCACAGTATTAGTAGTAGGTAGTAGTACATTGGTAATAATAGTAGTAATAGAAGCAATAGTAGTAGTAGTAGTAGTAATAGTAGAAATAGAGATGCAGTAGTACTAGCACATTAGTAGTAATAGTAGTAATAGAAATAGAGATGCAGTAGTTGTAGTAGTGTTGTAGTACAATAGTAGAATTAGTAGTAGCACAGTATTAGTAGTAGGTAGTTGTACATTGGTAATAATAGTAGTAATAGAAGCAATAGTAGTAGTAGTAATAGTAATAGTAGAAATAGAGATGCAGTAGTACTAGCACAGTAGTAGTAGTAGTAGTAGTAGTAACAGTAATAGAAGTGCAGTTGTAGTGTTGTAGTTGTAAAGTAGTAGAATTAGTATTTGATGAAAAACTCCCTCAACTGGAGGAAGAAACCTTGGGAGAAACCAGACTCACAGGGTAGCACAGTATTATTATATTAGTAGTGGCAGTACAGTAGTGGTACTTGTAGTGCAGTAACTGTAGTTTAGTGGTAGTAGTACAGTGGTAATAATAGTAGTAAAAAAAGAGAGAAATAGTAGAATATTAGAAATAGAGATGCAGTAGTAGTAGTAGTAGTAGTAAAATTGGTAGTAGCACAATATTAATATATTATTAGTAGTAGTACAGTAGAAGTACTTGTAGTGCAGTAATTGTAGTTTAGTGGTAGTAGTACAGTGGTAATAATAGTAATAGAAGCAATAGTAGTAGTAGTACAGTAGTGGTACTTGTAGTGCAGTAACTGTAGTTTAGTGGTAGTAGTACAGTGGTAATAATAGTAGTAATAAAAGCAGTACTACTAGTAGTATAAATAGAGATGCAGTAGTAGTAGTAGTAGTAGTAAAATTAGTAGTAGCACAATATTAATATATTATTATTAGTAGTACAGTAGTAGTACTTGTAGTGCAGTAATTGTAGTTTAGTGGTACTAGTACAGTGGTAATAATTGTAGTGCAGTAATTGTAGTTTAGTGGTAGTAGTACAGTAGTAGTAATTGTAGTGCAGTAATTGTAGTTTAGTGGTAGTAGTACAGTGGTAATAATTGTAGTGCAGTAATTGTAGTTTAGTGGTAGTAGTACAGTGGTAGTAATTGTAGTGCAGTAATTGTAGTTTAGTGGTAGTAGTACAGTGGTAATAATTGTAGTGCAGTAATTGTAGTTTAGTGGTAGTAGTACAGTGGTAGTAATTGTAGTGCAGTAATTGTAGTTTAGTGGTAGTAGTACAGTAGTAGTAATTGTAGTGCAGTAATTGTAGTTTAGTGGTAGTAGTACAGTAGTAGTAATTGTAGTGCAGTAATTGTAGTTTAGTGGTAGTAGTACAGTAGTAGTAATTGTAGTGCAGTAATTGTAGTTTAGTGGTAGTAGTACAGTAGTAGTAATTGTAGTGCAGTAATTGTAGTTTAGTGGTAGTAGTACAGTAGTAGTAATTGTAGTGCAGTAATTGTAGTTTAGTGGTAGTAGTACAGTAGTAGTAATTGTAGTGCAGTAATTGTAGTTTAGTGGTAGTAGTACAGTAGTAGTAATTGTAGTGCAGTAATTGTAGTTTAGTGGTAGTAGTACAGTAGTAGTAATTGTAGTGCAGTAATTGTAGTTTAGTGGTAGTAGTACAGTGGTAGTAATTGTAGTGCAGTAATTGTAGTTTAGTGGTAGTAGTACAGTGGTAATAATAGTAGTAAAAAAAGAGAGAAATAGTAGAATATTAGAAATAGAGATGCAGTAGTACTAGTACAGTAGTAGTAGTAATAGTAATAGAAGTACAGTAGTAGTACTACAGTGGTAGCAGACGTAGAGGGTACTAGGACAGTGATGCACTAAACCATCTGATTTGTAGTTCATGCTAAGATGTCCGCAAGACATCTGAAGATCAAGCCAGTGCCAATCACCTGCTCACAGCACACCATTTCAACAGAACGCCTTTCAGACTATGACTAGCCATGTTTGGTCGCTTTGCATGTTCATCAAACAACACTCTCCTGTCTAAGTTGGGGGCCACAGGTGGCAACAAATGGACCGGGATGAGGTGACATGGGACCACCGGATTCTCACTGCGATGATCAAATTCAGAAATGCTCCTTGGAAGATGGAACAGTGCGCAGATTTCCCTCATGACCTCGCCAGCAGCTGTGCGACACACCTGGGCCATTTACCGGGGCACATGCCAGGATGCGCTGCGTAAATCACTCTTCCACAATTGATTAGTAAATGTCCCTCTCAGCAATCTGTAGGAAGGAAAGGGTTTCATCCCTCCGTCTTCGGTCACTGGTGATGAAGGAGACATGAGGAGAGGAAGCTGGAGGGAATGGGGCAATCAGCGAGTGGATTGCTCTTCAGCGTAAGGTCAGAAAGTGCTTCATCAGTAATTAGCACAGGATTTGAAAGGCATGTAGGGCAGAAGGGCCCCGCTGTCCAGCACGCTCGTCACGCCTCGAACAGCCGGCCGGGCAGCAGCTTTTAACCTGCATCCCACCGGCGTTCCGTGGCCGGAGGTGCGGAGCCCAGCTGAGATAATGAGCAATGACTTTCAAGCTAAAATTACTCTAACACCTTTTCTTTGGGTTACACTCCTCAGAATGAAGTTTCCTATGGTGGTGGGGTTCTAGCTAAAGCCTTAGACTGGTGTAGAACCTTTGTTAAAAAGGCTATTCACAGGGCTCCTGGGCTTGGGTTAGCCTTCACTCTCCCAGCTTGTTAGCGCGGGGTGATGTGGGAATTGGCTGCAGCTAAACTGGAGAAAAAGAGAAAGTAGTCCGGTGCACATTCTTTGATCCCAACTCAATCCCAGCAGATGAAGGCAGAACAAAAATATGGGCTGTCTGGGGGTCCCTGACCACTGGTTCAAGGGCCATTGAGGTAGGGAATCAGAAGTGAGTGCACTATAGGTCAAATCGGCGGAACAGAACAACAGCAGGGAACTTACTTCTGATCCTATGACGGACTCAACCAAGAGAATGTACAGTTCTAGCTCATTTTCCACCTGCTGAGACTAGAACCATTTACATTTACGGCATTTAGCAGACGCTGAATTGTTCAGTCAGAGTATGTATCTCTATCTAGTACAAACAGGTTGAAGTCCAAACTACTCTTGAGCTCAAACACTGCCATAAACGGGGTTATGGTTCACTACTGGATGAGAATAAATACAAGACTACATACAGTATAAGAGTGATACTTATCCAGAATTCCTAGAAGATCAAGTGCAGTTATGGTTTCTACCAATGCTTCAGTAGATCAGTGCTTATAAGTTCTTCACAAAGAGACGGTGGTCTTCAGTCTGCGTTTGAAGACCACAAGAGAGTTCACTGTTCGGACAGCCAGTGGAAGTTCCTTCCACCATCTGGGCTCCAGGACAGAGAAGCGTCTTGTCGCGTGTCTTCCATGAATCTTGAGAGATGGCGGGTCAAGCCGAGCCCTACTTGAAGCGCGAAGGTCTCGAGGTGCGGATCGACTTTTGACCATTGTCATTAGGTCAGGAGGAGCTGGTCCATTCTTGGCTTTGTAGGCATCAGAGTTTTAAATTGAATGCGAGCAGCTACAGGAAACTTGGGGAGATTGAAGACGAGCCTTGCTTCTGCATTCTGGATTCTGCATTCTGGATCAGTTGCAAGGTGCTGATGGAACCATTTCTTATAGCCATCATAAGCAGATCAGTGTCTTCTTGGTCATTTTCGTTCTTAACAAGGTGGTTCTTTGAGGAATCTTTAGTAAAGAACCATTCACAGGCTTTCCTATTTGCCAGCTTGTTTTGTGAATGATCTGTTCCACCTTAAATGGTACCGCAGTTACATTCTGATGCCTGTACAAGTTGTAGAATTTTAAGGTGGAACTGCTCATCTCTTCAGTCTCTTTGGTGTTGAACGCTGAGCTGAATCTGCTCCAAGTGTCTGGAGAGAAACATACAGACTACAGAGTTAAAGTTTGGTCACTGTTTGGGTTGTGGTGCTAATAAAGGTGGAGCTGCTCGTTTCTTCAGTCTCTTCAGTGTTGAATGTTGAGCTGAAGCTGCTCCATGTTGCCCAAGTGTTGGAGTTAAAGTTGTTCAGGATTCTGCTAAAGAATTGTTTTGGGAATTCTCCATTCCAGCTTAAACGGTGCTGCGGTATTTAAGGTGGAACATTAGATGAAGAATCTGGTCTGAATAGGAACTTCAGGCTGGTTTAAAGATGAGCATGTAGCTCTGACAGTTGATTTGTTGTTGGGAAGGAATGAACGTTTCCTTTACACTGACCATATAGGAGCTACACTTACAGACTGTAGTTCATCTGATTAGTTGATTAGGACCCCCACCAGACCTCCACAGAGCAGGTACTATTTAGGAGGAGGCTCATTCTCAGAACAGTAGATCTGATTAGAGCAGATGTAAATAATCAGACATACAATACAAAGTAACATGAATATCTTATTGTGAGAGAAGTAGATCAGATCTTGAGCTCCAGTTTGAAGAACAAAGTTAGGTTCCAGATTTCTCCTGGACGCCCCAGACATTGTATAAATGTGTTTAATTCCTTCAGCAGCAAATCTTGATTTAGCTTAATGAAGTACTGAGCAGTCAAAGCAGGTATTAGATGAGAACTGATAATAATACTGGGTTGTTTAGGAGAAGCTTGGAAAGAGTTAAATAAACACACTGACGTATGGAAAAGCATAATTAAAATTTAAATAAAAACTGGAGAAAAATGTTCTCAAGTGCCTCAAACTTTTGCACCACACTGTAAATAAGTATAGCAGCCGTCCAAGCTTGTACATATCTGTGTTTTCAGGAAGTGGACCATGGGTAAGCATTGCCTGGAAGAAAAAGCAAATAGATAGGGTTACAAATGACCACCAGTTATATTCCTTTACGGCTGATTGCATCCAATTTAGAGAGCAGCGATCTCATAATGCCGGTTAAAGATACAAGCCCTCTGGAAGGTCCACTTGAAATGTTAAAGAAGGAATTTTATTGCTCTCGTAACAACCCTCAATTGCGCGAACGTGTGTGTGTGCGCGTGGGCGATCCGGCCTCCCCGCGTCTGCCAGCCTCATCAGCCGGACTCATCGGTCTCCTCAGCACTTTCTGAGCGAGGGGAGATCAATGTTTGTGCTGGAGGCTGTGCTGCTGAGGATATGATAGCCTTCAGCAGCCGCTAGCGTTAGCAGAAGGAGAGATTTTCCTCTATAAATGTCATCGCTGGCTGTTCTTGGAACAGTTCTGGACTTCGCTTTAAGTGGTCTTATTCAGGGAAGTGATTGCGAACGCTAATCCTAGATGAGCTTGAAGAAGCAGAATAGAGGATGTTTTACCGTTAGAGGAAGAAATAGCCCGTATCTGGGAGCCGGTAAACCCTACAGTCATATTCAGGCTTCTGTAGGTGGCGGGTCTTAATGTATGTATCTGTTTATACTTGATCTATAAGTTTAAAAAGTTTTGTGTTTATTTTTATTGCTGATAGTTCTAGAAAATGAGCTTTGGAGAAGATCCTTGAGGAATGCATCTGGTCCGATTTGCTCACTTTCTGAATCCATAGGGTTTAATACGATGTCGGCCCAACCTTTGCAGCTATAACAGCTTCAGCTCTTCTGGGAAGGCTCTCCACATGGTTTAGGAGAGTGTTTATGGGAATGTTGGACCGTTCTTCCAAAAGAACATTAGTGAGGTCAGACACTGATGTTGGATGAGAAGGTCTGGCTCACAGTCTCCACTCGAATTCATCCCAAAGGTGTTCTATCAGGTTGAGGTCAGGACTCTGTGCAGGCCAGTCAGATTCTTCTACACCAAACTCGCTCCTCCATGTCTTTATGGAGCTGCTCTGTGCACTAGTGGGCAGCAATGTTGGAACAGGAAGGGGCCGTCCCCCCAAACTGTCCCCACAAAGTTGGGAGCATAAAATTGTCCAGAATCTCTTGGTCTGCTGAAGCATTAAGAGTTCCTTTCACTGGAACTGAGGGTCCGAGCCCACCTCCTGAAAAACAACCCCACACCAAAATCCCCCCTCCACCAAACTTTATAATTGACACAATGCAGTCAGACAAGTACCGTTCTCCTGGCAACCGCCAAACCCAGACTCATCCATGGGATTGCCAGATGGAGAAGTGTAATTAGTCACTCCAGAGAACATGTCTCCACTGCTCTAGAGTCCTGAGGTGGCGTGCTTTACTCCACTTTGCATTGTTCTTGGTGATGTAAGGCTTGGATGCAGCTGCTCGGCCATGGAGACCCATTTCATAAAGCTCTCAACGCTCTGTTCTTGAGCTGATCTGAAGACCACATGAAGGTTGGAGGTCTGTAGTGATGGACTCTGTAGAAAGTTGGTGACCTCTGTGCTCTATGCTCCTCAGCATCCGCTGACCCGCTCTGTCATTGTACGTGTTCTACCACTTGGTGTCTGAGTTGCTGTCGTTCTCAATCACTTCCACTTTGTTCTAACACCACTGACAGTCCACTGTGGAATATTTAGTAGTGAGGAAACTTCACCACTGGACTTGTTGTACAGGTGGCGTCCTATCACGGTACCACGCTGGAGTTCACTGAGCTCCTGAGAGTGACGCATTCTTTCACTAATGTGTGTAGAAGCAGTCTGCGTGTCCAGGTATTTGGTTTTATATACCTGTGGCCATGAAAGTACACCTGAATTCAATGATTTGAATGGGTGAGTGAATACTTTTGGCAATACAGTGTACTTTACAGTGGATGCTGTAGGAATTTTATAGCTAGTCTGCTTTGCTTTGTGCTGTAAATGTTTCAGTTTTGCTTCACTGGACAGTGCAACACAAGGGACCTTATGGTATTGGGATGCAAGTACTGGGTCTGTTTTTTGAGGGTTATCCTATAATAATTCCCGTAAATCACAGTAGAAGTCAGACCACGTGGTTAGCATAGCAAGGTGTGAAATACAAGAGGTCCTGAGGAGGGTTTGGGACCCTTAATTGACCTTAATTGACTACTTGGTTCTCCTAAAGTCTTAGGGGGTCCCTGAAAATATAACTTTTCATGATGTCCATTAAGGAAACATAGGTGCTCAAATAGTCAAAAGAAGATGTGGAGAGTAGTAGGAAAAGGAAAGAAAGTCACAATAAGAACCCAATAGACACTCATACACAGAAAATTAGACAATAATTTGATTATCCTTGAAGCCATCTCTGAAAGCAGTAACTGAAATAAAAGCCCAGCATTGTTTCTTGTAGCCTGTTCTAGTTCTAGTACTGGATTAAGAGATTGTCTTGACAACCTGGTATTGAATATGACAGATTTACTTGTGAGCTTCTGTCTTTGGTACTCTGAATTAACTAGAGATGCTGGTCTGCCTCAGGGTGGTGCTGTAGAAACCTGATTCACCCAGTTCGTCTTTTATAGTCTGGCAACTGTAGCTTCATCCAGGATACCTCTGAAGAACAGCTTGATATAGCATTAGAAAAAGAACTTTGGTGGAAAGACTGAACTGTTACTGGTTGAACTGAAGGTAAAAGAGGAGATGATGAGTAGGAGATCCATTCATGTGTGAATGACCTACCAAAATAGAAAGGAGTATTTTCAGAAGCAAACATTTTGTTGCCATTGAAACATGGTGAGTGAGTTAGCAGCCAGCCAATGTGGCCATCTTCCCAGTACCAGGGGGTACCAGGGGGCAAAACATTGTTACAAAGCCAAGATACTGGCAACAAAACCAGTAGACTTATCTAAAAAACATAGTTAACGAGGCATCACTTTAAGATGAAACAGCCACTGTGTGGTGGGAACAGATGATTCTTGTTGATTTGTGAAAACAGAAATTTGTTTTTGATGGATTCAGGTATTCATCAGCTATGGTAGTGGTATCTAAGGAAGTTCTGGCTGGTGGTATAAACTTGGATAAGTAGATCTTTCCTCTGTACCACAGCCTTTTCAGTGCACCTACCTTGGGATAAACTCAGAAATCCATAAGTTTACAAGAGGCCAATGACATAACAAGACACAGGTGACTACAACGATAAGGTACTAGAATTCTCATAAGCTAGGAAGAACCGTGATCCCAGAGAGGGGATCCAGTGACTTCCGCCCCAGTTACTGATCAGATGTTCTTACGTTTATCTCTTCTCTTGTGTCAGTTACAGACAGCCGGATCCTGGAGAGCTTTCAGCGATACTCCTCCGCCCCCACCTACCTGCCTGTCAGCTACCAGCTTCTCAACACCGAGTCATCCTTCTTCCTCAAGGAGGCCACACAGGACTTCATGCGCAACTCCAGCCTCCTTGCCAGAACAGAGCCTTTCTTCATCCACCAGGCCAGGAGACCGCCTACCATCAATGCCAGCTACGGCACCCTCTCTGTGGAGCAGCCTGTCCCTCTGGGCGTCCTCCAGACTCCTGGCACCTTTGTGGCCTCCTCAACCCTCTTCACCTTTAACTGGAAGGTGCAGACCTTTGTCCTCACAGAGAAGATCTTCCTGGACAAGCCTAAGGTCCAGGTTCTTTTCTACGTAGTTGGGAGGGACTGGGATGACTACACCACTGTGGACAAGTTGCCTTGCGTGCGGATGTTTGCCTTCCACGAGACACAAGAAGTTCGCGGCAGCTGCAGGCTCCGGAGTGAGCTGGGCATCTGTGTGGCTGAGCTGGAGCCTCTTCCTGGGTGGTTTGCTCCCCCAAGCGTGGTCCCGGGTCGCCAGAGAGGCACGGATTTGTCCAAAGGGACTTCTGTGGAGCTTTATTACTCCCTTCACCTGGTGGAAAGTGGCGAGTGCCTTGGCGAGGAATCTGGAGTCAGGAATCCCGCTCGACTTGAACAAGAGGGGATGTTTGGATCTGCCACATCTACGCCCATGAGGAGGATCGGAAGCGTGAGGTTGTTCCGGACACCTGCTGTTCCGGAGTTGTCGGAACACCGGCTGGATGGGAATTTTGCCGTGCTCGTGCCGTCAGCGCCGGTCCGGCCGAGGGATAGCGTGTCGGCATACGTGGCTGCTGCGCCCTATTCCCCAGTGGAGATGTTCACGCTGAGGTAAGACTGCAAGGTTTCTCAATCAAGTTCTTTGCGGGTTTTTGCTGGTCCGAGTTCTTGAAAAACAAAATAACGGGAAGGTTATTTGAGATGTTCTTAAATGTTCTCGACATCCCAAACGACACGGGTTTGAGTACTACTGGTATCTTACAGAGAAAGAGTGAATTTTTGGGCAGGGCGGGCAAAAATGTGACATTACTCTAGTTTACCTATGAATGACCAATTACAGTTGCCTCTGGTTTTGGCTTGATGACCGTCGAGATGATGGAGCAGCTGCGTTCCACTATAGGAATTATAATTCCTGAAAGAAGCTCAAACTTAGCCACGAACTGGACAACAAACTAAACTATAGCTTGTGTGGAAACACTTCAGAGGTCATTGTCTAAATAAGGTGCTGAAGCTCTTCATGCTTCTTTGGCTCTTCCAGAATGGACAGCAGTCCAGTGTGCCACTTGGTTCGTTCTCCTGGGAACTAGGAATCAGATCTTAATTACATTTAAAGACACTCAGCCTGTTAGTTTATGACTGGTTCACACTACATGACTGTCTGAGTGGTCAGATCTTTCTACCTGCTTCACACTACACGACTGTCTGAGTGGTCAGGTCTTTCTACCTGCTTCACACTACATGACTGTCTGAGTGGTCAGGTCTTTCTACCTGCTTCACACTACATGACTGTCTGAGTGGTCAGGTCTTCATACCTGCTTCACACTACACGACTGTCTGAGTGGTCAGATCTTTATACCTGGTTCACACTACGTGACTGGTTGTGCTGTAATCGTGAGTCTTTCAGTTGTCGTGGCTTTCACACTACATGACTGGTCGGTGACACGGGGTCACCAATTACACGAATTACACTCTGGGGAATCGCTGACTCATCTGGCTGCTGTCCAAAAACACGTATTAAGTTCTAAACTCTCGTTAGAACTAAACAAATGTGAGAACTAAGAATAACACGTAAAACATTGATTTTTTTACGAATATATTTCCGAAATGGACGTTATTTCCGAAATGGACGTCAACAAATAAACAATATGAGTTGTTACTGCGCTGATCTGCAGCGACAAACGAAAGAAGAAAAAGGAACGAATTTGGAGGAGAAGATAGATAAAGACACGGGGCCAGCAGGGACTGTCTGTTCTGCAGAGAGCTGTAATTAAATATTTAATTAATGAAAACATACGTGTCGCCCGCAGCCGCAGAGAGATTGCGTGAACGATGGCGTGGTTCTCTCTCTACGTGATCCCAATGGCTGTAGCTAGACGCTGCTGTAGACTCACAGTCGCCGACTGGCCTAGATATTAAACATGCTAGACGTTTGCCGGGCGTCTGCGATTAGACGACGACCACTCAAACACTAGACGACTAAGTGAGCGCAGAGGGATCGCCGATTCGCCTCCGAGCAGAAGGTTGTTGTCGGTGGTCTACAAAAAGTAGTAGGCGACTGGAACGCCAGGCTAAAGTCGTGCAGTGTGAACTAGGCATTAGATGCTCTGTTGAGTGAAGCTCAAACTCCTGGGTAACATACCAACTCCTGAAATGACATGGAGAAACCATACGGCCCCCTCTCGCGTGTCCACCATGGACATTTCACAGTTTGTCCGCGAGCGAGATCTTATTTGCACTTGAGGAGTGAGCGATGGCTGTCCAAGCTGTGCGAGAAAGAACTCGTGAAAGTTGTCAGCTCCCGAGATGAGGCGGAGAACCTCTCCTTTTTCTGGAACATCTCACATTTTCACGGCACGCTCGGTGTTCCCATTGATCCTGAGACCCGACCCATTCCTTCCGGTGGCGAAACCCTATTTTCAGTGCAGACACGTCCAGGAGAAGCTTCGCAAAGCCGGCCCTGGAAGTTTCTGCCTGTAAACTTCCGTTGACTTTTTGACAACGAGTCTATGGAGAGATATCGGCATTATTTGCAGACACTTGTCTGTTCCGACTGCTTCACCTCATCTCAGATCATTTGAAGCAACTTGGTATTGCGGTACTTGCTGAGCGCATGAGCTCTTTTCCCCAGAACAAGATTGAGGCATTTTATTGCCGGGCTGCCAGAATCGTTACATATTGTTTTCAGATCAGTGCTCGGACCTTTCGGTCCTGGGTTTTCTGATGACTCGCGTTGGCTGTCTCCGCTCGGACTCCCTCACCTCGGCTGCAATTCGACTTTGCGGCCGCTTGACTTAACACGGCTTTTTCTTTTTTCCTTCTCTCTCTCTCTCTTTTTTTTTTTTTTTTTTTTTGTTTACCTTGGCGGGGCAGAGGAGCGTCTTCATCTCGGAGGGAAAATATCACCGAGCCTCGCTGAGTCGGTGGGCACTAATTAGAATTTGCAGATGCAGCTAAGTGATTTAGGTAATTAACACACAATGCAAATGAGGATGTCATCAATTAGGATGCACCTCCATTAGCGTAATGACTGCGAGTTCCTCCGATGGTAATCACGGCGGGTGAGAACATTTATAAACCATAAGAGACGCGGCGTGACAAGAGGTCAAGCCAATTTGTCAGCCCTTGTAAAGGGAAAGAAGCTAATGTGCAATGATGGAGCAGAAGGAGATGCTAGCATGCTAATGAAAACGAAAGCCGACTGCAATGACTAACGAGCTGATGAGACCTCTTCCAGCGCAAGACAAGCGCTGAGCTCGCCCGCGACCTGCCGCGCATCACTTATAGGAAAGTTGGTTTTTCAGGAGAGACGAGCAAAACGTGGCGAACGGGTAGAAAAATCTTTCTGCTGCTTGTAAGTGTCTTGTAAGGATTGAATACTGGGGTTTAAAGTCCTGGTCCTGGTTCAGTTAAGCCCAGTTAAGACACTATGCAAGGTTTAGTATGGCAACTATATTGGTATTAGTTTTTTGCTTTCTTTGCCAGATCTTCACCTAACTCGTCCCTCAGTTTTCGAAAGGCTATGTATGTATGTATATACATTCAAAGGAACATCGGTAATCTTCCATACAACAGTTCAATGTATCCACGTCTCGCGGTTTTCAAGATGTCAAAGTCGTTTGAACTCCAGATTGTCTGGTCTGATTGGGTGATCCGTGTCCGTATACAACTTTTTAGTTGTATGCATGGATTCTGGATAGGACTGGAATTTCCCAGATTTTTTCCCATAGAGAATGAATGGGTTGGAATTGACACAGTGCTTTAAGGCACTTTTGCTGGACAGACACCGTACACTGACTCAGGGCAGACCCCGACCACGACTGCAGTGTTAGTTCGACCTGCACTCGTCTGTTTGTCATTTTTTATTTATTCTTCTTTTTTCCCCCATAGAGTCCCATTCATTTTCATACATGCCCAAACATCATGGTTTCATTAAACCTACAGCCTCCATATTGCCTGTACTCACTCAGAGCAGACCCCCCAACCTCTAACCCACAGACATACTGATCTGCACTCCTCTATTTGTAATTAATGCACTTTTTAAATTATTGTTATTATTACTATTTTAAGTAGCATTTATTTTGGTTGTATTGCAGATATTATTGTTAATGAATGTATGTATTTATTATATTAAACTGATAATGTATTGTTTATTCCTTTATTTAATAATTGCCGTTAGTAAGTAATATTGTAGTAATGCGTTGAGTATATATTAAAAAATCCCCAGCTTGTTTACATTTGTCTACCGAAAGCCATAAAATGATCTTTATAACATTCTCTTATTACCTTTATTGAGAACTCAGTAAACCTCCCGTATGTGCTCCTTACAGTAAAATGTTACGAAACAAAGACATGACAAGTGCTTCAGTATTCCTCAAGTGGTTTCTAATCTGGTTCACTGATGTGTGGTATGTTCTTCTGGGAGTGATTTCTTGGTCTACATCTAAGCAGCTGTTTTAATGACATGGATGAAGTAATCATTTGATTTAATGAGCCCATATCTTAATTGTTCTCTGTTTTTCCCAACATTTGTGTGGTTTTATTTGCCAACACAGTCAAGGGATGGTCTCAGAATACATTATATAGTGAGTAGAACCAATCACAGTCAGGGGAAATAAATTATGTGGTGATTAGATCCAATCACAGTCAGGGGTAATACATTATGTGGTGATTAGAACCAGTTACAGTCAGGGGAAATAAATTATGTGGTGATTAGATCCAATCACAGTCAGGGGTAATACATTATGTGGTGATTAGAACCAGTCACAGTCAGGGGAAATAAATTTCATTATGATTAGATCCAATCACAGTCAGGGGAAATAAATTATGTAAGGATTAGAACCAATCACAGTCAGGGGAAGGTCTCAGAATAAATTATGTAGTGATTAGAACCAATCACAACCAGGGGTAATACATTTTATAGTGTTTAGAACCAGTCACAGTCAGGGGATATAAATTATGTAGTGATTAGAACCAATCACAGTCAGGGGAAGGTCTCAGAATAAATTACGTAGTAATTAGAACCAATCACAATAAAGGGAAAAAATCATGTAGTGATTAGAACCAATCACAGCCAGGAGATGGTCTCAGAATAAGTTACATAAAGATTAGAACCAATCACAGTTGAGGGGAGGTCTGAGAATAAATTATGTAGTGATTAGAACCAATCACAGTCAGGGGATTGTCTTAGAATAAGTTACATAGTGATTAGAACCAATCACAGTCAAGGGGAGGTCTCAGAATAAATTATATAGTTATTAAAACCAATCACAGTCAGGGGAAATACATTATGTAGTAATTAGAACCAATCACAGTTATGGCTAATAAATTATGTGGTGATTAGAACCAATCACAGCCAGTGGATGGTCTCAGAATAAATTATGTAGTGATTAGAACCGATCACAGTCAGGGGAAGGCCTCAGAATGAGTTCCATGGTGATTAGAACCCATCACGGATGGGGAAAGTTTCTGGGAAAAGTTAGGGGGAGGTGTAAGAACAAGCATTGTGGTGCTCATGACTTATAACTTATAATATGGGCGGGGCTAAAGTGCTCTGGGCTCTCAGTAAAGTGAGGAAAACCAAGTCTTCTCTGATCCGAACCTTTTGTTTGGTGATTGAAATCCTAAGTTGCGGAGATTCTTCTGCAGATGAGCTCGTCAGGCTTTGGCTGATGTCGCTGGTCGCCGCGTCCGTGCGTGAAGAAGGGAGGAAATTAGTCGTTGGCCGTCGTCCAAAGCCTCCTTATGATCTCCAGCCACAGCAGATGCTCAGGTACGCGTGTATGGGTGGTCAAGAAAGACCCCCCGGCGAAGCGACTTTGATCTTTTTCGAGTCCAACATAATTACAGTTGGCCTCAACAGGAGAAAGATCTACGCAGATTAAAGCAGCCTTAACGGCGGCCGGTAAGAGCCCCCCGCAGGGGCGCCCCCATCAATTTACACAAGTTCAAATCGATCTATCTAAGACCCTGGCTTTTTGGGGGAGAGTTGGGGGGGTAGCATAGTGGGGTGGGGTAAGTCCGGGGCACATCTCAAGTGCTTCATCACGAATGGGACTCGAGTCTGCAGCTTCGTTTGGCAGCGCGAGGCTCGTTATCTGGAATCGATGACTCAGGTTGATGCGTAACGATGAAATATGATGCAGTAAGTGACGCGCTAACTCGTGGACGGATGTTTAATGATGAAGTATTGCTCTTTAAACGTCTAGAGAACGGCCGCTAGCAGGATTAGTGACTTCACTTCGTGGACCTGCGGACAAAATGCTTGGATTACTCCAGAAAGGCTACTGGTCCTATTAATCACAGTTTTATAAAGAGACCTTTAAAACACTGAGGCAATGAGTTCTGTCGTTCTCAATCACTTTCACTTTGTTCTAACACCACTGACAGTCCACTGTGGAATATTTAGTAGTGAGGAAACTTCACCACTGGACTTGTTGCACAGGTGGCGTCCTATCACGGTACCACGCTGGAGTTCACTGAGCTCCTGAGAGAGACCCACTCTTTACTAATGTGTGTAGAAGCAGTCTGTATGACTAGGTACTGATTTTATTTAAAGTTATTTTCAACGTCCCCCTCAAACTATTCCAATCAGCACCACATTGGTTTCATCCTATCACAATCCACCTTCCTGCTCGCCAATCTCCGGAATTCTGTTCATCTTCACCTGATGTTCATTTCACTACCTGTATGTCATCGCTGTATCTCCAAAATGCCAACTTTACAGGAAAGGCCAAAAACCGCCTCTACTTTTAATGTAAGTCAATGGAACCAGAATTTTTACTAAGCTATTTTTGAGCATTTTTATTGGTCCATTCAGACCAGTCAGCCGCCACACAAGTGTGGTCGGTCTTACATGAGCACCGGTTCTGCTGTATCACTTTCAGCCAAAGTCTGATCCTAAAAGTGTGGTAGAACGTTTCAGAGTGGTCAGTTTTTACTGTTTTAGCTCTCTGTGTTTTGTTTGAGGACTGTGTTACGAGATGATGTCACCTGGTAACAGAGAAAAGGGGTGTTTGGTCATTTTAGGTCATTACTCTGGTTTTGACTCTTGCTCGATATCTCTGGTTACATTTGCTCTCTCTGTGTTGTTTGAGGACTGTGTTACGAGATGATGTCACCTGGTAACAGAGAAAAGGGGTGTTTGGTCATTTTAGGTCATTACTCTGGTTTTGACTCTTGCTCGATATCTCTGGTTACATTTGCTCTCTCTGTGTTGTTTGAGGACTGTGTTACGAGATGATGCCACCTGGTAACAGAGAAAAGTGGTATTTGGTAATTTTAGGTCATTACTCTGGTTTTGAATATTGCTCGATATCTCTGGTTACATTTTCTTTCTCTGTGTTGTTTGAGGACTGTGTTACGAGATGATGTCACCTGGTAACAGAGAAAAGTGGTATTTGGTAATTTTAGGTCATTACTCTGGTTTTGAATATTGCTCGATATCTCTGGTTACATTTTCTTCACTGAGTATAACCTCTGATTGGTTTCTGGTCTATCCTCTTGTTATGGTTGCTGGTCAGTTTGCTACTCTGGTTTTGACTATTGCTTGATATTTCTGGTTACATTTACTTCTTATTTACTTCTGTGGCTACGTCCAGTGCATCTCTCTCCTGCTAAACTAGCTCACCTTGTAGTTTCGAGAGCATCTGGTTTGTGAGTCCATCGTTACAGTTACAGCATGTCGTGAATGACTGAAGAGGTCTATCTGGAAGGTGGGGCTTTGTGAAAGCTTGATGTTTCACTTGAGAGCAGTACTTAAATCAGTTTGCTGCCGTCCAGGAATTGTGTAGTGTGTCGTAAGAGGCTGGAGAACGTTGTCTCCCATGCTGCCTACAGCTGAGCAGAGAGAGAGAGACAGAGAGAGACATGGCATATGGTTCACTTCCTCTTCGTGCTGAGCAAATCATTCAGTGACAGCCGGAGCCTTGCAGATGGAGGAGCGGCCGTCTTGAAATATTCCTCTGGCGTGAGGATGGAAGTGTAGGGTTTGAGCGTGTGCCGCTAAGCAGGGTGGTACGGTACGAACACAGAGCAGATCAGGAGACGCACCTGTGATGAAGAAGCTCCTTTGAGTTCACTTATTTCTTCTGAAGTGTCTTATTTTGGATGTCAGGGTCTTAGCATGATTCAAATCAGATGGACAGCCATGAGTTGGTACTTTTACTTCTATTTAAGGTGGTACAGTGTAGTGGGTTACACTTCTGACCTCCATGCTGTAGACTCAGCTTCCATTCATATCTTACACAATACCAATACGGGTCCTTGGGTACGACTCCTAACACTACCTTCACCTACCTGTGTACAGATAAACTGTAACACTACCTTCACCTACCTGTGTACAGATAAACTGTAACACTACCTTCACCTACCTGTGTACAGATAAACTGTAACACTACCTTCACCTACCTGTGTACAGATAAACTGTAACACTACCTTCACCTACCTGTGTACAGGTAAACTGTAACACTACCTTCACCTACCTGTGTACAGATAAACTGTAACACTACCTTCACCTACCTGTGTACAGGTAAACTGTAACACTACCTTCACCTACCCGTGTACAGGTAAACTGTAACACTACCTTCACCTACCTGTGTACAGGTAAACTGTAACACTACCTTCACCTACCTGTGTACAGATAAACTGTAACACTACCTTCACCTACCTGTGTACAGATAAACTGTAACACTACCTTCACCTACCTGTGTACAGGTAAACTGTAACACTACCTTCACCTACCTGTGTACAGATAAACTGTAACACTACCTTCACCTACCTGTGTACAGATAAACTGTAACACTACCTTCACCTACCTGTGTACAGGTAAACTGTAACACTACCTTCACCTACCTGTATACAGGTAAACTGTAACACTACCTTCACCTACCTGTGTACAGATAAACTGTAACACTACCTTCACCTACCTGTGTACAGGTAAACTGTAACACTACCTTCACCTACCCGTGTACAGGTAAACTGTAACACTACCTTCACCTACCTGTGTACAGGTAAACTGTAACACTACCTTCACCTACCTGTGTACAGGTAAACTGTAACACTACCTTCACCTACCTGTGTACAGGTAAACTGTAACACTACCATCAACTACCTGTGTACAGGTAAACTGTAACACTACCTTCACCTACCTGTGTACAGATAAACTGTAACACTACCTTCACCTACCTGTGTACAGGTAAACTGTAACACCACGTTCACCTACCTGTGTACAGGTAAACTGTAACACTACCTTTACCTACCTGTGTACAGATAAACTGTAACACTATCTTCACCTACCTGTGTACAGGTAAACTGTAACACTACCTTCACCTACCTGTGTACAGATAAACTGTAACACTACCTTCACCTACCTGTGTACAGGTAAACTGTAACACTACCTTACCTACCTGTGTACAGGTAAACTGTAACACTACCTTCACCTACCTGTGTACAGGTAAACTGTAACACTACCTTACCTACCTGTGTACAGGTAAACTGTAACACTACCTTACCTACCTGTGTACAGGTAAACTGTAACACTACCTTCACCTACCTGTGTACAGGTAAACTGTAACACTACCTTCACCTACCTGTGTACAGGTAAACTGTAACACTACCTTCACCTACCTGTGTACAGGTAAACTGTAACACTATCTTAAGCCATTTAGATGCTTCTTAGTATGTGTGTATGAGCTGAAACTCAGTTCTAACATTAATCACATGTTTGGTTTTCAGTCCCAGCTGTGATTTGTTGGCACTGTTAAATAAACTGTTTGGGGAAAAATTGCATTTACATAATTCTCTGTAAACCAGATCAGCCAAGATATGTTTGCTGTCTGAAGTTTGCTGCTTAGCTATGAGGCTAATGAACCTAATAGCTAATTATCATCAACCTAATTGAGGAGCTAGATCATCATGTTCTTGCCCCAAAGCATGTGGAGATGTTCAGTAATATCTAATTGATTTGATTATGTGGTTTCTGACACTGGATGACTCACTGATATCTATAATCAGAGCTGCCAACTTCGAGGAATTATTTGGAGGGAGATTTGGAGTGATGGAGATGAGACACTTCTATCTACATATTCATCACAAATCACTCCATTTACACTGAAACATACACTACCAGCCTGGTCTAAAACGTTTGTCTGGTAGTGTATCTAAAACGTTTGGCTGGTAGTGTATCTAAAACGTTTGACTGGTAGTGTATCTAAAACGTTTGGCTGGTAGTGTATCTAAAACGTTTGACTGGTAGTGTATCTAAAACGTTTGTCTGGTAGTGTATCTAAAACGTTTCTCTGGTAGTGTATCTAAAACGTTTGACTGGTAGTGTATCTAAAACGTTTGGCTGGTAGTGTATCTAAAACGTTTGACTGGTAGTGTATCTAAAACGTTTGGCTGGTAGTGTACTAAAACGTTTGGCTGGTAGTGTATCTAAAACGTTTGTCTGGTAGTGTATCTAAAACGTTTGGCTGGTAGTGTATCTAAAACGTTTGGCTGGTAGTGTATCTAAACGTTTGACTGGTAGTGTATCTAAAACGTTTGTCTGGTAGTGTATCTAAAACATTTGGCTGGTAGTGTATCTAAACGTTTGACTGGTAGCGTATCTAAAACGTTTGACTGGTAGCGTATCTAAAACGTTTGTCTGGTAGTGTATCTAAAACGTTTGTCTGGTAGTGTATCTAAAACGTTTGACTGGTAGTGTATCTAAAACGTTTGGCTGGTAGTGTATCTAAAACGTTTGACTGGTAGTGTATCTAAAACGTTTGGCTGGTAGTGTATCTAAAACGTTTGTCTGGTAGTGTATCTAAAACGTTTGTCTGGTAGTGTATCTAAACGTTTGACTGGTAGTGTATCTAAAACGTTTGTCTGGTAGTGTATCTAAAACATTTGGCTGGTAGTGTATCTAAACGTTTGACTGGTAGCGTATCTAAAACGTTTGACTGGTAGCGTATCTAAAACGTTTGTCTGGTAGCGTATCTAAAACGTTTGGCTGGTAGTGTATCTAAAACGTTTGACTGGTAGTGAATCTAAAACGTTTGACTGGTAGTGTATCTAAAACGTTTGGCTGGTAGTGTAACTAAAACGTTTGACTGGTAGTGTATCTAAAACGTTTGACTGGTAGTGTATCTAAAACGTTTGTCTGGTAGTGTACTAAAACGTTTGGCTGGTAGTGTATCTAAAACGTTTGACTGGTAGTGTATCTAAAACGTTTGGCTGGTAGTGTATCTAAAACGTTTGACTGGTAGTGTATCTAAAACGTTTGGCTGGTAGTGTATCTAAAACGTTTGACTGGTAGTGTATCTAAAACGTTTGACTGGTAGTGTATATAAAACGTTTGGCTGGTAGTGTAACCCTAACCCTTAGTGGTCAGTATGGTGGTGTAGTGGTTAGTATGGTGGTGTAGTGTTTAGTACGGTGGTGTAGTGGTTAGTATGGTGGTGTAGTGGTTAGTATGGTGGTGTAGTGGTTAGTATGGTGGTGTAGTGGTCAGTATGGTGGTGTAGTGGTTTGTATGGTGGTGTAGTGGTTAGTATGGTGGTGTAGTGGTTAGTACGGTGGTGTAGTGGTTAGTATGGTGGTGTAGTGGTTAGTATGGTGGTGTAGTGGTTAGTACGGTGGTGTAGTAGTTAGTATGGTGGTGTAGTGGTTAGTATGGTGGTGTAGTGGTTAGTACGGTGGTGTAGTGGTTAGTACGGTGGTGTAGTGGTTAGTATGGTGGTGTAGTGGTTAGTACGGTGGTGTAGTGGTTAGTACGGTGGTGTAGTGGTTAGTACGGTGGTGTAGTGGTCAGCATGGTGGTGTAGTGGTTAGTATGGTGGTGTAGTGGTGAGTATGGTGGTCTAGTGGTTAGTATGGTGGTGTAGTGGTCAGTACGGTGGTGTAGTGGTTAGTACGGTGGTGTAGTGGTTAGTACGGTGGTGTAGTGGTTAGTACGGTGGTGTAGTGGTTAGTATGGTGGTCTAGTGGTTAGTATGGTGGTCTAGTGGTTAGTATGGTGGTGTAGTGGTTAGTACGGTGGTGTAGTGGTTATTATGGTGGTGTAGTGGTTAGTATGGTGGTGTAGTGGTTAGTATGGTGGTGTAGTGGTCAGTATGGTGGTGTAGTGGTTAGTATGGTGGTCTAGTGGTTAGTATGGTGGTGTAGTGGTTAGTATGGTGGTGTAGTTGTCAGTATGGTGGTGTAGTGGTTAGTATGGTGGTGTAGTGGTTAGTATGGTGGTGTAGTGGTTAGTACGGTGGTGTGGTGGTTAGTATGGTGGTGTAGTGGTTAGTACGGTGGTGTAGTGGTTAGTACGGTGGTGTAGTGGTTAGTATGGTGGTGTAGTGGTTAGTACGGTGGTGTAGTGGTTAGTATGGTGGTGTAGTGGTCAGTATGGTGGTGTAGTGGTTAGTACGGTGGTGTAGTGGTTAGTACGGTGGTGTAGTGGTTAGTACGGTGGTGTAGTGGTTAGTATGGTGTTGTAGTGGTTAGTATGGTGGTGTAGTGGTCAGTATGGTGGTGTAGTGGTCAGTACGGTGGTGTAGTGGTCAGTACGGAGGTGTAGTGGTTAGTACAGTGGTGTAGTGGTCAGTACGGTGGTGTAGTGGTTAGTACGGTGGTGTAGTGGTTAGTACGGTGGTGTAGTGGTCAGTACGGTGGTGTAGTGGTTAGTACGGTGGTGTAGTGGTTAGTACGGTGGTGTAGTGGTTAGTATGGTGTTGTAGTGGTTAGTATGGTGGTGTAGTGGTCAGTATGGTGGTGTAGTGGTTAGTATGGTGGTGTAGTGGTTAGTATGGTGGTGTAGTGGTCAGTATGGTGGTGTAGTGGTCAGTATGGTGGTGTAGTGGTTAGTATGGTGGTGTAGTGGTCAGTATGGTGGTGTAGTGGTTAGTATGGTGGTGTAGTGGTCAGTATGGTGGTGTAGTGGTTAGTATGGTGGTGTAGTGGTTAGTATGGTGGTGTAGTGGTCAGTATGGTGGTGTAGTGGTCAGTATGGTGGTGTAGTGGTTAGTATGGTGGTGTAGTGGTTAGTACGGTGGTGTAGTGGTTAGTACGGTGGTGTAGTGGTTAGTACGGTGGTGTAGTGGTTAGTATGGTGTTGTAGTGGTCAGTATGGTGGTGTAGTGGTCAGTATGGTGGTGTAGTGGTCAGTACGGTGGTGTAGTGGTTAGTACGGTGGTGTAGTGGTTAGTATGGTGGTGTAGTGTTAGTATGGTGGTGTAGTGGTTAGTATGGTGGTGTAGTGGTTAGTATGGTGGTGTAGTGGTTAGTCTGGTGGTGTAGTGGTCAGTATGGTGGTGTAGTGGTTAATATGGTGGTGTAGTGGTTAGTATGGTGGTGTAGTAGTCAGTATGGTGGTGTAGTGGTCAGTATGGTGGTGTAGTGGTCAGTATGGTGGTGTAGTGGTTAGTACGGTGGTGTAGTGGTCAGTATGGTGGTGTAGTGGTTAGTATGGTGGTGTAGTAGTTAGTATGGTGGTGTAGTGGTCAGTATGGTGGTGTAGTGGTTAGTACGGTGGTGTAGTGGTTAGTATGGTGGTGTAGTGGTCAGTATGGTGGTGTAGTGGTTAGTATGGTGGTGTAGTGGTTAGTATGGAGGTGTAGTGGTTAGTACGGTGATGTAGTGGTTAGTATGGTGGTGTAGTGGTTAGTCTGGTGGTGTAGTGGTTAGTACGGTGGTGTAGTGGTCAGTATGGTGGTGTAGTGGTTAGTACGGTGGTGTAGTGGTTAGTATGGTGGTGTAGTGGTTAGTATGGTGGTGTAGTGGTTAGTTCGGTGATGTAGTGGTTAGTATGGTGGTGTAGTGGTTAGTCTGGTGGTGTAGTGGTTAGTACGGTGGTGTAGTGGTCAGTATGGTGGTGTAGTGGTTAGTACGGTGGTGTAGTGGTTAGTATGGTGGTGTAGTGGTCAGTATGGTGGTGTAGTGGTTAGTATGGTGGTGTAGTGGTTAGTATGGTGGTGTAGTGGTTAGTATGGTGGTGTAGTGGTCAGTATGGTGGTGTAGTGGTTAGTATGGTGGTGTAGTAGTTAGTACGGTGGTGTAGTGGTTAGTATGGTGGTGTAGTGGTTAGTATGGTGGTGTAGTGGTTAGTATGGTGGTGTAGTGGTTAGTACGGTGGTGTAGTGGTCAGTATGGTGGTGTAGTGGTTAGTATGGTGGTGTAGTAGTTAGTATGGTGGTGTAGTGGTTAGTATGGTGGTGTAGTGGTCAGTATGGTGGTGTAGTGGTCAGTATGGTGGTGTAGTGGTCAGTATGGTGGTGTAGTAGTTAGTATGGTGGTGTAGTGGTTAGTATGGTGGTGTAGTGGTCAGTATGGTGGTGTAGTGGTCAGTATGGTGGTGTAGTAGTTAGTATGGTGGTGTAGTAGTTAGTATGGTGGTGTAGTGGTTAGTAAGGTGGTGTAGTGGTTAATACGGTGGTGTAGTGGTTAGTATGGTGGTGTAGTAGTTAGTATGGTGGTGTTGTGGTTAGTATGGTGGTGTAGTGGTCAGTACGGTGGTGTAGTGGTCAGTATGGTGGTGTAGTGGTCAGTATGGTGGTGTAGTGGTTAGTATGGTGGTGTAGTGGTTAGTACGGTGGTGTAGTAGTTAGTATGGTGGTGTAGTGGTCAGTACGGTGGTGTAGTGGTTAGTATGGTGGTGTAGTGGTTAGTATGGTGGTGTAGTAGTTAGTATGGTGGTGTAGTGGTTAGTATGGTGGTGTAGTGGTTAGTATGGTGGTGTAGTAGTTAGTATGGTGGTGTAGTGGTTAGTATGGTGGTGTAGTGGTTAGTATGGTGGTGTAGTGGTCAGTATGGTGGTGTAGTGGTCAGTATGGTGGTGTAGTAGTTAGAGTTGGAGGGTTTGTGGTGTACGTGTCTACCAGTCAGTACAGCAGCAGCTGTTTGATTTAATATATTGCGGTTAAAGTCTAAAATAGTCAGACGTTGGTTCAGGGGTGAAGAGTTTACTGGTTTCTGCTTGTTTCTCAGTTTATTTCATTTCAAAGAACGCACCGCCAGCCTCTTCTCTCAATCTGGTTTCTAATTATCACGTCGCGTCGCCTGGAAAACCATTTCAAACGCACGGTTTCATTTGGGCCCGCGCGCCAGCGTCCTGTGGCTAACTTCAAATAAAACAGCAATCACCCGCTGCCCCGAGTAAACACCGTAATATTCCTGCCGGATTACGGCTGGTCTTCCGCAGCCGCTTATCTGCGCGCGCAGACGGCCGCTTCCACACACGTACACAGGCGGCCGCACACACACCCTTTGTTATTTTCTCCCGCTTCGGCAAGTTCTGCGTTTTCCGAGAGGCGAACCTGACGCCGCGTTTGAAACACTGGGATTGGTGCCGGGGCCGGTTCGCAGGCGCTGCGAGGGCTGTGACTTAAAAAAATAGTAATGCTCCACAAATGGTTTCTCAAATCGTAATGGGATTACAAACAACATCATCTCACCTGAACACACAAGCAGCAGCGCTCTGTTCAGAAACAGAGACAGAGATGATGTCGGTTAACTCTCGAACTGGACTGTCGGTCAGAGATCTGGTGCTGTTCACGGCAGAGCAGGGTCAGACCCATAGTTAGGGTTTAGGTTCAGGGGTAGCATTAGGGTTCAATAAGGCTCAGGAGTTAGAATTTAGGGGTTGGAGTTAGTTAGGTTTAAGTTCTTAGGGTTAGTGTTGGTTGGGGTTTATGGGTGGGGTTGGGGTAGGTTAGGGTTAAGATTTAATATTTAGGCTTAGGGCTTGGTTAGGGTTTAGGGTTGAGGTGTAGGTTTGGGGTAGGTTAGGATTTCAAATGTAGTGGTTAGGGGTTAGGGTTGGTTGGAGTCCAGGGGTTGGGCTTGGTTAGGGTTACGTTGTTAGGATTAGGGTTGGTTGGGATTTAAGGGTTAGGGTTTAGGGTTGGTTGAGGTTTAGGGTTGGTTAGGGTTTATGCATAGGATTGGGGTAGGTCATAGTTTAGGTTTTAGGTTAGGGTTAATTAGGGTTCAGGTGTTAGGTTTATTGGTGGGGTTGGGGTAGGTTAGGGTTTAGAATTTAGGGTTGGGGTTAGTTAGGGTTTAGGGTTCAGAGGTAGGTTTGGGGTTAGTTTGGATTTCAAATTTAGTGGTTAGGGTTTAGGGTTCAGAGGTAGGTTAGGATTTAGAGTTTAGGGTTGGTTAAGGTTTAGGTGTTTGGATTGGTTGGGGTTTAGGGTTGGTTAGGGTTTGTGCATAGGATTGGGGTAGGTCAGTGTTTAGATTTTAGGTTAGGGTTAATTAGGGTTCAGGTGTTAGGTTTATAGGTGGGGTTGGCGTAGGTTAGGGTTTAGAATTTAGGGTTGGGGTTAGTTAGGGTTTAGGGTTCAGGGGTAGGTTTGGGGTTAGTTAGGATTTCAAATGTAGTGGTTAGGGTTTATGCGTAGGATTGGGGTAGGTCAGTGTTTAGGTTTTAGGTTAGTGTTCATTAGGGTTCAGGTGTTAGCTTTGGTTGGGGTTTATGGGTGGGCTTGGGGTAGGTTAGGGTTAAGATTTAGAATTTAGGGTTTAGGGTTAGGGGTAGGTTAGGGTTTTGAATTTAGGGTTTAGTGTTAAGGTTGGGTGGAGTTCAGGGGTTGGGCTTGGTAAGGGGCAAGGTGTTAGGATTAGTGTTGGTTAGGGTTTATGCGTAGGATTGGGATAGGGAGGGTGTTTAGGATTTAGGTTAGGGTTGTTAGGGTTCAGGTGTTAGGTTTGGTTGGGGTTTATGGGTGGGCTTGGGGTAGGTTAGGGTTAAGATTTAGAATTTAGGGTTTAGGGTTAGGGGTAGGTTAGGGTTTTGAATTTAGGGTTTAGTGTTAAGGTTGGGTGGAGTTCCGGGGTTGGGCTTGGTTAGGGTCAAGGTGTTAGGATTAGTGTTGGTTAGGGTTTATGCGTGGGATTGGGATAGGGAGGGTGTTTAGGATTTAGGTTAGGGTTGGTTAGGGTTTAGGGTTAGGGGTTGGTTAGGGTTTAGGGTTAGGGTTCAGGGGTAGGTTTGGGGTTAGAGTTTAAGGTTTAGGTTAGGGTTGCTTGGTGTTTAGGGGTAGGTTAGGATTTAGAATTTAGGGTTTAGGTGTTTGGATTGGTTGGAGTTTAGGGGTAGGGTTGGGGTTGGGGTGTAAGATTAGGGTTAAGGCTTAGTCATATCTCGTTTTTCATTATTTGAACTCTTTTGAAAGGACCTATTGCCTTTTTCATTGTATGTGAATTTTATGGTGATTGGACCAAAAGGAATTGTCCAAAATTACTCATAAAAAATTCTGGTTCTATTGACTTACATTAAAAGTAAAGTGAGTTTTTTGCTTCTCCTGTAAATTTTAAATTTTTGGAGAGATGAGGTTGTGTTCCTAGGTTTTTAAAAAATTTTTTTTTAGGCACGATTAACCCATCACTGTTTTACCTCCTTAATGGCCTCGAGCATAATAACCCCAAAACTGTTCCCGAGGCAGCTGTTCGTGTCACTTATGAGGTACAGCCGACTCGGCATTGGTGACATTTCTGCCGTTGCTGAAAACTGTCAGAGACTATGGAGGAGCTTCACTGACGTCAAGGTCTGATATCAGTCGCCTCTTATGTTGGAAAATGTCTGACAGCTACCTGCCTGTCAGTTAACCGGGGCGAGGCAGCATTTACCGCCTCTAAAAGCTCCTTCACAGAAAACCATTACATGAAAAGCCATTAAATGAATACTCTGCTTGATGCCTGAGACATTGTTTCACACTAGTTTCAGTCCAACACTCATATTTTTATATCCATTGATGGTGTCGAGCGGAAAAACTTACAGCTGTGTAAGTAACACTGACTCTGGATCAGCTGTGTATGTAACACTGACTCTGAATCTGCTGTGTAAGTAACACTGACTCTGGATCAGCTGTGTAAATAACACTGACTCTGGATCTGCTGTGTAAATAACACTGACTCTGGATCTGCTGTGTAAGTAACACTGACTCTGGATCTGCTGTGTAAGTAACACTGACTCTGGATCAGCTGTGTAAATAACACTGACTCTGGATCTGCTGTGTAAGTAACACTGACTCTGGATCTGCTGTGTAGATAACACTGACTCTGGATCAGCTGTGTATGTAACACTGACTCTGGATCTGCTGTGTAAGTAACACTGACTCTGGATCTGCTGTGTAAGTAACACTGACTCTGGATCAGCTGTGTAAGTAACACTGACTCTGTATCAGCTGTGTAAGTAACACTGACTCTGGATCAGCTGTGTATGTAACACTGACTCTGGATCAGCTGTGTAAGTAACACTGACTCTGGATCAGCTGTGTATGTAACACTGACTCTGGGTCAGCTGTGTAAGTAACACTGACTCTGTATCAGCTGTGTAAGTAACACTGACTCTGGATCAGCTGTGTAAATAACACTGACTCTGTATCAGCTGTGTAAGTAACGCTGACTCTGGATCAGCTGTGTAAGTAACGCTGACTCTGGATCAGCTGTGTAAGTAGCAGCGTTCTCTAGTTAGAGAGAGACTGGTCACGGCTTGTTCCCGTCCACTGCATATGAGCGTTGTTTAGGAGTGAAGTAGACGTGGGTTTTAACCTTCAGATATCTAGAACCTACTCATATTCACTTACCTAGAACTGCCTAAACTACCACTTATGTTCATGTCCATTTGTCTGGAACTCGCTGACACGACCACTCATATTCAGTTATCTAGAACCTGTCTAAACTACCACTTACATTGACACCCATTTATCTAAAACCTGCTTACACTACCACTCATATTCAATTATCTAGAACCTGTCTAAACTACCATTTATATCCACATCCATTTATGTAGAACCTGCTTACACTACCATCCATACTCAGTTATCTAGAACCTGTCTAAACTACCAAACATTTGTCTGTAACTCACTTACACAACCACCCATATTCGGTTAGCTAGAACTTGTCTAAACTACCCATTATTTATCTGGAACTCGCTTACTCGACCACTAATATTCAGTTATCTAGAACCTGTTTAAATCACCACTTATATTCACACCTATTTATCTAGAGCCTGCTTACACCACCACTCAAATTCAGTTATCTTAAACCTGTCTAAACTACCACTTATATTCACACCCATTTATCTAGAACCTGCTTAGACCACCACTCATATTCAGTTATTTTAAACCTGTCTAAACTACCACTTACATTTACACCCATTTATCTAGAGCCTGCTTACACCACCACTCATATTCAGTTACTTTAAACCTGTCTAAACTACCACTTACATTTACACCCATTTATCTAGAACCTGCTTACACTACCATTCATATTCAGTTATCTAGAACCTGCTTACACTACCATTCATATTCAGTTATCTAGAATCTGCTTACACCACCACTCAAATTCAGTTATCTTAAACCTGTCTAAACTACCACTTACATTCACACCCATTTATCTAGAACCTGCTTACACCACCACTCATATTCAGTTATCTAGAACCTGCTTACACTACCATTCATATTCAGTTATCTAGAACCTGCTTACACCACCACTCATATTCAGTTATCTTAAACCTGTCTAAACTACCACTTACATTTACACCCATTTATGTAGAACCTGCTTACACTACCATTCATATACAGTTATCTAGAACCTGCTTACACCACCACTCGTATTCAGTGCTGATGGTTGTTGCTCACCACTTCCATAAGACATTCTGGCTCCGCCCCTTTATAATCCCCAACACCTGCTGCCTCACTAGTGACTATCACCTGCCTATGTTTGATGCTCGGTTGATGGATTGGACTGTCTTGTAATCGCTGCATTCCGGAGTTCTCGTGAGTTCATGCTGGGTTTGATTCCTCGGCCGAGTCTCCAGGATCCTGTCCGTGTGGAGTTTGCATGCGAGTCATGCAGTCAGGTGAATAGGAGATGCCGAGTCAAGTCGAGTCAAGTCAAGTTTATTTGTGTAGCACTTTTTTTTTAAAACATCAGTCACAGCATGTATCCCCCCAGTGAGCAAGCCAGAGGCAGCAGAGGCGAGGAAAAACTGCCTCAGACTGGAGGAAGAAACCTTGGGAGGAACCAAGACCTCCTCTGGGCAAACACTACTTACTTACTTACTTAAGCACTAAGAGAGTCTCTGTTTGAAGTCTGGAGAGCAAAAGCTTTAGACACTGCACAGGTAGAGGCAGTCTCTGACTGAGGCAGTCTCTGACTGAGGCAGTCTCTGATTGAGGCAGTCTCTGATTGAGGCAGTCTCTGAGGAAAATGAACTGAAACCTCTAGATGAAGCAGTAATGCAATCGAGGGTGTAGCAGATGGCACAAATGAGGAGAACTGGTTGGGGTCAGGTGACGAGGAGGCCCTGGTGGTCAAACCTCCAGTAGCGTTCAGCAGGACGTCCACTAGGTGTGAGCGTGTCGGCCACCTGTGATCTGTGATGGACTGGCGGCCTGTCCAGGGTGTTACCTGCCCAGTGAGTGCTGGGATCAGCTCTAGGAGAAGTGGTTTATACCCATCACTGTTCCCATCACCACCACCACAATCCTGCAATTTTGTGAAATGGGTGGAATTCCCCTGTAATACAGATGGAAAGCAGTGTGATGATGGTATAAACTACGAAGCACTGGGCTACTTCATTACAGTGAAGCCTAATTACATTACGGTACGGCTTACGCTCGGACCCCATGGGCGGCCCCCGCCTCCGGTCACATCGCTGCTGTGTTTCAGCAAATAAAGCCCTAAACGAGCTGCAGCGGGCGATCAGCTCCTCTCTCCTCCGTAAGTGATATAATGGGTGTGCAGTCATAGGCCGCGGCTGGCGGCGCGCTATCGACTCGGCCTCTGCTCCGCTCTTATGTAATCTTTCTCTATTGAGCGAGGGAGTCGCTTTTGGTGGCGTGTTTTTATGCTTCACTCTCTCCACATCTCTAATCTCTCACTCTCTGATTACACTCTCCCAGAGCGCCGCACTCTCCCACAGCGCTTTCTCTTTCCTCGGGTAAAGATCAATAACTAAATCTTCCATACCTCCTTCTCTCTGTCTGCAGTTCTCCCCCACCTCTCTCTCTCTCTCTCTCTCTCTCTCTCTCTCTCTCTCTCTGTCTCACTCCTGCTCTCTTTCTCTCTCTGTCTCACTCTCTCTCTCTCTCTGTCTATCTCTCTATTTGTCTCTCTCTCTGTCTCTCTGTCTCACTTCTGCTCTCTTTCTCTCTATGTCTCACTCTCACTCTCTCTCTCTCTCCTTCTCTCTGTCTGCAGTTCTCCCCACCTCTCTCTCTCTCCTTCTCTCTGTCTGCAGTTCTCCCCACCTCTCTCTCTCTCTTTCTCGCTCTCTATCTCTCTCTCTTTCTCTCTCCTTCTCTCTGTCTGCAGTTCTCCCCACCTCTCTCTCTGTCTCTGTCTCACTCCTGCTCTCTCTATCTCACTCCTGCTCTCTCTCTCTCTTTCTCTCTCTCTGTCTTACTCTCGCTCTCTCTCGCTCCTTATCTCTGTCTGCAGTTCTTCCCCACCTCTCTCTCTCTCTCTCTCTCTCTGTCTCACTCCTGCTCTCTCTCTCTCTGTCTTACTCTCGCTCTCTCTCCTTCTCTCTGTCTGCAGTTCTTCCCCACCTCTCTCTCTCTTTCTCTGTCTCTCTCTATCTGTCTCTCTCTCTGTCTCTCTGTCTCACTCCTGCTCTCTTTCTCTCTCTGTCTCACTCTCGCTCTCTCTCTCTCCTTCTCTCTGTCTGCAGTTCTTCCCCACCTCTCTCTCTCTCTCACTCTGTCTATCTCTCTATCTGTCTCTCTCTCTCACTCTCTTTCTTTCGCTCTCTCTTAGTTTATCTCTCTCTCTTCCTTTTGCTCTCTCTGTCCCTCTTTCTTTTTCTCTTTCTCTCTCCCTCTCTCTGTGTCTCTCACTCTCTCTCTCTTTCGCTTTCTCTCTCCCTCTCTTTGTCTCTCTTCTCTCTCTCTCTCTCTCTTTCTCTCTCTCTTTCTCACTCTCCCATACTCGCCCTCTCTCTCGTTTTCTTTCTCTCTCTCTTTTTGTCTGTCTGTCTGTCTGTCGGTCTCTCTCTCTCTCTCTCTCTCTCTCTCTCTCTCTCTCTCTCTCTCTCTCTCTCTCTCTCTCTCTCTCTCTCTGTCTGTGCTGCAGGGCACTGGAGGAGGGGGCTGGAAGTCTCTAAGACCCTTTAATATGCTTGGTGTATCAGCGTCACTCTCCAATTTTAGGTTTAAGCCACAGTGATTCTGGAAGCAGATGCAGGCGCTGCTATCTGGCTAATAAATATGGATTATTAACGTTACTCAAGGGCGAATGGAGAACCTTCCAGAGCGTTGGTGGAAGATGACAAACCAAACATGACTACAGAATTAAAAAACTGAGAGAATTCCACAAGCGGTCCTGTTACACAGTTTAGAAGTGATAATAGTTTTACTGAGTTTCATTCTGGATACGAAATTAATTCTATATAGTAACTTCATTATAACTTTACTCTATATAGTAAATTTATTATAACTTCATTCAATATAGTAACTTCATTAGAACTTCATTCTATATAGTAACTTAATTAGAACTTCATTCTATATAGTAAATTTATTAGAACTTCATTCTAAATAGTAAATTTATTAGAACTTCATTCTATAAAGTACATTTATTAGAACTTCATTCTAAATAGGAAATTTATTAGAACTTCATTCTATATAGTAACTTCATTAGAACTTCATTCTAAATAGGAAATTTATTAGAACTTCATTCTAAATAGTAACTTTATTAGAACTTCATTCTAAATAGTAACTTCATTAGAACTTCATTCTATATAGTAACTTAATTAGAACTTCATTCTAAATAGTAAATTTATTAGAACTTCATTCTAAATAGTAACATTATTAGAACTTCATTCTATTTAGTAAATTTATTAGAACTTCATTCTATATAGTAAATTTAGTAGAACTTCATTCTAAATAGTAAATTTATTAGAACTTCATTCTAAATAGTAACTTTATTAGAACTTCATTCTATATAGTAACTTCATTAGAACTTAATTCTAAATAGTAACTTTATTAGACCTTCATTCTATATAGTAAATTTATTAGAACTTCATTCTAAATAGTACATTTATTAGAACTTAATTCTAAATAGTTACTTTATTAGAACTTCATTCTAAATAGTAATTTATTAGAACTTCATTCTATATAGTAACTTCATTAGAACTTCGTTCTAAATAGTAAATTTATTGGAACTTCATTCTAAATAGTAACTTTATTAGAACTTCATTCTAAATAGTAACTTTATTAGAACTTCATTCTAAACAGTAAATTTATTAGAACTTCATTCTAAATAGTAAATTTATTAGAACTTCATTCTATAAAGTACATTTATTAGAACTTCATTCTAAATAGGAAATTTATTAGAACTTCATTCTATATAGTAACTTCATTAGAACTTCATTCTAAATAGGAAATTTATTAGAACTTCATTCTAAATAGTAACTTTATTAGAACTTCATTCTAAATAGCAACTTCATTAGAACTTCATTCTATATAGTAACTTAATTAGAACTTCATTCTAAATAGTAAATTTATTAGAACTTCATTCTAAATAGTAACATTATTAGAACTTCATTCTATATAGTAAATTTAGTAGAACTTCATTCTAAATAGTAAATTTATTAGAACTTCATTCTAAATAGTAACTTTATTAGAACTTCATTCTATATAGTAACTTCATTAGAACTTAATTCTAAATAGTAACTTTATTAGAACTTCATTCTATATAGTAAATTTATTAGAACTTCATTCTAAATAGTACATTTATTAGAACTTAATTCTAAATAGTTACTTTATTAGAACTTCATTCTAAATAGTAATTTATTAGAACTTCATTCTATATAGTAACTTCATTAGAACTTCGTTCTAAATAGTAAATTTATTGGAACTTCATTCTAAATAGTAACTTTATTAGAACTTCATTCTAAATAGTAACTTTATTAGAACTTCATTCTAAATAGTAACTTTATTAGAACTTCATTCTAAACAGTAAATTTATTAGAACTTCATTCTAAATAGTAAATTTATTAGAACTTCATTCTAAATAGTAACTTTGTTAGAACTTTATTCTATATAGTAAATTTATTAGAACTTCATTCTAAATAGTAACTTTATTAGAACTTCATTCTAAATAGTAAATTTATTAGAACTTCATTCTAAATAGTAGCTTTATTAGAACTTCATTCTATATAGTAACTTTATTAGAACTTCATTCTATATAGTCATTTTATTAGAACTTCATTCTAAATAGTAAATTTATTAGAACTTCATTCTAAATAGTAACTTTATTAGAACTTCATTCTAAATAGTAATTTTATTAGAACTTTATTCTGAGGTTACTTCAATTAAAATTCATTATGGACATTAGTTTTGTTAGAAATTGTTTCTGAATATAAATTTTATTAGACATTAATTCTCAACTTTATTCTGTATATTAATTTATTCGAACTTCATTCTAAATATTAGTTTTATTAGACCTTTATTCTGATATTAGTTTTATTAGAAATTCATTCTGTATATACATTTTTTACATACAACTTTATCCTGATAATAATTGTGTTAAAAATTCATTATGAATACTAATTTTATTTAAAAAAAGGATTCTCAACTTTTTATTTGAACTTCATTATTATATTTATTTGATTACAAATGCATTCTCATATACAATATATTTATTAGAAGCTTTTATTTGCAGGTCATTTCTGAGTAACAGAGCTTATAGTGTACTAAGTCTGGGAATTTCAAACCTCACGGAACTCACCAGAAGAGAACCTGAGAATCTTTTTTTTCTTTTCTTTTTGCAGGTGAAGCTTTTTTTAACTGAACGTTTCTTAGCATTTCATCTCCAAACATAATTTTCACTCTGGAATTAAGCAAAGCCCACCATCCTCCTGCAGGTAGAAGAAGAAATAACTTGCATGCGAGAACGGAACTAATCTGCGCTTATTAACATAATTTGTTTTCAGCAGTCATTGTGATGCGGTAATTAGGATGGTTACAAGTCATTGGTAATTCAGTACACCCCCGTATTAAGCTGGTTTATATGCAAATGAAATCGTGGGCCAAAGCTGGAAATCTGATATCCCGAGGACATTGTGTAAGAGAGGAGTGAGCGGGCGAGAGAGAGAGAGAGAGAGAGATTACATTAAAGGAGAACGCTCAACTCCTTTACTGGAATCACGAACCACAATATGTCGGTAATTATGAGTTTAAAGGAGTCCACGTTGGCTTCTCCAGTCAGATCAATGGAAATGGACCCGCTCTGGCTTTTTAAGTGCGTACTTTCAATTCTAATGGTATTGTTTGTCCGGTAGGGATTCCACGGTAACGTCACTGATGGTCCCCACTTTTCCAGTCTGGTCTCCAGCGCAGCTGCACGATGTGGAAGTAGATATCAAAACTCACTCAGGATTATATTTCTGCACATTCTAATTGGCCCCTTTATCAGAAACACCTGTTCACTTTGTTGGTGTTCATTTACAGACTGCCTGAAGCTCCCCACTTTATCACTGGAACCACTGGGGACCACCACGGGACCACCAACGGCAGACTTGAAAACCTATGGGCAGTTGACAGTTTCAGAAACCACCACTACCATGACTGGATTACTGACCGGGCCAGTGGGGCCAGCGCCCAGGGGCCCTTGAGGTCAGGGGCCCTGGGGGGGCCCTGGCCCAAAACATTTTGCAATGCCCATCAACATTCATAATGTAATATATTTTTATTTCCGAAGGCAAATTTTCATTTTAAGGATCCACTGACTCTTAGGGACTTTGACCCCAGGGCCTCTTGGGGGACCTAGCCATGCTTTTGGGCCTCTTATGAAAATGGACGAGGTGTTTTGGCACTGCTCTGACTTCTGGCTATTAGGGGTCCTAGGAAAGAGGGGGCATAATTTTAGAGGGCCCTTGATCTTGAGGTGTGCAGGTTGGTTGGTGAGGGTTAAAAAGTTGCCCAGGGGTCCAGACTATCCTTAATCCGTCCTTGCCAACTACTGGGTTGGGTTCTAAAACTGTCAACTTGTTCCTAGTGGTTCTTTGGGTTCTATGCAACTAAGGAAATACAGGTTTTTGGAATCCAGTGAAACTGCATACAGCAGGAACAAAAAGTAAATGAACCCCCAGATTTAATAACTGGTCAAACGTCCTTTGGCAGCAATAACCTCCAACAAGCGTTTCCAGTAGCTGCTGATCAGACCTGCACAATGTTCAGGAGGAATTCTGGACCATTCTTCCTTACAAAACTGCTTCAGCTCAGCCATGTTCTTAGGATGTCTGGTGTGAACAGCTCTCTTGAGGTCATTCCACAGCATCTCTATTGGGTTGAGGTCTGGACTCTGACTGGGCCGCTCCAAAAGGTGGATTTTCTTGTTTTGAAGCCGTTCTGTAGTAGATTTACTTCCATGTTTAGGGTCATTGTCCTGCTGCGTCACTAAACTTCTACTGAGCTTCAGCTGGCCGGCAGCCACCCTGACAGTATTCTGAAGGATTGGTCTCAGTCGTGTCTTGGCTCAGCATCAGAATAAGAGTTTTCAAAATGACCATGAAGCCCTACATGGAAATCCAACACTGACTTGGAAATGTTGGAATGTTGGAGTGTTGGAAATATTGGGCATGTTGAAGCGTTGGAAATGTTGGAGTGTTGGGAATGTTGGGAATGTTGGCGTGTTGGAAATGTTGGAATGTTGGGAATGTTGGAGTGTTGGGAATGTTGGAGTGTTGGAAATGTTGGAGTGTTGGAAATGTTCCAAAATTACCATATAGTCCTACATGGAAATCCAACACTGACTTGGAAATGTTGGAATGTTGGAGTGCTGGAAATATTGGGCATGTTGGAGTGTTGGAAATGTTGGAGTGTTGGGAATGTTGGCATGTTGAAAATGTTGGGAATGTTTGAGTGTTGGGAATGTTGGAGTGTTGGAAATGTTGGAGTGTTGGAAATGTTCCAAAATTACCATATAGCCCTACATGGAAATCCAACACTGACTTGGAAATGTTGGAATGTTGGAGTGCTGGAAATATTGGGCATGTTGGAGTGTTGGGAATGTTGGAGTGTTGGGAATGTTGGAAATGTTGGGAATGTTGGAGTGTTGGGAATGTTGGAGTGTTGGAAATGTTGGAATGTTGGGAATGTTGGAAATGTTGGGAATGTTGGTGTGTTAAAAATGTTGGAGTGTTGGGAATTTAAAGAGTTGGCTTTGCATAGTTTCACAATTCAGAAATTTCTGGATCATTTGATCTGCATGTCTTTGGACAGTTCACATGCTTCTAAAGTTTTGGACCGTCCACATGCCCCCATAAGTTATTAGACAATGCACAAGTCTTAAGTTTATCAAGGGTCCGCATGTCACTACAGCTTTTAAACAATCAGCATGCCGCCAAAATTTTTTATACAATCTGCATGACACTAAAGTTTTTGGATGATCCACTTGCACCAAAAGTTTTTGGACAATCCACATGTCCATAAAGTTTTTGCATGATCCACATGTTTCTAATGGTTTTGGACAGTCCATTTTTCAATGGTCCACAGTTCACTACAGTTTTTAGAAAATCAGCATGCAGACAAAAGTTTTTGGATGATCCACACATCACCAAAAGTTATTGGATGATCTGTATCTGGAATACGCATATCACTAAAGTATTTAGACAATGCAGAACCCTTAGCAACCACATGCTCTATCCAACCTAATGTTAATCCATGAACTTTCCATTTCCAGTTTACATGCTGCTCACATGTGCGAATCACCATCACCATTAACAAGCCAGATGTATGGCAGGTATTTCCTCCACCTGGCTGTTTATTGAGGTCCAGCAGGAGGCGAGAGCTGGCCGGTGCAGTGTGAAGGTAAAAGAGATTTAATAACAATGCGGGAAACGTGAAGTGGGGGCCGGCGGATAAGCCCAGGCAGGATAAACTGATTACTGCGGGGGGATTTCAAAGAGTGAGGGGTTATGAAATCCTCCAGGAGGGAAGCCCTGCAACGGCTGCTTTTCGGTTGGCTCCTTTGCTGGAGGTCGTTTGAAAGTCGCTGTTTGCGTCTGGAAAGTTGGGATGCATCCCAGCCAAGCTGGACTTTTTTTGAAGTGAAAATAAGAAGTTCAGGCGTGAGTGAGTGTGTGTGTGTGTGTGTAAGTGTGTGTTCTGGCAGAAGAAAATGTTTATTGTTCTCTCCAGAGCTATTTGTTTTATTCACCCCCCACTAAGAACAATCTACAGAGCATTTGGATGCTGAGCGGCAGAACGAGACTCCTTCGTCTGTTCCTAATGAGAGAGAGAGAGAGAGAGAGAGAGAGAGGGAGAGAGAGAGAGAGAGAGACAGAGAACATGTGCTTGCTTGTGTTCTTATCAAGCAAAGTGAACATGTAGAAGCGGGCCGTCCTTTAAAAAAAAAAAAAAAAGCCGCAGCTTCATCTCTAAAAGGCGTCGCATGGCTGGGCGCATTATCTCGCCGCTCTCTCTCTCATTACTCACGCTGCTGCACAGCCCAGCCTGCCGAAAACCCTCACTTCGTTACTCTGAAATGAAGAAAGAAACGAGATGAATCTCTGAAGCACCTCATTTAAAGTGGCTATCAAAATGAAAAGATGAATATTGACATTAATACTTAAGGTTTATTATATATTCACTCAAATCCTTTAAATCTGCAAACTTTCATCTCAAAAAAATATATATATACATTATGAAAACACAAAGCAGATATTAGTCAATTCTGTTTGAGCACATGGGGTAAGAAACGAGGCGTCGACTCGATTTAAAATGATAAAGTAACTGATTACGCAGCTGTTTTGAGCTGACTCATCTGAGGGACGCTAGAGATCCGTCCATCCAACTCAGACATCCTAGTTTGGTTGAAAGTTGAACCCCAGTGATGCCACAGTCATCCAAATCAAATCAATGTTAATTTGTAACATTCAGAGTCTTACATGGTACAACTGGCAGTGAAAGGCCCGCTCATCTGATAACCATTACATAATATAAAATATAACAATAGAAAATCTAAAATATTAAGAAATATGTATACAGGTAAGAGCAAAATGAAATAAACCTAACATAAATCCAAATATCCCAGCTGGGTTACAGTTGTGGGCCCCAGTTAGGCTATCACTGTGGGTTCAGATGGGTTGGAATTGTGGGCCCCATTTAGGCTATCACTGTGGGTTCAGCAGGGTTGCAAATCTGGGCCCCAGTTATTCTACAACTGGGGGTCCAGCTGGGTTACAATTGTGGGACCCAGTTAGGCTAGCACTGGGGGTCCAGCAGGGTTACAGTTATGGGACCCAGTTAGGCTACCTCTGGGGGTCCAGCAGGGTTACAGTTATGGGACCCAGTTAGGCTACAGGTGTGGAGCCCAGATGGGTTATAACCTTGTTGGACCACAATTGTGAAACAATAGTAATAATAATAGTAATAATAATAATAATAATAACATTATGTGTTATTATTATTATTATTATTATTATTATTATTATTATTATTATTATTATTATTAATAATAATAATAATAATAATACTAATAATATATTTTGACATATATAACTTATATACATTATATACTAATATATACAATACATACTAATATACATTTATGAAATAGAAATAACCTGAGCTGATAGTTTAAAATTCTTAATCTGATCAATAAGTGTATGTTGACCAGTAAGAACAGCAGATCTGATTAGAACAGATGTAAATAATCACACATACAATACATACATATTACATACAATACATACATAATACATACAATACAAACTAACATGAATATGTTATTGTGAGAGAAGTAGATCAGATCTTGATCCAGTTTGAAGAACAAAGTTAGGTTCCAGATTTCTCCTGGACGCCCCAGACATTGTATGAATGTGTTCAGTTCCTTCAGCAGCAAATCTTGATTTATCTTAATGAAGTACTGAGCAGTCAAAGCAGGTATTAGATGAGAACTGTAAATAATACTGGGTTGTTTCCACAAGGAGAAGCTTGGAAAGGATTAAATGAACTCACTTATATGTATTTCATTGTTGAAATAAACTTGGACGTCCCTGAAAAAGAACACGTTCAATGGAAGACCCTGGGTTTAGAACTGTAACTGTCTGGAGGGTCATTTTCTTATTCGACCACAACAAGAACCATTATAAAGTCCATTATACCCACAATCAGTCTGAAAGGTTGAGTCATCAGACCACGATGCAGGGCTGCAGTCTACTTCAGGTTTCTGGACGTTGGTGGCATTTGTCCTCAGGTACAGGCTTAATGGTTACGTGTTACAGTAAGACAACAAATGATGTCATTAATTAGGCCAGAACATCTTATAAAGGATAGATGAGCAGCTCTAACTCTTAATTGAAAGGCCACCGAGGACCTGCTGCTTGCCAAGTAGTGAGAACATGTCTGTTAAAGCTCAGAACTTGCAGGTTAATTAGCTTGTGTGTTCTCCTTCAGTCAGTATTACAGTCTACCTGCCAGCTTCATCACATCTACATATTCATCAGATAAAAAAAGGTCACTGATATATTTTAATTGAAGTGTTCGAGACGACACCGGCTGCTCAAAGGCGATGCAAGCGTAGACGTTAACCTTGTAGCTAGGTGGAAAAGCATCTACAGTGTATAGAACTGTCATGTTCAGAAGAGGCTGAGAAAAGAAGAGTTTGAGAGATTATATATCAGAGTTCAGATGTTGAGATGAATTCAGAAGGCTTCATCATTTGTACATCGCCTTTTGGTATCGACTCAGCTGCTTCAGAAGCTTGATGGAGGTGATACCAAAAACTATACCAGGTTGAGAACAGTCGAGCCGAGTTGAGCTGGTACCAATCAGCAGACAAGCAGCTCCACCTTATCATCAGAAGGTCATGAGTTTGAGTCCCAGTGATGTTGTTGCTGCAAAACAGCTTATAATAAACAGCACAGCATTTCCCATAATAATGGTAAGGTTATCAGCCAAACTGTTCATTGGTCACTCTGCTGGTCTGATAGGTTCAGCAACCTGGCTGGAAAACGCTGAGATAAAAGTCAGTGGACCACCTAGAAAATACTGAGATAAAGCCAGTAGACCTCCTGGAAAATGTTGAGATAAAGCCAATTCAATTCAATTTCAAGTTTATTTGTGTAGCGCTTTTTACAACGATGTTGTCTCAAAGCAGCTTTCAGAAGTTTTGAAAACAGACAGTTACAGCATATATACCTCAGTGAGCAAACCAGAGGCAACAGTGGCAAGAACACCTCCCTCAGACTGGAGGAAGAAACCTTGGGAGGAACCAGACTTACAAGGGGAGACCCGTCCTCCTCTGATCAAACAGTATTTACAGTTTAATAAACTAAATACCAAAGAAAAGAGTCTCTGTTTGAAATCTGGATAGCAAAGCTTTAGAAGCTGCACATGTAGAGGCAGTCTCTGACTGAGGCAGTCTATGACTGAGGCAGTCTCTGACTGAGTCTTTATGTAAAGTAGGCGTGAGCTGAATCTCAATGCTGGTGCATCTGGATGGCACAGTGATGTAACTGAGGGTGTAGCAGTTGACACAGATGGACAGGAGAGCTGGCTGGTGATGGTGGGGTGGAGGCCCTGATGGTCAGTCCTTCAACAGCGTTCAACAGACAGGAGGACAGTCATTACCTCAGGAAGAGTAAAGAGAGAGAGTTAGTTGGGCTCGGGAGTAAGACTGTAGAGAATATGAATATTCAGAATTTTAGAGTGAGGCTAGAGACTTCGGCAGATCTAACTATAACAGTCCAAACTAAAAGGAGAGAACCAGAAGAACATAGACATGAGACCACCCTGAGACACTGGGACCAGTAGACCTCCTGGACAATGCTGAGTTAAAAGTCAGTAGACCTCCTGGACAACGCTGAGTTAAAAGTTAGTGGACTACCTGGAAAACACTGCGTTAAAGCCAGTGGACCAGCTGGACAATGCTGAGTTAAAGCAAGTAGACCTCTTGGACAATGCTGAATTAAAGCCAGTGGACCACCTGGACAGTGCTAAGTTAAAGCCAATGGACTACCTGGAAAACACTGGGCTAAAATCCAGTAGAACAGCTGGACAATGCTGAGTTAAAGCCAGTAGACCTCCTAGACAATGCTGAGTTAAAGCCAGTAGACCCCCCTGGACAGTGCTGAGTTAAAGCCAGTAGACCTCCTGGACACTGCTGAGCTAAAAACTAGTAGACCACCTGGAAAAAACACTAGATGTACTGCATGGAAAACCACAGCATTTTTGATGTTAATGATAAACCAAGCTTTGTCGGTATTAGAGGAGGTTATCAGCCAAGCTGTATATCAGTCAGGCTCTAGTTGTAGCGTTCACTATTCCACATGACTGATAGGTCTGAGCAATGCGTTGACCTGACGTGATCACTATAAATAAACTATAAATAATTATTATATTATAAATATAAGCCAATAAACAAATTACTAAATAAAGAATGTAAATGAAAGCAGTTAGTGGACTAAAGAGTTCTACGCCTGATTCATGAAGGAGATGAACTTGATCTCTGGGTGCAACATAATATAGATTTCTTTAAAATGAAACCAAAAAAGCTTGAACTTCCCAGAACCATCCAGAAGTTAGACTTTTAAAAGACGTCATCTTTGCAGGCTGTTGTTTTCGTCCTACGCAGCAATAATAAACCTTAATTAGCAGCCTTTCGCTAACACCTCTCCACTTCTCTCCTGACCTGCTCAACTCTCTTCTTCTTGTTTTCTCCTCTTCCTCTGTTAGTAATCAACCCTTCTAAATACCAAACGTCAAGGACTTCAGCTGACCGTCTAATTAGCAGCGCAGCCCCACGGCTAATCAAGGACGAGCAATTAGTTGGTCAAAGACGCTCAGGCTCAGGTTTTGTGTTTGTCAGGGCGGAATTTAATGGAATTCTCTCCGTAGATATGAAAATGTCCGCTGACAGACTAGAAGCAAGAAGCCAAGGTTAAAAACTGACATTAAACTGTCATCCAGCATGAGGATGAATCCTGAGACGCTACACCGTCTATTTCGAGACATTTCAGTCTTCATGTCAACCCTTCGCACAAACCCCTGTATTATACCGCCCGAATAATAATACCTGCAGTCAACTCACTGATTTTCTAAGCATTCAGAAGATGCGGGTGATTGACGCGCCAATAACAGCATTTCTAAAGCAACAATTGGTACATTTACTGACTCGGGCCCAAATCATTTCATACTTCTGTCAGTAGACGACTTTTTTGGCAATTATTTGAACTGTTTGGATTATTTATCCAGGCTAAAGCTGGAGAATCGCTGTGTACAGGGTATCTGGTGACATGACAGGAGATGTATGGGCTTTCTAAAGCTCTAGACGTTTGCTGGAACCAGTAGCTGTCATTTGTCAATGTACACACAATGTAAAGAGCAAGGTTTCAAAATAATGTCTGAAATTGAAATTTTTCTGAACTTTTGTTCCAACAACATTTGGGTTGGAAAGAAAGACATTCAGTTCTTGAAACACCCTACTAAACGTTTTCCACTCAGTATGTTGTTCTCAGTGGTATCTCAGTATATCTCAGTGATGGTTTCACCCAAGTACCCTCTCCAGGTAGAACATATATCTGTTTAGTCCTTGTATTCCTACATGGAACAGATACTCTGCATGAGTCGCCCTCGCATTAAAACCCTGGCGTGATACGTTTGGCACCCTGGCACTATCATCACCCTGGACAAGGCTCAGCTAAAAGCTACAGACCACCAGAAAACACTGAGCTAAAAGCCAGCAGACCACCCGGAAAACACTGAGCTAAAAGCCAGCAGACCACCCGGAAAACACTGAGCTAAAAGTCAGCAGACCACCTGGAAAACACTGAGCTAAAAGCCAGCAGACTGCCCAGCAGACCACCTAGAAAACACTGAGCTAAAAGCCAGCAGACCACCTGGAAAACACTGAGCTAAAAGTCAGCAGACCACCCAGAAAACACTGAGCTAAAAGTCAGCAGACAACCCAAAAAACACAGATAAAAGTCAGCAGACCACCCAAAAAACACAGATAAAAGTCAGCAGGCCACCCAGAAAACACTGAGCTAAAAGTCAGCAGACCACCCAAAAAACACAGATAAAAGTCAGCAGACCACCCAGAAAACACTGAGCTAAAGGAAAGCAAACCAACCGGAAAACACTGAGCTAAAAGCTATAGACTGTCCAGAAAACACTGAGCTAAAAGTCAGCAGACCACCAGAAAAGACTGAGATAAAAGTCAGCAGACCACCCAGAAAACAGTGGGCTAAGTCAGCAGACCACCTAGAAAACACTGATCTAAGTCAGCAGACCACCCAGAAAACACCCAGAAAACACTGAGCTAAAAGTCAGCAGATCACCCAGAAAAACACTGAGCTAAGTCAGCAGACCACCCAGAAAACACTGAGCTAAAAGTCAGCAGACTGCCCAGCAGACCACCCAAAAAACACTGAGCTAAAAGCCAGCAGACCACCCAGAAAACACTGAGCTAAAATCCAACAGACCACTTCCAGAAAACCCTGAGCTAAAGTCAGCAGACCACCCACCAGACCACCTAGAAAACCCTGAGCTAAAAGTCAGCAGACTGCCCAGCAGACCACCCGGAAAACACGGAGAAGCTAAAATATCCTCAACAGATCATGTAGGTTACGTGTGTAAATAATCCCAGTAGGAGGGTTTGTATCTACAGCAGGGCTGGAGTGGAGTTATTTCTGAACAGTCCACCTTAAAATCTGCGTATCTCCTGCTATCAGCACACACAGCGCTGCGGCGCTGCTCGTATGGATTATGTATGAGCTGAGCTGTGATGAACGTGGCGGGGATAGAGGAGATGAAAGGAAATGTGATGAAAGTTTGTTGTTTTTTAACGTGACAATCATAGCGGTTAATACGCTGCAAGCGATGCTAATGTTAGCTAAGACAACTTGTCCCGTCAACATGTCACTGCCCACCTGCTCGGATTTCTCTTCATCCTTCATCCGTCTCTCCCTCGTACCTCGCTGTCCTGCCGTTCTCACCGCTGCTGTCCATCTTCACTTGAGTCACATATGAAAACTGTAATAAACTGTGTGGAGCTCCGTCTGTCTGTCTCCGAGTTAGATCTTCCCTCGAGGCTGATATCAGCTTCAGTTCCACCTTAAATAATACTGCATATACACACTAGTGACCATACAGGAGCTTCATCTAATATATATATACACCTCCTTATATCTCCACTCACTGTCCTCTGTATCAGCTCCACTGACCATACAGGAGCTTCATCTAATATATATATACACCTCCTTATATCTCCACTCACTGTCCACTGTATCAGCTCCACTGACCATACAGGACCTCCACTTACAAACTGTAGTTCATCTGATTCTCTGTATACTTTATTACTCTGTTCTTTAATGATCAGGACCCCCACAGGACCACCACAGAGCAGATACTATTAGGGAGGTGGATCATTCTCAGCACTGCAGTGATACTGACATGGTTGTGGTAAACACTGTGTCCACTCACTGTCCACTCTATTAGACACTCCTACTACTTGCTGGTCCACCTTGTAGATGTAGAGTCAGAGACAGTAGCTCATCTGCTGCAGCACAGTTTGTGTTCCTCTAGTTCTTCATCAGTGGACACAGGACGCCGCCCACAGGACACTGTTGTCTGAATAGTTTTGGTTGGTGGACGATTCTCAGTCCAGCAGTGACACTGAGGAGGTGTTTAAACACTCCAGCAGCAGCAGTACTGCTGTGTCTGATCCACTCACACCAGCACAACACTTACTAACTAACACACCACCACCACGTCAGTGTCACTGCAGTGCTGAGAATGATCCACCTCCCTAATAGTATCTGCTCTGTGGTGGTCCTGTGGGGGTCCTGATCATTGAAGAACAGAGTAATAAAGTATACAGAGAATCAGATGAACTACAGTCTGTGAGTGGAGGTCCTGTATGGTCAGTGGAGCTGATACAGTGGACAGTGAGTGGAGGTCCTGTATGGTCAGTGGAGCTGATACAGTGGACAGTGAGTGGAGGTCCTGTATGGTCAGTGGCGCTGATACAGTGGACAGTGAGTGGAGGTCCTGTATGGTCAGTGGAGCTGATACAGTGGACAGTGAGTGGAGGTCCTGTATGGTCAGTGGAGCTGATACAGTGGACAGTGAGTGGAGGTCCTGTATGGTCAGTGGAGCTGATACAGTGGACAGTGAGTGGAGGTCCTGTATGGTCAGTGGAGCTGATACAGTGGACAGTGAGTGGAGCTCCTGTATGGTCAGTGGAGCTGATCCAGTGTGTAAGTGGAGGTCCTGTATGGTCAGTGGAGCTGATCCAGTGTGTAAGTGGAGGTCCTGTATGGTCAGTGGAGCTGATACAGTGGACAGTGAGTGGAGATATGAGGAGGTGGTTATATGTTTTATATATATGAGGTCTTGCCGTCCCGGGGAATGGGCGTGTTAATCGCCGGGTTTGCGGTTTTTAACACGCCGGCGCTCGGCTGAGCGTGAGCAGGCCGGCCTTTGTTTCTCTGATGATGTGCTCGTCTTGATAATGACTGTGTTACCTCCAAATAGATTCCTGGCTGCTTCTCCGCTAGCGAGGGTACCAGTCTCTCTCAGCCTTCCACCAGATTTGCGGTGGCTAGCTAGCTTGCCAAATGCATTAGCTTTGCCAGGCGGCGGGAGCAGCCAGCGCGCTAGCGCTAACAGATTTGTGTCCAGTTAATTACATAGCCGTATTCCCTGTTCCCTTCTGCCAGTACATCACTGGAAGACATTAGTGTTTATTCTCTGTGACTTTCTGTAGCGCTGCCAACGTATCCCTTAGCGGACTAGCTTCTCCGAGGGGGCCGGAGCTAGCGCTGATGAGGGGGAATCTATGCAGGCTGTTGGGGCAGGGTAGCATACGCTAACGTGGGTACAAGCTAGGCTTTTATAAGGGCGGCTCTTCCAGGTTTGTTTTCCGAAGGGAATGGTCACAGCGGGCTAACTCCAACAGCCATTGGCTTTGTATGATTCTTGGCGGTGTGGTTTCCTAAGAATGCTAATAACTTTGATAATCTTCTTTTTCTTCTTCTTCCACCACTTTCTTCTGATTAGTATTGTGGTGGCAGTACTGTAGACACTGGCCCGTACATTGGCACCAAGCTGTGGTGGGGGGTGGGGGTCACCGTTAGCCACATAATAACAATAAACCCACTTCCAAACGAACAACAACACTAAACATAGTCATTGTAGCTATTGGTATAGCCATACATCCAGAGTTTCTAGGGGCCAGCAAGCACCCCAGTCACCCCCTAAGGTCACCACAGCGTCTCCGGTGCATGTTAGGGCGCACCATGCCAAGTCCCGCACAGCTGGGGCCGGCATAAACATCGGTGCTCAACCTTGACCCGTGTGCTTGTTGGAGCTTCACCTTCACTGCTGGTGACTGACCTAAGCACAGCTGGAACATCAGTCAGCCCTTGTCTGCTGGTCCACACTACACTTGGCCCACTGCCCACAGCCATCGCTGAACCTCCCACCCGCTGACCCTTGCTTGCAGCACCGCCCAGCGCAATTGTCCTCTCTCACTGCCTTCCTGACTCACCAACATCTCCTTAGCTCTCTGCTGTGCTCCTGCACTGAAGCCTTTGATGGTTACCTCGAACTAACAGACAACAGCACAAACGGACCCTCTGTTGGAGGTTGCGTGCCTACCGTGAGCCTTTGTGTGTGGCCCCCAGCTTGTAGTGGATCATTTATTGTTATTATTAGCATATACACAGTGGAGTCACATTATTATGACTAATATCCAGACTGGGAGATTCAAAAAGGTCCTGGTAGGTGGTCACAGGTATCTGGAGGTATCATGCTGACTGCAGTGCATCCCACAGCTGCTGGAGGGAGCGTGGAGGAGGATCCATAGGGCCAACACCTCCATCTAGGTGGTTCCACAGATGCTCAATGGGGTTCAAGTCTGGGTAGTTAGGGGTCCAGGGTAGTACTTAGAAGTCTTGGTCAGCATGTTTGGCGTGCATGATCTTCAAGGATGGATTCAGACTCATATCGGTTGAGGGTGTCGTCCACTCGACTGTGTACCACCACAATGGAGATCTTGCTGGGAACCGAACAGAAGAGCTATTGTTGCTCTCTGAAACCGTAAGCGTGTAACATTAGCATACATTATCTTGGAATACGCCAACAGGCTGCACTCACTGTTGCATGACTGGACGGCCATCGGTTGCGGCTCTGCTAACGCAGCGCTGAAAGCCTGCGAGCGCGTGCCGGCAAACCGTAAATATTGTGAACGCGTTAATGAGTTATCCCAGTAATCCCATTTCAAAGGAATCCGAGACAGCTTCATGAACTTCGAGTAATACTACCTTAAATCCATAATCGTCCATTACGTGACGAGAGGCCAATTGTCTCTCATTTCCCTTCATTAATATAAAATCCATTTAATTACTGTAAATCAGGTGGAGCCTACATGGAGATTAGTGGGTGGATGGGGGGGGGCATTGTCAGCGGCAACAAATAGGATTGGCTAATATGAGTCTGTTTAAGGATGTGGAGTAATTGAATATGCAAATCGCAGCCCGTCTTTCCAGAACAATTTCCAGACGCAGCGAACGCTAGCGCGGAGAACAGAAGTACTGATTGAGTCAATGGATTCAGATTTCTGGCAATTCAGAAGCATTGATCTCGTTTCAAGAGAGCAGAATGGAGGCAGATTCACAGCAGATGTTTACTTGTTGTTGATAAGCTATTCACAAGCTGGCTGAGTTGTGGAGGAGAGAGGCTGACTTTCACTAAGACGCCATCGTCTTAGTTTAAATCAAGGGCGTGGGGTGTGAAGTCTCGTGCTATAGTGGATATCTACATATACTATCTATATCTATATATCTATATATCTATATATATATATATATATATATATATATATATATATATATATATATATATATATATATATATATATATACATTGCCAAAAGTATTCGCTCGCATATGAACTTCAGTGACGTCCCATTCTTAATCCATAGGGTTTAATATGATGTCGGCCCAACCTTTGTAGCTATAACAGCTTCAGCTCAGAGTCCAGTGGTGGTGTGCTATAGACCACTTTGCATTGCACTTGGTGATGTAAGGCTTGGATGCACCTGCTCGGCCATGGAGACCCATTCCATGAAGCTCTCTAATCTCTGTTCTTGAGCTGATCTGAAGACCACATGAAGTTTGGAGGCCTGTAGTGATGGACTCTGTAGAAAGTTGGTGACCTCTGTGCACTATGCTCCTCAGCATCCGCTGACCCGCTCTGTCATTGTACGTGTTCTACCACTTGGTGTCTGAGTTGCTGTCGTTCTCAATCACTTCCACTTTGTTCTAACACCACTGACAGTCCACTGTGGAATATTTAGTAGTGAGGAAACTTCACCACTGGACTTGTTACACAGGTGGTGTCCTATCACGGTACCACGCTGGAGTTCACTGAGCTCCTGAGAGAGACACACTCTTTACTAATGTGTGTAGAAGCAGTCTGCATGACTAGGAACTTGGTTTTATACACCTGTGGCCATGGAAGTGATTGGAACACCTGGATTCAATGATTTGGCGGTATAGTGTACAGGGTTTTCTTCGGACAGTGACGATATGCACCACTGAGGCTTTAGTTTATGTAAATAGTTGATTCTGTTAATTTAATATGTGCTTATTTGTCATTCTGTGCTGAGCAGTCGAGTCAGTTGGCGGCGTTGGGCTACATCCAAAATCACCTACCTCCATACTACACAGTACACGAAAACTTTAAAATGCAAATAAAGCCTGAACGGAGGTTTTAATGAACAGCAGGATGTTTACAGTGGTGTTTACAGTTAAAGCATATTGGTTAGAGGGTGGATGTAGTCTTTACCTACTCTCCCAACATTGAACACTGAATTGAATTAGTACCTTACTTGCATATAAGGCTGCATAAGCCAGCATGTTGCTAAATAAGTGGGGATTTGAACCCTGTCGCCAGCATACAAAGCCAAAAAATCACTCACTATATTGCTTAAAGGACGATTTTGGTCAAAGAAAACAAACTTAAATGGTTTACACTGACTCCAAATGCAATTAAATGTAATTAAAAACATTTCTAATTCCAGTGGTTGATCTCTATTGTGTATTAATTGGATGTAGGACAACGTTTGAACCCTGTAGGCCGCCTTAAATGATTTTTTTCCCATGTCTTGCTCAATTGTAGCCACCTTACTTATTTATAAGACCACATAAGCCAACAATGTTACTATATAAGTGGGGATTTGAACCCTGTCGCCAGCTTACAAAGCCAAATAATCACTCACTATATTGCTTAAAGGACGATTTAAGAAAACAAACTTAAATGGTTTACACTGACCCCAAATGCAGATCTACCATGAATGATCTTGTTCCCATGATTTACCAAAGTGGGTTCCGGTTACTTCAGTTAAGAAGTGCTCAATCACTTTGATTATTTCAAACAAAAGGCTGCATACGGCCGTCCAAAACCAGCAATGTTGCTACCTAAGTGGGGATTGAAGGACAATTTTGCTAAAAGAAATAACTTAAATGGTTGACACTGACTCCAAATGCAAATAGTCATTCATTTTTAATTCAAAACCATTTCTAATTCCAGTGGTTGATCTTTACTGTGTGTTAATTGGCTGTAGGACAGCAATGTATGAACCCTGTAGGCCGCCTAAAATGATCTTGTTCCCATGTCTTGCCCAATTGTAGCCACCTTACTTATGTATAAGACCACCAAAGCCAGCAACGTTACTATCTAAGTGGGGATTTGAAGCCTGTTGCCAACATACAAAGCCAAATAATCACTCACTATATTGCTTGAAAGGTGATTTTGCTAAAAGAAATAACTTAACTCTACCTGAAAAAGTCATTCATTTTGAATTCAAAAGCATTTCTAATTCCACTGGCTGTTCTCTGTTGTGTGTTAATTGGATGTAGGTGACCTTGAATGATCTTGTTTCCATGACTTACCAAGTTGTGGCCACCGGTTACTTTAGTTAAAAAGTGCTCAATCGCTTTAATTATTTCAAACAAACGTTCAAGCCGTATGTATGTATGAAGCTGCATACGGCCGTCCAAAATCAGCAGCGTTGCTATCTAAGTGGGGCTTTGAACCCTGTCGCTAGCTTACAAAGCCATATAATCACTCACTATATCGCTTAAAGGAGGTAAAAACATAACTTAAATGGTTTACACTGATTTCAAATGCAGATAAACCTAAAAAAGTAATTTATTTTTAATTCAAAAGCATTTCTAATTCCACTTGGTGGTTTTTATGATGTGTTAATTGGACGTAGGACACCTTAAATGATCTTGTTCCCATGTCTTGCCCAATTGTAGCCACCTTACTTATGCATAAGAACCCTGTCGCCAGCAAATAAAACCATATAATCACTCACTGTATCGTTTAAAGAAGGTAAAAATGTAACTTAAATAGTTTACACTGACTCCAAATACAGATCTAACTAAAAAAAATCTAGTCCCTGTGGTTGATCTCTGTGTGTTAATTGGATGTAGGACATTGGATGTTTGAACCCTGTAGGCCGCCTTAAATGATCTTGTTCCTATGTCTTGCCTAATTGTAGCCACCTTACTTATGTATAAGACCACATAAGCCAGCATGTTGCTATATAAGTGGGGATTTGAACCCTCTCGCCAGCATACAAAGCCATATAATCACCCACTATATTGCTTAAAGGATGATTTTCGGAGTGAAAACGTAAATTAAATGGTTGACACTGACTCCAAATGCAGATCTACCTTAAAAAGTCATTTATTTTTAAATAAAAACATTTCTAATTCCAGTGGTTGATCTCTATTGTGTGTTAATTGGATGTAGGACTGCTATGTTTGAACCCTGTAGGCCGCCTTATATGAACTAGTTCCCATGTCTTGCTCAATTGTAGCCACCTTACTTATGTATAAGACCACATAAGCCAGCAACGTTGCTATATAAGAGGGGATTTAAACCCTGTCGCTAGCTTACAAAGCCATATAATCACCCACTATATCGCTTAAAGGAGGTAAAAACATAACTTAATTGGTTTACACTGATTTAAAATGCAGATAAACCTAAAAAAGTCATTTATTTTTAATTCAAAAGCATTTCTAATTCCACGTGGTGATTTTTATGATGTGTTAATTGGACATAGGACACCTTGGATGTAGGACAACAATGCTTGAACCCTGTAGGCCACCTTAAATGATCTAGTTCCCATGTCTTTCTCAATTGTAGCCAACTTACTTATGTATAAGACCACATAAGTCAGCAATGTTACTATATAAGTGGGAATTTGAACCCTGTCGCCAGCATACAAAACCATATAATCACTCACTATAGTGCTTAAAGAATGATTTTGGTAAAAGAAAACAAACTTTAATGGTTTATACTGACTCCAAATGCAGATCTACCTGAAAAAGTCATTTATTTTTAATTATTATTATTTCTAATTCCAGTGGGTGATCTCTCTTCTGTGTTAATTAAATGTAGGACACCGTGGATGTAGGACAACAGTACTTGAACCCTGTAGGCCACCTTAAATGATCTTGTTCCTATGTCTTGCCTAATTGTAGCCATCTTGCTTATGTATAAGACCACATAAGCCAGCATGTTGCTATATAAGTGGGGATTTGAACCCTCTCGCCAGCATACAAAGCCATAGAATCACCCACTATATTGCTTAAAGGATGATTTTCGGAGTGAAAACATAATTTAAATGGTTGACACTGACTCCAAATGCAGATCTACCTTAAAAAGTCATTTATTTTTAAATAAAAACATTTCTAATTCCAGTGGTTGATCTCTATTGTGTGTTAATTGGATGTAGGACTGCTATGTTTGAACCCTGTAGGCCACCTTAAATGATCTAGCTCCCATGTCTTGCTCAATTGTAGCCACCTTACTTATGTATAAGACCACATAAGCCAGCAACGTTGCTATATAAGAGGGGATTTGAACCCTGTCACAACTGGGTGATCTCTATTGTGTGTTAATTGGATGTAGGCCAAATTGAATGGCTTTGTTTGCATGTCTTACCAAGTTGTGGCAACCAGTTACTTCAACCGATTGAATATTTCGAACAACCAGCCAAACCTGCTCTCAGCATTCAGCTAGTGCTTCTCCTGAAGCTCCTGAAGTGGGGGAGGAATCAAAATCTACACCTGTGGCTTAAACCACCCTCAGACAAACGGCCAGCTAATGGAAGGGATCCGTGTTAGCCGGAGCCGTCTAGTTTAAACACAAAGCAATCTCCTGGCTGTGTTTATCCAGGCTGTAGATGGTGGTGCGGAACAGGTGGACAGCGCGGAGCCCTCATTCCCCTCACGTAACCAATAACAGGCCGGCATTGACAGGGGTCAGGAGGTGCTCGGAGGCAGCAGCATTTTTATGCTGAGTTCGGCTCCTGGAATTTAGCCTAATAAGTTCTTACATTTTTATTAGCGGGCAGATTGGAGAACACGAGAGCCGTGTGTGTGTTCCCCAGCCAACATCTTGTTATCAGATTCTCCTGCCAAGGCTGAGTCTCGCTCGGGTTCAGGAGTGGCGCGTCCACGCTCGCGCCTCAGCGTCCTTCTGCCCATGTTTTTGATAGCGGGCCGCTCCCTTAAGTAGTGAAGGGGAAGTCAATCATAATCACAGGCCGGAGTCGGGACGTGGCGGGTACTGAGTTTGAACGGATGGGTACTGGACAGTTTTGGAGAATATTAAGGAGGCTATGTTTGCATGTTTGATTAGCAATTGAGCTAACATGAATGGTGCTCATCGTCGCTGTCCAAACCAAAACATGTATTTCCATTTATATGTCACGACAGCTGGACCAATAGAAATGCTCCAACATGACTTCTCCACATTAACTTGCATTGAAAGGCTTTCCTGTAAAGTTTCTATGCTTAGCATTGGAGGCCTGAGATTTGAACCCACAACCTTCTGCTTGTTGGCTCTAATCTCCTATATTGGCCTTTACTCATACATGTATCAATCCACGTTATTGAGGCATTGAATGAGGCATTTCAATCAAAGGAGGCCTAGGATTTGAACCAACAACCTTCTGTTGGCTCTAATTTGAGCCTCACTGGTAAAATCAACAGCATTGTTGACAGTTTGGCGTCTACACAAACAATCCCACTCCTGGTTCCATATTTAGACCAAAGATTGAAAACCCAAGCGCTGTTAGCACATTCGGCAAGCAATTTCATATTAGCCTTCACTCACAAATATTGTGCACGTGTATCGATCCATGTTATTGAGGCATTGAATGAGGCATTTCAACCAAACAACCTAACCTCGCTGTTAGCCACAACATTATATTTCCATTTTATTAGTGTATCAGTTTTATGGACCAATAGAAATGTTCCAAAATCAATTGGAATGAAATCTCCACATTAACTTTCATTGAAAGGCTTTCCTGTAAAGTTTCTATGCTTAGCATTGGAGGCCTGGGATTTGAACCCACAACCTTTTGCTTGTTGGCTCTAATCTCCTATATTGGCCTTCACTCATAAATATTGTGTACGTGTATCGATCCATGTTATTGAGGCACTGAATGAGGCATTTCAAACAAAGAAGGCCTGGCATTTGAACCCACAGCCTTCTGTTTGTTGGCTCTAATCTGAGCCTCACTGGTAAAATCAACAGTATCATCAACAGTGTGGTGTCTACACAAACAATCCCACACCTGGTTCCATATTTAGACCAAAGATTGACAACCCAAGCGCTATTAGCATATTTAGCACATAATTTCATATTACACTCATAAATGTTGTGTACGTGTATGGATCCATGTTATTGAGGCTATTTATCCCATTTCAACCAAACAGCCTAACCACAACATTATATTTCCTTTTTATTGGTGTATCAGTTTTACATCTTGGCTGTCTCAGACTCTGCTAACATTCTGGGAGCATCACCAGCATACTTCGCTTCTCTTTAAGCTTTAGTCCAGTCTACTCTCATGTCTCCAGCAGGTCCTCCAGGAGACTCTCTCACAGAGGTAGGATGCTTTCTCATAAACCGTTTGACCTTTTTTAATTGGTGAATCTGTCTATGCTTCTTAAATCTTTCCCTCTATTAATTCTGGTATTCAGAACCATTTATTAGCCTTGGAGGCCTTAGCCATTTGTCGTTCTGCAGCCCAGCTATGCTTAGCATTGGAGGCCTGGGATTGGAACCGACAACCTTCTGCTTGTTGGCTCTAATCGTCTATATTGGCCTTCACTCATAAATGTTGTGTACATGTATCGATCCACGTTATTGAGGCTATTTATCCTATTTTAACCAATTAACCTAACCATGCTGTTTGCCACAACATTATATTTTCATTTTATTAGTGTTTTTTTATGGACCAATAGAAATGCTCCAAAATAGGAATGAAATCTCCACATTAACTTGCATTGAAAGGCTCTCCTGTGAAGATTCCATATTGGAGATATTGTTTTTTCTTCGGACACTGGCGATATGGAAAGTTCTTTAATGATCCTACTTGGGGGGGATGTGTTGTTCCACAGCCTGGGATTTGAACCCACACCCTTCTGTTTGTTGGCTCTAATCTGAGCCTCACTGGTAAAATCAATAGTATCGTTGACAGTTTGGCGTCTACACAAACAATCCCACACCTGGTTTCATATTTAGACCAAAGATTGACAACCCAAGCGCTATTACCATATTTAGCACGTAATTTCATATTAGCCTTCACTCATAAATGTTGTGTAGATGTATCGATCTACGTTATTAAGTCTCCTGTAAAGTTACTATTTTGGAGACTCTCTTTTTTCCTTGGAAAGTGATGATATGGAATGTTCTTTAATGGATTGGGGGGGGGGGGGGTGGGGGTGGGGGGGGGATTTGTCGTTCTGCAGCCCAGCTATGCTTAGCATTGGAGGCCTGGGATTGGAACCCATAACCTTCTGCTTGTTGGCTCTAATCGTCTATATTGGCCTTCACTCATAAATGTTGTGTACATGTATCGATCCATGTTATTGAGGCTATTGGAGGCCTGGGATTTGAACCCACACCCTTCTGTTTGTTGGCTCTAATCTGAGCCTCACTGGTAAAATCAACAGTATCATTGACAGTTTGGCGTCTATACTAGCAATCCCGTTCCTGGTTCCATATTTAGACCAAAGATTGACAACCCAAGCGCTGTTAGCATATTTAGCACATAATTTCATATTAGCCTTCACTCATAAATGTTGTGTACATGTATCGGCTGATGCTGAAAGATGAATAATTTGAGCTTAATAGCTGTAAGGGTGGTCTCTGACTTTTGCACAGTGATGTGTTTAACTAGTCATTAGAAAGCAATGCTAGCTCTGATCAGGTAGCGGATCGGCGCCGTCTGATAGGATCCGGTGCAGATATCCGAGGACTGGAGCGCGGCTGCCTCAGCTGTAAATGCCGATGGAGGGGTGTTTGTGCTGCAAATGGGGCTAATTATGATCACTCATACGAATATATGGCTCGCATTTGCACAATTACAGCAAACAGATTTTTCCCCGAGACTGATGGAGGCAATTTAGAGGCAAACAAAGTGGAGGGGCAAAATCAAAAAGCGCTGATTCGCGCTGAAGGAATTATTTCACATGCTAATAAAGCCGTGCCGCTCTTGCTAGAGCAAAGTTTTATTACGCATATTTCATTTGACAGGCGCACTAAATCCTCCGCGCTACTTAGAGCCGCGCCTGGGTTCCCTCCTGGTGGGCCGCAGCCTCAGGTTATTGGCGCCGAGCGTGCGGTTTGAATTCCGATGTGCGGCGTGATTGCGCGCGCTTGTTTTAGTGTAGAACGTTCGGGAGGCTGTAAATGTTTTACAGCGCGTATCAGCAACTCGTTACGTTGAACAGTGAGTAAAGAAATATGTTCAAACACGGAGTCGCAGAGACGAGGCTCAGCAGCAAAGTGGAGAATGAAAAATATCATTATTAATAACTACTGTCATCAGGATTAAGAGTAATATGATAAATATGGCCAGTTAGTGGAAACGCAAGGTGGGTGTTTCCAATAAAGTGGACAGTTAGTGGAAGCACAATGTGGGTGTTTCCAATAAAGTGGCCAGTTAGAGAAAGGACAACGTGTGTGTTTCCAATAAAGTGGCTAGTTAGTGGGAACACAGGGTAGGTGTTTTTAATAAAGTGGCCAATTAGTATAAGCATAAGGTGGGTGTTTCTAATAAAGTGGCCAGTTAGTGGAAGCACAAGGAAGGTGTTTCTGATAAAGTGGCCAGTTAGTAAAAGCATAAGGTGGGGGTTTCTAATAAAGTGGTCAGCGAGTGGAAGCACAATGTGGGTGTTTCTAATAAAGTAGCCAATTAATAGAAGTATAAGATGGATGTTTCTAATAAAGTGGTCAGTCAGTAAAAACACAAGGTGTTTCTAATGAAGTGGCCAGTCAGTGAAAACATAAGGTGTTTCTAATAAAGTGGCCATTGATTGGAAATACAAAGTAGGTGTTTCTAATAAAGTGGCCAGCCAGTGAAAATATAAGGTGTTTCTAATAAAGTGGCCATTGAATGGAAGCACAAAGTAGGTGTTTCTAATAAAGTGACCAGCTACTGGAAGTAGAGAGTGTGTGTTTCTAATAAAGTGGCCAGTTAGTGGAAATAGAAGTGTGTGTTTCTAATAAAGTGACCAGCTAATGGAAGTAGAGAGTGTGTGTTTCTAATAAAGTGGCCAGCTACTGGAAGTAGAAGTGTGTGTTTCTAATAAAGTGGCCAGCTACTGGAAGTAGAGAGTGTGTGTTTCTAATAAAGTGGCCAGCTACTGGAAGTAGAGAGTGTGTGTTTCTAATAAAGTGACCAGCTACTGGAAGTAGAGAGTGTGTGTTTCTAGTAAAGTGGCCAGTTACTGGAAGTAGAAGTGTGTGTTTCTAATAAAGTGACCAGCTAATGGAAGTAGAAGTGTGTGTTTCTAATAAAGTGACCAGCTAATGGAAGTAGAAGTGTGTGTTTCTAATAAAGTGGCCAGCTACTGGAAGTAGAGAGTGTGTGTTTCTAATAAAGTGGCCAGCTACTGGAAGTAGAGAGTGTGTGTTTCTAATAAAGTGGCCAGCTACTGGAAGTAGAGAGTGTGTGTTTCTAGTAAAGTGGCCAGTTACTGGAAGTAGAAGTGTGTGTTTCTAATAAAGTGACCAGCTAATGGAAGTAGAAGTGTGTGTTTCTAATAAAGTGGCCAGTTACTGGAAGTAGAAGTGTGTGTTTCTAATAAAGTGGCCAGCTACTGGAAGTAGAAGTGTGTGTTTCTAATAAAGTGGCCAGCTACTGGAAGCAGAGAGTGTGTGTTTCTAATAAAGTGGCCAGCTACTGGAAGTAGAAGTGTGTGTTTCTAATAAAGTGGCCAGTTAGTGGAAGTAGAGAGTATGTGTTTCTAATAAAGTGGCCAGCTACTGGAAGTAGAGAGTATGTGTTTCTAATAAAGTGTCCAGCTACTGGAAGTAGAGAGTGTGTGTTTCTAATAAAGTGTCCAGCTACTGGAAGTAGAAGTGTGTGTTTCTAATAAAGTGGCCAGCTACTGGAAGTAGAAGTGTGTGTTTCTAATAAAGGGTCCAGCTACTGGAAGTAGAAGTGTGTGTTTCTAATAAAGGGTCTGGTGTGTGTAGAGAAGACCTGTCGTCTGTCCTGGTTCTCTCAGGGCTGTGAGATCTTTATTGGGAGTGAATCCTCTCCGCATGCTTTGGCTTTTGCAGTGTTTTTTTTATTGTGAGCTTTTTTTATTCCTCTGGATGTCAGATGTATTCTGTCACCGAAACATATTCAGGACAGCGCACTGAAACACCAGGGGGATATATGCCATGCTGTAATCCCTGGTTTTGTCTGAGGGAGAAAAAAAAAACAGAAAAGGAATGAGTCACAGCGCTGTCTTATGATGTGCAAAAATACACCGCAGGACAAAATCTCGCCGGCTCGGAGCCGCTATATTCATCTGCTGCTCTATATTTATATCAATCAAGTAATGTTCAGTTTAATCCTTATAGGTTCAGACAAAGACCGGGTCTATTCAGAGCTTAGAAAACCTGTATGTACCTTAAATCATCAGCACAAAGATTCTACTATGAGTGTCTGTGACTGTAAGTCATTAGTGTTGTTCTGCTGCTGATCTGCCTTCATGACTCAAATACAGAGTAGAACCCCCTGGTGGTGGAAAATCTCCAGAGTTCAGTCTTCTTATGATCCAGATAGTCCCAATTACATCCAGAGATGTTGAGGTTCTGGACCCTACGGTGGTCAGTCTATAGTTCTGAGAACAGCAGCAGCTTCTTTGTTTGATGGATCTCCTTTTCTCAGTGAGGAGCTTCTTCCAGACCTTCCACATCTTTTCAGACCCCACAGTGTTGAGGTGTCTTCTTCTCGCAGTGGAAGGATGGACAGAAGCACCTGTAGATGTTCTCAAAACTGAAGCAGCTTATATATATATATATATATATATATATATATATATATATATATATATATATATATATATATATATATATATATATATATATATAATTCTGGTTCCATTGACTTACATTCAAAATAATATCTAAAATTTATATAAAATTCTGGTTCCATTGACTTACATTCAAAATAATATCTGAAATTTATATAAAATTCTGGTTCCATTGACTTACATTCAAAATAATATCTAAAATTTTATAAAATTCTGGTTCCACTGACTTACATTTAAAATAATATCTAAAATTTAGTTTTTGGTATCTCCTGTAAAGTTGCAATTTTGGAGATATATATGTGTCACTGTTTTGCTGGTGCGAGTGGATCAGACACAGCAGTGCACTGTGTCCACTCACTGTCCACTCTATTAGACACTCCTACTACTTGCTGGTCCACCTTGTAGATGTAGAGTCAGAGACAGTAGCTCATCTGCTGCTGCACAGTTTGTGTTCCTCTAGTCCTTCATCAGTGGACACAGGACGCCGCCCACAGGACACTGTTGTCTGGATACTTTTGGTTGGTGGACGATTCTCAGTCCAGCAGTGACTCTGAGCTCAGCCAATCAGAGGTTAGATATGGAATGATTAGTTTTATAGAGGTTTGGTGTGCAATGCTCTGCTCTAGATTAACAAGAACTAGAGTCAGAACTCTTTACAGTGGTGGTGAATGGAACCGAACGTCCCTCTCTAGCAGCTCAGTTACAGTTATTGCATGTGAGGGGTATGAATTCACACACAGAGCGTTGCGAGGCAAGGTAGTCCCCACAGGAAACTTAATACAACTCCCTGCAAAGTGGTCCACACAGGACGTTCAGACGTACCACATACAGCGTCCCGTTGGCGGGGACCTTCGGGGAGTAGTGAACAACAATGCATCACTGCAGCCGCTGCGTGTCTCTAGGAGATGCGTGTTTGATGGTGTAGGACGTTCGGAATGAGAGCATTTATCAAACGCAGCTCCCTCAACACGCACCCCGTGATCAAGCGTGTTGGGAGTATTATAGTACTGCTTACTGACCCTGTGGAATGGAACACAGCCCATATATCTCTCCACTGCTTCACCATCATCATCAATCCACACACAAGCACGTGTAGATTCACTGGTGGTTTTGTTTGGTAAATGTAACGTCCTTAATGTTCTAACAGTGGTTAGGATGCCCACAGGACCACCACAGAGCAGGTGAAGGTGGGTGGTGGATCATTCTCAGCACTGCAGTGACACTAATGTGGTATTGGTGTGAGTGGATCAGACACAGCACACTCTTACTACTTGCTGGTCCACCTTGTAGATGTAAAGTCAGAGACAGTAGCTCATCTGCTGCTGCACAGTTTACGCTCCTCTAGATCTTCATCAGTGGACACAGGACACTGCCCACAGGGATGGATGATATCTTCCAGCAGGACAGTGCGACAGGTCACATGTTGGTTGGAAGAGCTGACCAAGACTTCCAAGTACTACCCTGGACCACTAATATCCCCAGACTCCCCAATTGAGCATATGTGGTACCTCCTGGATGGTGGTGTTGGCTCTATGGATCCTCCTCCACGCTCCCTCCAGCAGCTGTGGGATGCACTGCAGTCAGCATGATACCTCCAGATACCTGTGACCACCTACTAGGACCTTACTGAGTCTCCCAGTCCGTCTAGCTGCTGTCTGTGCTGCACACGGGGGTCTCTCTGGATATTAGCTGGTGGTCATAATAATGTGACTCCACCGTGTAGATTCACACTTATGAGTACAGTAGAGTAACAAGGTGCTGAACAGGTAGACTTTTGGTTGGTGGACGATTCTCTGATCCACTCATACCAGCACAACACACACTAACACACCACCATCTAATAGTATCTGCTCTGTGGTGGTCCTGTGGGGGTCCTGATCATTAAAGAACAGAGTAATAAAGTATACAGAGAATCAGATGAACTACATATATATATATATATATATATATATATATATATATATATATATATATATATATATATATATATATATATATATATATGAGCCCCAGTCCTTATATAACAGGGTATTATGAGATGGTACTGAAGCCTCTGTATACAGTGGAAACTGATTACTGTGGAAGTTTGTTTATATTCTGTAACAGGAATGCTGCCGGGCATCTCCAGGTAGCGCCGGTGAACGGCGAGGAATGACAGGAGTTTAGGAATGCGGCTCAGGATGCCCCGAGGCCGATCGCATTGTGAGGTCAGGACTAACTGTGCTAATGCGGCATTACGTTACGACGCGAGTGCTTCATAATTGCTTTAGTACCTCTCGGCTTTCATCGGCGTCTGCCGTGATCTCTTTGTTCCATTAAGCCCGGCCTGTTGGCGTTGGGTCCCGGCCAGGATCTCGGAGCTCCATTATCGTCCTTGTCCTTGTCTTATTTGATCGTAGAAGCTTTATCTGGACTGATGGCTCTGCGGTCTCCTGCGTGTCACTCCTGCCGTCCCAGCGTCCGCCCTGCAGAGCGTGTTAAGGGTGACTCCCATCGATTATATCTATGGTTAATATCAGCATTGCTTCTGGACGTCCATTCTTCTATATGCAACACTTACTCAGTAGCACCACTGGGTAACACAACTTCTGGAGACATGAGACCATTACACAGTCGAGTATCACGTAGGTATCAGTGTTCTGGTCTGGGGAATCAATCTCTGGAGCCACTCATCCATGTGGAAGACCCTCCCAACTGATTCAGGTCTGAATCCATTCTTGTAGATCACTTACACCATACATGCTGATTGTCTTCTCTGGGGTGGATGGGATCTTCCAGCAGGACAATGAGGGCTAGAAGTGTCTCACATTGGTTGTAAGAGCTGACCAAGACTTACCCTGGACCTCAGACTTGAACCTAATTGAGCATCTGTGGGACCATCTAGATGGTGGTGTTGGCTCTATGGATCCTCCTCCACACTCCCTCCAGCAGCTGTGGGATGCACTGCAGTCAGCATGATACCTCCAGATATCTGTGACCACCTACCAGGACCTTACTGAGTCTCCCAGTCCGTCTAGCTGCTGTCCATGCTACACACAGTGGTCTCTGGATATTAGCTGGTGGTCATAATGATGTGACTCCACTGTGTAGATTCACACTCATGAGTACAGTAGACAGAAGTTGGACAGGTGGAATGGATTTAAGGTGGAACTGGAAAATCTGAACAAGAAGTGGGACAGGCGGAATGGATTTAAGGCGGAACAGGAATGTTCTAACAAGAAGCTGGACAGGTAGAGTGGATTTAAGGTGGAACTGGAAAATCTGAACAAGAAGTGGGACAGGCGGAATGGATTTAAGGCGGAACAGTCATGCTCTAACAAGAAGCTGGACAGGTAGAGTGGATTTAAGGTGGAACTGGAAAATCTGAACAAGAAGTGGGACAGGCGGAATGGATTTAAGGCGGAACAGTCATGTTCTAACAAGAAGCTGGACAGGTAGAGTGGATTTAAGATGGAACTGGAAAATCTGAACAAGAAGTGGGACAGGCGGAATGGATTTAAGGCGGAACAGTAATGCTCTAACAAGAAGCCTGACAGGTAGAGTGGATTTAAGGTGGAACGGGATCATTCTAACTAGATGCTGAAAAGGTAGAATGGATTTAAGGTGGAACAGTAATGCTCTAACAACAAGCTGGATAGGTAGAGTGGATTTAAGGTGGAACGGGATCATTCTAACTAGAAGCTGAACAGGTAGAATGGATTTAAGGTGGAACTGGAAAATTCTTGCAAGATAGCTGGACAGGTGGAATATGTTTAAGGTGGAATGGGATCATTCTAACTAGAAGCTGAACAGGTAGAATGGATTTAAGGTGGAACAAGGTCATTAGAACAAGAAGCTGGATAGCTAAAAAGGATTTAAGATGGAACAGATTTTTTTTAACAAGAAGCCAAACAAGTGGAATGGATTTAAGGTGGAACTGAAGAATTTGAATAAGGAGCTGGACAGGTAAACAAATTTAAGGTGGAACTAGAAAATTTAAATGAGAAGTTGGACAGGTAGAATGGGTTTAAGGTGGAACAAGGTCATGGGAACAAGAAGCTGGGTAGGTAGAATGGATTTAAGGTGGAACTGGAAATTCTAGCAAGAAGCTGGACAGGTAGCGTGTATTTAAGGTGGAACAGAAATGTTCCAACAGGAACCTGGACAAGTATAGTGGATTTAAGGTGGAATGGTAACGTTGTAACAAGAAGCTGGGTAGGTAGAATGGATTTAAGGTGGAACGACATAATTAAATGCAGTTACATAGTCATACAATCAGTTATATAGTTAGTTACATATCAGTAAATGTCTCTGTTGTCCGGCTTCTCTGTTTTATTGCTTTTAATAATCAGTGAAGACAAAAAATATAGCAGTAAATGTAAAAGATTCTGTTTCCTTTTCACAAAACAAGACGGTATCAGACTCAGATCGTAATGAAATATCTCCTCTTCCGTATACAGACGCAGATGTGCTCCGTCAGTAATAATTCATATAGAATTACGACCTGTTTTTTTGTTATTGCCGAAGATAACAGTGACTTCTGAGCCTTAATTATTTACATAAAATGAAAAACACTAGCATGAAAGAGAGGATCTCCGCAGTGAGAGCAGGATCAGGGGGCTGAGCTGGGAATTCTCTCCGTTTCTGCTGAAACCAGGACGTGATTTCAGGCAGTGGTTTGTGTTTGTGGAGAGTGAATAGTATAAAATATCTCCGGCTCTTCTTTACGCCTGTTGAAAGCAGTGCTGGGATGAATGGTGACAAATGCACATCTCAGTGTGTCTTAACCCTGAAAATCATACATCCTCTCTCATCCCACGCTCATTCCTCATACTGTTATTATTCAGGGCCTGGAAGACGATACAGACCGGCTTGAGCTGTTCTTAAGGGTGCGGTGGGGATCAGGACCACCAGCATCAGGTGACTTTTCAAACCGAGGCGCCATAAACTGGACTAAATATTAAACAAATTTTCGGTGGTGTAGTGGTTAGTATGGTGGTGTAGTGGTTAGTATGGTGGTGTAGTGGTTAGTATGGTGGTGTAGTGGTTAGTACGGTGGTGTAGTGGTTAGTATGGTGGTGTAGTGGTTAGTACGGTGGTGTAGTGGTTAGTATGGTGGTGTAGTGGTTAGTACGGTGGTGTAGTGGTTAGTATGGTGGTGTAGTGGTTAGTATGGTGGTGTAGTGGTTAGTATGGTGGTGTAGTGGTTAGTACGGTGGTGTAGTGGTTAGTACGGTGGTGTAGTGGTTAGTATGGTGGTGTAGTGGTTAGTATGGTGGTGTAATGTTAGTATGGTGGTGTAGTGGTTAGTATGGTGGTGTAGTGGTTAGTATGGTGGTGTAATATTAGTATGGTGGTGTAGTGGTTAGTACGGTGGTGTGGTGGTTAGTATGGTGGTGTAATGTTAGTATAGTGGTGTAGTGGTTAGTATGGTGGTGTAGTGGTTAGTATGGTGGTGTAGTGGTTAGTACGGTGGTGTAGTGGTTAGTAAGGTGGTGTAGTGGTTAGTTTGGTGGTGTAGTGGTTAGTACGGTAGTGTAGTGGTTAGTAAGGTGGTGTAGTGGTTAGTACGGTGGTGTAGTGGTTAGTACGGTGGTGTAGTGGTTAGTAAGGTGGTGTAGTGGTTAGTACGGTGGTGTAGTGGTTAGTATGGTGGTGTAGTGGTTAGTATGGTGGTGAAGTGGTCAGTATGGTGGTGTAGTGGTCAGTATGGTGGTGTAGTGGTTAGTATGGTGGTGTAGTGGTCAGTACGGTGGTGTAGTGGTTAGTATGGTGGTGTAGTGGTTAGTATGGTGGTGTAGTGGTTAGTACGGTGGTGTAGTGGTTAGTACGGTGGTGTAGTGGTCAGTATGGTGGTGTAGTGGTCAGTATGGTGGTGTAGTGGTTAGTATGGTGGTGTAGTGGTTAGTACGGTGGTGTAGTGGTTAGTATGGTGGTGTAGAGGTTAGTATGGTGGTGTAGTGGTTAGTATGGTGGTGTAGTGGTTAGTACGGTGGTGTAGTGGTTAGTATGGTGGTGTAGTGGTCAGTATGGTGGTGTAGTGGTTAGTATGGTGGTGTAGTGGTTAGTACGGTGGTGTAGTGGTTAGTAAGGTGGTGTAGTGGTTAGTTTGGTGGTGTAGTGGTTAGTACGGTAGTGTAGTGGTTAGTAAGGTGGTGTAGTGGTTAGTACGGTGGTGTAGTGGTTAGTACGGTGGTGTAGTGGTTAGTAAGGTGGTGTAGTGGTTAGTACGGTGGTGTAGTGGTTAGTATGGTGGTGTAGTGGTTAGTATGGTGGTGAAGTGGTCAGTATGGTGGTGTAGTGGTCAGTATGGTGGTGTAGTGGTTAGTATGGTGGTGTAGTGGTCAGTACGGTGGTGTAGTGGTTAGTATGGTGGTGTAGTGGTTAGTATGGTGGTGTAGTGGTTAGTACGGTGGTGTAGTGGTTAGTACGGTGGTGTAGTGGTCAGTATGGTGGTGTAGTGGTCAGTATGGTGGTGTAGTGGTTAGTATGGTGGTGTAGTGGTTAGTACGGTGGTGTAGTGGTTAGTATGGTGGTGTAGAGGTTAGTATGGTGGTGTAGTGGTTAGTATGGTGGTGTAGTGGTTAGTACGGTGGTGTAGTGGTCAGTACGGTGGTGTAGTGGTTAGTATGGTGGTGTAGTGGTTAGTACGGTGGTGTAGTAGTTAGTATGGTGGTGTAGTGGTTAGTACGGTGGTGTAGTGGTTAGTACGGTGGTGTAGTGGTTAGTATGGTGGTGTAGTGGTTAGTATGGTGGTGTAGTGGTTAGTATGGTGGTGTAGTGGTTAGTACGGTAGTGTAGTGGTTAGTAAGGTGGTGTATGTTGTGTATGATGTTGTGGCCAAATATAATCAATGTTCACTGTAATAAAATAAAAATGGAGAAATCATATTTTATATGTATTCAAACCTTTTCTTTAAGGTCTAAGCTTCTGTCTCCAAGGCAACAGTTCAGCATCATTAGTTTTGCCCTATAAGTGGGGAGTTTAACCTTCGGACCCTCTTTATGTGAAGTGTCTGTAATAACACATGCAGGTCGGTGTATCTGTAAGCATTTAATGTGTATCTTTCTTTTGGGGGGGGGGGGGCTTTTAAAGTTGTCAACTGCCCTGAACTACGTTTCCCATAATGCCCTCAGATCTCATGATTCAGCCAATCACAGCCCACCTTCCAGGAGCTCCTCACTGGAGTACTGATTCAGTGCACATGAGACTCTCTGATGAACTTAAGTTTCTCTGTTTGTTCCTCATGTTACGAAGTATTGGCCTCCAAGTATTTTCTCGTTCCACCTTAAATCCATTCTACCTGTCCAGCTTCTTGTTATTATCTCGTTCCACCTTAAATGTAGCAGCAGTTACAAGCTGGTGTCTCAAGCAACTGCTGCTAACTGCAGCACAATTTAAGGTAGACTGAGGTAATTAAAACAAGAAGCTGGACAGGTAGAATGGATTTAAGGTGGAATGAAATAATTCTAACAAGAAGCCGGACAGGTAGAATGGATTTAAGGTGGAAGGAGATAATTCTAACAAGAAGCTGGACAGGTAGAATTGATTTAAGGTGGAATGAAATAATTCTAACAAGAAGCTGGACAGGTAGAATTGATTTAAAGTGGAAGGAGATAATTCTAACAAGAAGCTGGACAGGTAGAATTGATTTAAAGTGGAATGAAATAATTCTAACAAGAAGCCGGGCAGGTAGAATGGATTTAAGGTGGAAGGAGATAATTCTAACAAGAAGCTGGACAGGTAGAATTGATTTAAGGTGGAATGAAATAATTCTAACAAGAAGCTGGACAGGTAGAATTGATTTAAAGTGGAATGAAATAATTCTAACAAGAAGCTGGACAGGTAGAATTGATTTAAAGTGGAATGAGATAATTCTAACAAGAAGCTGGACAGGTAGAATGGATTTAAGGTGGAAGGAGATAATTCTAACAAGAAGCTGGACAGGTAGAATGGATTTAAGGTGGAAGGAGATAATTCTAACAAGAAGCTGGACAGGTAGAATGGATTTAAGGTGGAATGAAATAATTCTAACAAGAAGCTGGACAGGTAGAATGGATTTAAGGTGGAATGACATAATTCTAACAAGAAGCTGGACAGGTAGAATGGATTTAAGGTGGAAGGAGATAATTCTAACAAGAAGCTGGACAGGTAGAATTGATTTAAGGTGGAATGAAATAATTATAACAAGAAGCTGGACAGGTAGAATTGATTTAAGGTGGAACGAGATAATTCTATCAAGAAGCTGGACAGGTAGAATTGATTTAAGGTGGAACGAGATAATTCTATCAAGAAGCTGGACAGGTAGAATTGATTTAAGGTGGAACGAGATAATTCTATCAAGAAGCTGGACAGGTAGAATGGATTTATTATAGCAGCTGAGTTTGTATTCTAAAATAAAATAATAAAATAATTAATAATTAGTAAATATTTGGTACATCTGATAGTTTATAATCAGAGTTTCTCTGTGTGAGTGATCAGTAATGAACGTTAGTGAAAGGAAATACAGGAGGTGGTGTTTCGGGGCGTGCAGGTCGTTTCAGAGCTGTGTGGAACGCCGGACCCCGCGCCGTGGAGGGGTTTTACAGCGGCTTTCTACCACTTGACTCCACTCAGCCTCAAATCCCAGAAGCCTTGGCGCAGGTCGTCGTCATGGCAGCCTCTCGTTTATTTATTTATTTATTAATTTGACTTTTTTGTGTGTCACTGAGAAAATAGAGTTTCATTTCCTGCCCAAACAGCCCGACCCATATCAGGAACATCACCATGTACGCAGCGCTGAGAACCTGGGTAAGCTCTGAATAATAACCCCCCCTCCACCATCCACCCCCCCAACCCCTCCACCATCCACCCCCCAACACACACCCTCAAACCCTCCACCATCCACCCCCCCAAACCCTCCACCATCCACCCCCAAACCCCCCGACACACACCCTCAAACCCCCCCCACCCCACCCCACCCCACCCGGCGGAACGCTTCATCTTTTATAGCTCTGCCAAAATGCCCCAGTGACACAATTCAGCGTTTATATCTCTCTCCCTCTCTATCTCTCTCTCTCTCCCTCTCTCTATCCCTCTCTATACATCTCTCTCTCTATACATCTCTCTCTCCCTCTCTATCTCTCTCTCTCTCCCTCTCTCTATCCCTCTCTATACATCTCTCTCTCTATACATCTCTCTATCCCTCTCTATACATCTCTCTCTCTCCCTCTCTCTATCCCTCTCTATACATCTCTCTCTCCCTCTCTATCTCTCTCTCTCTCCCTCTCTCTATCCCTCTCTATACATCTCTCTCTCCCTCTCTATCTCTCTCTCTCTCCCTCTCTCTATCCCTCTCTATACATCTCTCTCTCTATACATCTCTCTCTCCCTCTCTATCTCTCTCTCTCTCCCTCTCTCTATCCCTCTCTATACATCTCTCTCTCTATACATCTCTCTATCCCTCTCTATACATCTCTCTCTCCCTCTCTATCTCTCTCTCTCTCCCTCTCTCTATCCCTCTCTATACATCTCTCTCTCTATACATCTCTCTCTCCCTCTCTATCTCTCTCTCTCTCCCTCTCTCTATCCCTCTCTATACATCTCTCTCTCTATACATCTCTCTATCCCTCTCTATACATCTCTCTCTCTCTCCCTCTCTCTATCCCTCTCTATACATCTCTCTCTCCCTCTCTATCTCTCTCTCTCTCCCTCTCTCTATCCCTCTCTATACATCTCTCTCCCTCTCTATCTCTCTCTCTCCCTCTCTCTATCCCTCTCTATACATCTCTCTCTCCTCTCTATCTCTCTCTCTATACATCTCTCTCTATACATCTCTCTCTCCCTCTCTATCTCTCTCTCTATACATCTCTCTCTCCCTCTCTATCTCTCTCTCTATACATCTCTCTCTCCCTCTCTATCTCTCTCTCTATACATCTCTCTCTATACATCTCTCTCTCCCTCTCTATCTCTCTCTCTATACATCTCTCTCTCCCTCTCTATCTCTCTCTCTATACATCTCTCTCTCCCTCTCTATCTCTCTCTATACATCTCTCTCTATACATCTCTCTCTCTCTCTCTATCTCTCTCTCTATACATCTCTCTCTCCCTCTCTATCTCTCTCTCTATACATCTCTCTCTCCCTCTCTATCTCTCTCTCTATACATCTCTCTCACCCTCTCTATCTCTCTCTATACATCTCTCTCTATACACCTCTCTCTCCCTCTCTATCTCTCTCTCTATACATCTCTCTCTCCCTCTCTATCTCTCTCTCTATACATCTCTCTCTATACATCTCTCTCTCCCTCTCTATCTCTCTCTCTATACATCTCTCTCTCCCTCTCTATCTCTCTCTCTATACATCTCTCTCTCCCTCTCTATCTCTCTCTCTATACATCTCTCTCTATACATCTCTCTCTCCTCTCTATCTCTCTCTCTATACATCTCTCTCTATACATCTCTCTCTATACATCTCTCTCTCCCTCTCTATCTCTCTCTCTATACATCACTCTCACCCTCTCTATCTCTCTCTCTATACATCTCTCTCTCTCCCTCTCTATCTCTCTCTCTATACATCTCTCTCTATACATCTCTCTCTCCCTCTCTATCTCTCTCTCTATACATCTCTCTCCCTCTCTATCTCTCTCTCTATACATCTCTCTCTATACATCTCTCTCTCCCTCTCTCATCTCTCTCTCTATACATCTCTCTCTCCCTCTCTATCTCTCTCTCTATACATCTCTCTCTATACATCTCTCTCTCCCTCTCTATCTCTCTCTCTATACATCTCTCTCTATACATCTCTCTCTATACATCTCTCTCTCCCTCTCTATCTCTCTCTCTATACATCTCTCTCACCCTCTCTATCTCTCTCTCTATACATCTCTCTCTCTCCCTCTCTATCTCTCTCTCTATACATCTCTCTCTATACATCTCTCTCTCCCTCTCTATCTCTCTCTCTATACATCTCTCTCTCCCTCTCTATCTCTCTCTCTATACATCTCTCTCTATACATCTCTCTCTCCCTCTCTATCTCTCTCTCTATACATCTCTCTCTATACATCTCTCTCTCCCTCTCTATACAACTCTCTCTATACATCTCTCTCTCCCTCTCTATCTCTCTCTATACATCTCTCTCTCCCTTCTATCTCTCTCTCTATACATCTCTCTCTATACATCTCTCTCTCCCTCTCTATCTCTCTCTCTATACATCTCTCTCTCCCTCTCTATCTCTCTCTCTATACATCTCTCTCTATACATCTCTCTCTCCCTCTCTATCTCTCTCTATACATCTCTCTCTCCCTCTCTATCTCTCTCTCTATACATCTCTCTATCCCTCTCTATACATCTCTCTCTCCCTCTCTATCTCTCTCTATCCCTCTCTATACATCTCTCTCTCCCTCTCTATCTCTCTCTCTATACATCTCTCTATCCCTCTCTATACATCTCTCTCTCCCTCTCTATCTCTCTCTATCCCCTCTTATACATCTCTCTCTCCCTCTCTATCTCTCTCTCTATACATCTCTCTATCCCTCTCTATATATCTCTCTCTCCCTCTCTATCTCTCTCTCTATACATCTCTCTATCCCTCTCTATACATCTCTCTCTCCCTCTCTATCTCTCTCTATCCCTCTCTATACATCTCTCTTTCCCTCTCTATCTCTCTCTCTATAAATCTCTCTATCCCTCTCTATACATCTCTCTCCCTCTCTATCTCTCTCTCTATACATCTCTCTATCCCTCTCTATCTCTCTCTCTATACATCTCTCTCTCCCTCTCTATCTCTCTCTATATACATCTCTCTCTCCCTCTCTATCTCTCTCTCTCTATACATCTCTCTCTCTATATATATATACATCTCTCTCTCCCTCTCTATCTCTCTCTCTATACATCTCTCTCTCCCTCTCTATCTCTCTCTCTATACATCTCTCTCCCTCTCTATCTCTCTCTATACATCTCTCTCTCCCTCTCTATCTCTCTCTATACATCTCTCTCTATACATCTCTCTCTCCCTCTCTATCTCTCTCTCTATACATCTCTCTCTCTCTCTCTCTTTCTCTCTCTCTCTCTCTCCTTTCCTCTTTCTCTCCCTCTCACTCTCTCTCCACCTCTCTCTGTCTCCCTCTCTATCTCTCTCTCTCTATACATCTCTCTCTCCCTCTCTATCTCTCTCTATACATCTCTCTCTCCCTCTCTATCTCTCTCTATACATCTCTCTCTTCCTCTCTATCTCTCTCTATACATCTCTCTCTCCCTCTCTATCTCTCTCTCTATACATCTCTCTCTCTCTCTTTCCTTTCCTCTTTCTCTCCCTCTCTCCCTCTCTTTCCACCTCTCTCTGTCTCCCTCTCTCCCTCTCTATCTCTCTCTCTATACATCTCTCTCTCTCTCTTTCCTTTCCTCTTTCTCTCCCTCTCTCCCTCTCTTTCCACCTCTCTCTGTCTCCCTCTCTCCCTCTCTATCTCTCTCTCTATACATCTCTCTCTCTCTTTCCTTTCCTCTTTCTCTCCCTCTCTCCCTCTCTTTCCACCTCTCTCTGTCTCCCTCTCTCCCTCTCTATCTCTCTCTCTATACATCTCTCTCTCTCTCTCTCTTTCCTTTCTTCTTTCTCTCCCTCTCTTTCCACCTCTCTCTGTCTCCCTCTCTCCCTCTCTATCTCTCTCTCTATACATCTCTCTCTCCCTCTCTCTCTTTCCTTTCCTCTTTCTCTCCCTCTCTCCCTCTCTTTCCACCTCTCTCTGTCTCCCTCTCTCCCTCTCTATCTCTCTCTATACATCTCTCTCTATATATACATCTCTCTCTCTCTCTCTCTCTCTCTCTCTCTCTCTCTCTCTCTCCTTTCCTCTTTCTCTCCCTCTCACTCTCTCCACCTCTCTCTGTCTCCCTCTCTATCTCTCTCTTTCTATACATCTCTCTCTCTCTATACATCTCTCTCTCCCTCTCTATACATCTATCTCCCTCTCTTTCTCTATCTACCTCTCCCTCTCTTTCCCTCCATCTCTCTCTCTATACATCTCTCTCTCCCTTTCTCTCTCTCTCTCTCTACCTCTCCCTCTCTTTCCCTCCCTTTCTCTCTCCCAATCTCCCTCCTTCTCTCTCTCTCCCTCTCTCCTTCTCACTCTCCACCTCCTCTCTCTACCTGTCTCTCTTTCTATCTCTACCTCTCCCTCTCTCTCTCTTCCTCTCACCCTCTCTCTCTCCCTCTCTCTTCCTTTCTCTCTACCTCTCCCTCTCTCTCTCTACCTCTCACCCTCTCTCTCTCCCTCTCTCTTCCTTTCTCTCTACCTCTCCCTCTCTCTCTATGTCTACCTCGCTCTTCCTCTCTCTCTTTTTTCTCACTCCATCTATCTCTCTATCTCTCTCTATCTCCATCTTTCTTAGTCTCTCTCTCTCTCTCTGTGTCTCTCTACTTCTCTACATCTCTCCATCTCTCCCTGTCCTTCTCTGTCTTTCTCTCCCTCTCTCTCCTTCTCGCTCTACCGTCCCCTACCTGTGTCTCTCTCTCTCTCTTTCTCTCCCTCTCTCTCGTCTTTCTCCCTTTTTTTCTCTCCCTCTCTCCCTCCTTCTCTCACTTTCCCTCTCTCATTCTCGCTCCCCCATATCTACCTGTCTCTCTTCCTATCTCTGCCTCTCTCCCCTCTCTCCCCCTCTCTCTACCTCTCTCACTCTCCCTCTCTCTCTCTTTCTCTCCACCTCTCTCTCTCTCCCTCTCTCTCTTTCTCTCTACCCCTCTCTCCCTCTTCCTTTCTTTCTCTCTTTATTTTTCCCTCTCTCTACCTCTCTCTCCCCCTACCTGTCTCCCTCTTTCTATCTCTCTCTCTCCCTTTCTCTCTCTCTCTCTCCTTTCCTCTCTTTCTATCCCTTTCTCTGTCTCTCTCTCCCTCTCCCAATCTCTCCTTCCCTCTCTCTCTCTCTCTCTCTCTCTCTCTCTCTCTTTCTCTCCCGCTCTCCATCCTTCTCTCTCTCTCTCTCTCCTTCTCGCTCTACCGTCCCCTACCTGTGTCTCTCTCTCTCTTTCTCTCCCTCTCTCTCCGTCTTTCTCCCTTTTTTCTCTCCCTCTCTCCCTCCTTCTCTCACTTTCCCTCTCTCATTCTCGCTCCCCCCTCTCTCTACCTGTCTCTCTTCCTATCTCTGCCTCTCTCCCCCTCTCTCTACCTCTTTCACTCTCCCTCTCTCTCTCTTTCTCTCCACCTCTCTCTCTCTCCCTCTCTCTCTTTCTCTCTACCCCCTCTCCCTCTTCCCTTCTTTCTCTCTTTATTTTTCCCTCTCTCTACCTCTCTCTCCCCCTACCTGTCTCCCTCCTTCTATCTCTCTCTCTCTCTTCCTTTCTATCTCTCTCTCTCTTTCCCTCCCTCTTTTTCTATCCCTTTCTCTGTCTCTCTCCCTCTCCCAATCTCTCCTTCCCTCTCTCTCTCTACCTCTCTCTCTCTTTCTCTCCCGCTCTCCATCCTTCTCTCTCTCTCTCTCTCTCTCTCTCTCTCTCTCTCTCTTTCTCTCCCGCTCTCCATCCTTCTCTCTCTCTCTCTCTCCTTCTCGCTCTACCGTCCCCTACCTGTCTCTCTCTCTCTCTCTCTCTCTCCCTCTCTCTCCCTCTCTCTCCCTTTTTTCTCTCCCTCTCTCCCTCCTTCTCTCACTTTCCCTCTCTCATTCTCGCTCCCCCCTATCTACCTGTCTCTCTTCCTATCTCTGCCTCTCTCCCCCTCTCTCCCCCTCTCTCTACCTCTCTCACTCTCCCTCTCTCTCTCTTTCTCTCCACCTCTCTCTCTCTCCCTCTCTCTCATTCTCGCTCCCCCCTCTGTCTACCGGTCTCTCTTCCTATCTCTACCTCTCTCCCCCTCTCTCTACCTCTCTCTCTCTTTCTCTCCACCTCTCTCTCTCTCCCTCTCTCTCTTTCTCTCTACCCCTCTCTCCCTCTTCCTTTCTTTCTCTCTTTATTTTTCCCTCTCTCTACCTCTCTCTCCCCCTACCTGTCTCCCTCCTTCTCTCTCTCTCTCTCTTTCTCTCTCCCTCTCCCAATCTCTCCTTCCCTCTCTCTCTCTACCTCTCTTTCTCTCTTTCTCTCCCGCTCTCCATCCTTCTCTCTCTCTCTCTCTCTCTCTCTCTCTGTCTGTAGGTGCTGGTCTCTCTGGATGTGGAGTGTGTGTGGAGCTGAGTGATGCTGTGTGTGTTTATGTGTTTGTTTTTGTGCTCTTGCGCTCCATTTGTGTTTTATTAGTCAGATTGATGTTCCTCCGCTCGCGTCTATTTCTGAGCTCGCTGTTAATTCCGTTCACAGCTACTCGGGGAGGAAACCGTGTTAGAGAAATACGGTACTGAGTGGTTAACGCTGCCGGTCGCTGGTCGAGAACAGCTCTGCGGCGGCGGCTGAATGGCGAGCGGGGCCGGTGAAAGAAGAAGAGTCGTGTTTATCGCCGTCGGCAGCTCAAGGTGAACGGTTTAATAAACGTCATTAGTCGTGTAGCTGACCTGTGTAGTGCACTGCGGAGGGAGGGTGAACAGAAGGAATGTGAAGTGCTCTCAGTGTGAACTCCGTGTTGGGCTGAATAGCTGTGCAACATATATAATCATTTACTGCCGTCATAGAGCTTTAGAGCACTAGAGTGAAACGAGATCATGAATAATTCACTGAGCTCTGCTCTGATTGGCCGGTTGATCAAAATAAAATGACCCTCTGTGTAAATAAGCTCCGCCCTCATGTTATTCAGTTAGACAATTGTTCTGGTATCCCAGGTGATTGCAAGGTTTTACCAGGCCATTGCTCTGGTATCCCAGGTGGTTGCAAGGTTTTACCAGGCCATTGCTCTGGTATCCCAGGTGGTTGCAAGGTTTTACCAGGCCATTGCTCTGGTATCCCAGGTGGTTGCAAGCTTTTACCTGGCCATTGCTCTGGTATCCCAGGTGGTTGCAAGGTCTTCGAGGCCATTGCTATGCTTTCTCAGGAGGTTGCAAAGTTTTGCCAGGACATTGCTATAGTATTCCAAGTGGTATCTAGAGGGGGGGTTGCAAGGTCTTACTAGGCAATTGTTCTGGTATCCCAGGTGATTGCAAGGTTTTACCAGGCCATTGCTCTGGTATCCCAGGTGGTTGCAAGGTTTTACCAGGCCATTGCTCTGGTATCCCAGGTGGTTGCAAGCTTTTACCAGGCCATTGCTCTGGTATCCCAGGTGGTTGCAAGGACTTACAAGGTCATTGCTCCGTTATCTTGTGGGGGTTGCAATGTTTTAATAGGCCTTTGCTATGATCTCCCAGGTGGTTGCAATATTTTACTAGGCAATTGCTCTGGTATCCCAGGTGGTTGCAAGGTTTTACTGGGCCGTTACTATATAGGGTTTTATTAGGTCATTGCTATAATATCCCAAATGGTTGCAAAAGTCTCAGCAGCAGACACAATCAAAAAGTCAGCAAAAGAACCAATTAGAGAGTCAGCAGCAGAACCAATCAGAGTCTCAGCAGCAGAACAAATCAGAGTCTCAGCAGCAGAACAAATCAGAGTCTCAGTGGTAGAACTAATCAGAGTATCAGCAGCAGAACCAATCAGAGAGTCAGCATCAGAACCAATCAGAGTCTCAGCAGCAGAACCAATCAGAGAGTCAGCATCAGAACCAATCACAGTCTTAGCAGCAGAACCAATCAGAGAGTCAGCAGCAGAACCAATCAGAGTCTTGGTGGTAGAACTAATCAGAGTATCAGCAGCAGAACCAATCAGAGAGTCAGCAGCAGAACCAATCAGAGTCTTGGTGGTAGAACTAATCAGAGTATCAGCAGCGGAACCAATCAGAGTCTCAGTGGCAGAACCAATCAGAGTGTTAGCAGCAGAACCAATCAGAGTCTCAGCGGCAGAACCAATCAGAGTCTCAGCGGTAGAACTAATCAAAGTCTTCAATCAGAGTTGGGACAACAGACTGTAGAGGCTTCGTGATCTCACTCGTGTTCCGAGAGAAACTGCAGCTCATATATCCAGCTAAATGCTTTTACTGGGATATGAACTGAAGCTCAATCACAGTTTATGTTACTGTGTAAATGTATTAAATGCCAGTATTAATATTTCTTACTGCAGCCATTAGACTCTGGCTGGCGCTGTCAAGCTCTTCAGCTCCCTCTGTTTTATCGTGTGAACAGAGCATCGTATTCTGGTCTTCACCCAACTGGACCGCCTCGATTCATGAGGGAGTTCAACACCGAGCCTGTGTTTCTCAGTGCACTGTAGCTGCACTGTCTGCCTGCTTTAACAGTTTACTCTGGTAAACAACGCCAGACGAGCAATGAAACCAAGCATTTTGGCACATCGGGGCATATTATTGGCTAAACATGAGCGACCTGACTAGTTACATTCGAACTGGTTAAACAACCCACATACATCAATTAACATTTAATACAGCTGCTATGATGGCTATACTCATAGAATGTCTGAGGCTGAACCTGGTGGCGTGCAGGTCAAGCCACACACTGAAACGTGAGTAAAGTTGAAGAGCCAGCTGGCATTTGCTCTTTCTGTGTTAACCCTTTGATGCCCAACCTGGGTCCAACGTGATCCGACTGAGATTTTATTCTCTGTATCTTTGCAATAAATGAATTTCGAAATTCGAGCTTCCATGAATTCTTCATTGTACCTGTTTCCTGATTTAAATGTTTTTATTTATTTATTTTTTATTAACCATTATGTGTTCACTATGGAGTTTGATAGGATGTGTTGATGTTTGTACACATGTGCAGTGAGGAACATATTATTATATACAAACACAGTTTTTGTTCATGAATTAAAAAAATAAGAATTTAAATAAGAATTTAAGATCAAAAACAAGCATTTTATTGAACACTTGGAACATTAAATAATGAAAAGAACTGATTTTAATAGATTTACCAAAGAGACACAGGAAATGAATACGGGTCCCATGTTGTGCATTAGGAGGGGTTTGCTTAGCTTGTGCATCGAAGGGTTAAAGGTTAATAACATAGTGGTCATGGACTCATTTGTCGAATATTTGGACCCCGACCACATACGCGCTGCCTCCAATTACTCTAATGCCCTCCAGCCCACCTCCAGCCCTCTCGTTTCAAGGGTTAAACAGCAGACCTCAATAAAACCAGTTTTCAAAATCAAATCAAAGTTTATTTGTCACGTACAAAGTTATACACGGTGCAGTGAGATGCTTTGATGACTGTCGGCTCACGTGAACAACACCAAAGTATAGAGTATCTGAAATATTAATAATAATAAACAAGAAGAAGAAGAAGGAAATGAATAGAAATAAAAGTGAATAATAAACTATAGGACTATAATGAGCAGTGGGGGTGAGAATTGTTGAATAAATTGCAAAATGTGCACCAACCGGATGAGATGAATAACAGAAATGAATGAAAGTGTGACCAGTGCTAAGCAACTGAGCAGAATATCATCACAAGCATCTCCAAAACGGCAACTTCACAGGAGAGCCCAAAAACTGTCCTTACTTTCAATGCAAGTCAATGGAACCAGAAATGTTTCCAAGCAATTTTGGAGTGTTTCTATTGGTCCATTCATCATGAAATTTATAAACAGTGTAAACAGTGGCTTTCAGGTTCAAATGATGATGAAAAATAAAAATAGACAAAACGTACTACACCACCGTACTAACCACTACACCACCGTACTAACCACTACACCACCATACTAACCACTACAGCACCATACTAACCACTACACCACCATACTAACCACTACACCACCGTACTAACCACTACACCACTATACTAACCACTACACCACCATACTAACCAGTACACCACCATACTAACCACTACACCACCATACTAACCACTACACCACCATACTAACCACTACACCACCATACTAACCACTACACCACCGTACTAACCACTACACCACCATACTAACCACTACACCACCATACTAACCACTACACCACCATACTAACAACTACACCACCATACTGACCACTACACCACCGTACTAACCACTACACCACCATACTAACCACTACACCACTATACTAACCACTACACCACCATACAAACCACTACACCACCATACTAACCACTACAGCACTATACTAACCACTACACCACCATACTAACCACTACACCACCATACTAACCACTACACCACTATACTAACCACTACACCACCATACTAACCACTACACCACCGTACTAACCACTACACCACTATACTAACCACTACACCACCATACTAACCACTACACCACCATACTAACCACTACACCACCATACTAACCACTACACAACCGTACTAACCACTAAACCACCATACTAACCACTACACCACCATACTAACCACTACACCACCATACTAACCACTACACCACCGTACTAACCACTACACAACCGTACTAACCACTAAACCACCATACTAACCACTACACCACCATACTAACCACTACACCACCATACTAACCAGTACACCACCATACTAACCACTACACCACCATACTAACCACTACACCACCATACTAACCACTACACCACCGTACTAACCACTACACCACCGTACTAACCACTACACCACCGTACTAACCACTACACCACCATACTAACCACTACACCACTATACTGACCACTACACCACTATACTAACCACTACACCACCATACTAACCACTACACCACCATACTAACCAGTACACCACTGTGCCGTCCTTTACAGTCTTGTATTAGTGTAATCACAATAAGGCTGAAAACACAGAAAAACAGCATCCTATATTATTATTATTATTATTATTATTATTATTATTACTATTATTATTATTATTAGTATTGGATGTTTTGTTGGATGTGAGTTTAAATGCACTTTTAAACCCACCTAATTTCTTCATGTTAAATCTTTTCCTGCTGGCTCGGTAATGCATCGTATCGGAGGCACAAAGTAGATGATATTCCTGTTATTTCCTCTCATTTCGGAGTCGCCAGCTAAATTAACCTCACTCGGAATGACTTCCCCACGTTTATTTATTTCTTTCCCCTCAAACGCATTTTGTTTTTCTCTTTTTCACTTCAGCGATAATCATTAAATGGAATTGTAATTAACTTTCAGAGCTTCAGTGTTTTTGGCACAAAGCGAACACAAGCCGCCTCGTTCAAGCTCCGGCGTCTGGGAGCAGAGGATGATGGGATTTGCGGTTTTTGGTTAAAAAAACAACCCAAAAATTTGGAGGGGATTAACCACGGAGTGAATTATTTCCTCTGTATCTTCAGCTTACTGTCAATTTAATTACACCTTGTAGAAAGATTACTTCGCCTGCTTTGAGATGCTGTGTGTTAACCCCTTCACGTCCAGCATCTGCATTCAACGTAATGAGGAAAGATGCCTCACAGTGGTGGCGAATGGAACCAGACGTCCACATGTAACCACTCCCCCACAGAATGATATAACTTGAAATGTTTATTAATATACTGTCTGATCTCTGATACACTGTTTTGGGACCGATACAAGTTTGGGCCTAAAACTTGGAACTAAATTTGTGTTGTAGACCACCATATGACTACTTGGAAACCACATTGAGATCCTGAATATATGACATGCTATATATTTGGATAGGAAGGTGTGTAAGGTGAATTCCCAGTCTGGGAATTGAACCCCAATCTAGAGTATGGAGGGCAGCAACATAACCCACTACACTATACTAATCACTCTGGTTAGTATAGTATAGTGGGTTACTCTGCATGCTGTAGACTCCATGCTGTAGACTGTGGTTCAATTCCCAGGCTGGGTAACCACCATACAGTATACCAACAAGAGTCCTTGGGTAAGACTCCTAACACTACCTTCACCTACCTGTGTACAGGTAGACTGTAACACTACCTTCACCTACCTGTGTACAGGTAGACTGTAACACTACCTTCACCTACCTGTGTACAGGTAAACTGTATCACTACATTCACCTACCTGTGTACAGGTAAACCGTATCACTACATTCACCTACCTGTGTACAGGTAACCTGTAACACTACCTTCACCTACCTGTGTACAGGTAGACTGTAACACTACCTTCACCTACCTGTGTACAGGTAAACTGTATCACTACATTCACCTACCTGTGTACAGGTAACCTGTAACACTACCTTCACCTACCTGTGTACAGGTAAACTGTAACACTACCTTCACCTACCCGTGTACAGGTAAACTGTAACACTACCTTCACCTACCTGTGTACAGGTAAACTGTAACACTACCTTCACCTACCTGTGTACAGGTAAACTGTAACACTACCTTCACCTACCTGTGTACAGGTAAACTGTAACACTACCTTCACCTACCTGTGTACAGATAAACTGTATCACTACCTTCACCTACCTGTGTACAGGTAAACTGTATCACTACCTTCACCTACCTGTGTACAGGTAAACTGTAACACTACCTTCACCTACCTGTGTACAGGTAACCTGTAACACTACCTTCACCTACCTGTGTACAGATAACCTGTAACACTACCTTCACCTACCTGTGTGCAGGTTACCTGTAACACTACTTTCACCTACCTGTGTACAGGTAAACTGTAACACTAACTTCACCTACCTGTGTACAGGTAACCTGTAACACTACCTTCACCTACCTGTGTACAGGTAGACTGTAACACTACCTTCACCTACCTGTGTACAGGTAAACTGTAACACTACCTTCACCTACCTGTGTACAGATAAACTGTAACACTACCTTCACCTACCTGTGTATAGGTAAACTGTAACACTCCCTTCACCTACCTGTGTACAGGTAAACTGTAACACTACCTTCACCTACCTGTGTACAGGTAAACTGTAACACTACCTTCACCTACCCGTGTACAGGTAAACTGTAACACTACCTTCACCTACCTGTGTACAGGTAACCTGTAACACTACCTTCACCTACCTGTGTACAGGTAGACTGTAACACTACCTTCACCTACCTGTGTACAGGTAAACTGTAACACTACCTTCACCTACCTGTGTACAGATAAACTGTAACACTACCTTCACCTACCTGTGTATAGGTAAACTGTAACACTCCCTTCACCTACCTGTGTACAGGTAAACTGTAACACTACCTTCACCTACCTGTGTACAGGTAAACTGTAACACTACCTTCACCTACCCGTGTACAGGTAAACTGTAACACTACCTTCACCTACCCGTGTACAGGTAAACTGTAACACTACCTTCACCTACCCGTGTACAGGTAAACTGTAACACTACCTTCACCTACCTGTGTACAGGTAAACTGTAACACTACCTTCACCTACCTGTGTACAGGTCAGCTGTAGATCTCCAGGACCAGGATTCTGATGGTCTGCTGTAGAAGGTTATGTGCACATGAACCTAAATGCTGTATAACTATTACATTTGTTCCTGTCAGTCTACGTCCAAGTGAGCGACCAATCAGGAGCCTCGTATAAGAAAATATTTTCCCAGTGAGCTCTGCGAGTGAGAATAAGTGAGTGTTAGTAACTTTCAAAGCCAGTCGAGTTCCTCTGGATGAGGGAATTAACAGCTCTGAAGACATGCTGTACACCGCGGTGGCATTTTACATACACGTCCGAATTTCACCGCCTTATTTAATAGGCTGACATTTGGGAAAAGGTCGTGGCCTTTCTCGATTGGTTCGCTACCTCCAATGTCAATTTCTCAGCAGTGAAAGGCCAGTTAGCAGCAGGGGGAGGCCGCAGGCGGGGGCCGAGAGAGGGGTGGCGGTCGGTCCAGAGCGATTGATCCGCGTTTACATCGCTCTGATCTTCACCATCTGCTGCCCTCGTTCATACTCGCTCGGCTGGTTTCATCCCAAATCACACTGTGTGTTTGGACTTCCCCTAGAAAGAAGCCCCAGAGGACTCCAGGTGTCTGCTCGCATGCATTCACTGAGCACAGTATTAGGAGAACTACACTAATACTAGGTACACACATCTCTCACACATATCTCATATATACTCTCTCTCACTCTCTCTCTCTCTCTCTTTCTCTCTCTCATATATATACTCCCTCTTTCTTCTTTCTCTCTATCTCATATATACTCCCCCTCTCTCTCTCATATATGTACTCCTGCTCTCTTTCTCTCTCACACATATCCCATATATACTCCCTCTCTCTCTCTCTCTCTCTCTCTCCCTCTCTTTCTCTCTCTTGTATGTCTTGTATATATTCTCTCTCTCTCTCTCTCTCTCATATACACTCCCTTTCTCTTTCTCTCCCTTTCTCTCTCATATATATATACCCCCTCTCTCTTTCTCTCTCTGTCATATATCTCATATATACTCTCTCTCTCATATATACTCCCTTTCTCTTTCTCTCACTCTCTCTTTCTCATATATATTCCTATTCTCTTTCTCTCTCTTTCTCTCTTATTTATATACTCCCTCTCTCTTTCTCTTTCTGTCATATATCTCATAATTACTATCTCTCTCTCTCCCTCTCTCATATATCTCATATATACTCTCTCTCCCTCTCTCATATATCTCATATATACTCTCTCTCTCATATATACTCCCTTTCTCTTTCTCTCACTCTCTCTTTCTCATATATATTCCTATTCTCTTTCTCTCTCTTTCTCTCTTATTTATATACTCCCTCTCTCTTTCTCTTTCTGTCATATATCTCATAATTACTATCTCTCTCTCTCCCTCTCTCATATATCTCATATATACTCTCTCTCACTCTCTCTCTCTCTCTCTTTCTCTCTCTCATATATATACTCCCTCTTTCTTCTTTCTCTCTATCTCATATATACTCCCCCTCTCTCTCTCATATATGTACTCCTGCTCTCTTTCTCTCTCACACATATCCCATATATACTCCCTCTCTCTCTCTCTCTCTCTCCCTCTCTTTCTCTCTCTTGTATGTCTTGTATATATTCTCTCTCTCTCTCTCTCTCTCTCTCTCTCTCTCTCATATACACTCCCTTTCTCTTTCTCTCCCTTTCTCTCTCATATATATATACTCCCTCTCTCTTTCTCTCTCTGTCATATATCTCATATATACTCTCTCTCTCATATATACTCCCTTTCTCTTTCTCTCACTCTCTCTTTCTCATATATACTCCTATTCTCTTTCTCTCTCTTTCTCTCTTATTTATATACTCCCTCTCTCTTTCTCTCTCTTTCTCTCTCTCATATATATACTCCCTCTTTCTTCTTTCTCTCTATCTCATATATACTCCCCCTCTCTCTCTCATATATGTACTCCTGCTCTCTTTCTCTCTCACATATCCCATATATACTCCCTCTCTCTCTCTCTCCCTCTCTTTCTCTCTCTTGTATGTATTGTATATACTCTCTCTCTCTCTCTCATATACACTCCCTTTCTCTTTCTCTCCCTTTCTCTCTCATATATATATACTCCCTCTCTCTTTCTCTCTCTGTCATATATCTCATATATACTCTCTCTCTCATATATACTCCCTTTCTCTTTCTCTCACTCTCTCTTTCTCATATATACTCCTATTCTCTTTCTCTCTCTTTCTCTCTTATTTATATACTCCCTCTCTCTTTCTCTCTCTTTCTCTCTCTCATATATATACTCCCTCTTTCTTCTTTCTCTCTATCTCATATATACTCCCCCTCTCTCTCTCATATATGTACTCCTGCTCTCTTTCTCTCTCACATATCCCATATATACTCCCTCTCTCTCTCTCTCCCTCTCTTTCTCTCTCTTGTATGTCTTGTATATACTCTCTCTCTCTCTCTCTCTCTCATATACACTCCCTTTCTCTTTCTCTCCCTTTCTCTCTCATATATATATACCCCCTCTCTCTTTCTCTCTCTGTCATATATCTCATATATACTCTCTCTCTCATATATACTCCCTTTCTCTTTCTCTCACTCTCTCTTTCTCATATATACTCCTATTCTCTTTCTCTCTCTTTCTCTCTTATTTATATACTCCCTCTCTCTTTCTCTTTCTGTCATATATCTCATAATTACTATCTCTCTCTCTCCCTCTCTCATATATCTCATATATACTCTCTCTCCCTCTCTCATATATCTCATATATACTCTCTCTCCCTCTCTCATATATCTCATATATACTTCCTCTCTCTTTCTTTATCTCTCTCATATATCTCATATATACTTCCTCTCTCTTTCTTTATCTCTCTCATATATCTCATATATACTCTCTCTCTTTCTTTATCTCTCTCATATATCTCATATATACTCTCTCTCTTTCTTTATCTCTCTCATATATCTCATATATACTCTCTCTCTTTCTTTATCTCTCTCATATATCTCATATATACTCTCTCTCTCTCATATCTCATATATACTCTCTCTCTCTCTCTCATATATCTCATATATACTCTCTCTCTCTTTTTTTATCTCTCTCATATATCTCATATATACTCTCTCTCTCGTTCTCTATCTCTCTCATATATCTCATATATACTCTCTCTCTTTCTTTATCTCTCTCATATATCTCATATATACTTCCTCTCTCTTTCTTTATCTCTCTCATATATCTCATATATACTCTCTCTCTTTCTTTATCTCTCTCATATATCTCATATATACTCTCTCTCTTTCTTTATCTCTCTCATATATCTCATATATACTCTCTCTCTTTCTTTATCTCTCTCATATATCTCATATATACTCTCTCTCTTTCTTTATCTCTCTCATATATCTCATATTTACTCTCTCTCTTTCTTTATCTCTCTCATATATCTCATATATACTCTCTCTCTTTCTTTATCTCTCTCATATATCTCATATTTACTCTCTCTCTTTCTTTATCTCTCTCATATATCTCATATTTACTCTCTCTCTTTCTTTATCTCTCTCATATATCTCATATATACTCTCTCTCTCGTTCTCTATCTCTCTCATATATCTCATATATACTCTCTCTCTCTCTCATATATCTCATATATACTCTCTCTCTCTTTCTTTATCTCTCTCATATATCTCATATATACTCTCTCTCTCTCTCTATCTCTCTCATATATCTCATATATACTCTCTCTCTTTCTTTATCTCTCTCATATATCTCATATATACTCTCTCTCTCATATCTCATATATACACTCTCTCTCTCTCTCTATCTCTCTCATATCTCATATATACTCTCTCTCTCTCATATCTCATATATACTCTCTCTCTCATATCTCATATATACTCTCTCTCTCTCTCTATCTATCTCATATATTTCATATATACTCTCTCTCTCTCATATATCTCATATATACTCTCTCTCTCTCTCTCTTTTTTTTATCTCTCTCATATATCTCATATATACTCTCTCTCTTTATCTCTCTCATATATCTCATATATACTCTCTCTCTCTTTCTCCCTCTCTTATCTCATATTTACTCTCTCTCTCTCTCTCTCTCTCTCATATATCTCATATATACTTCCTCTCTCTTTCTTTATCTCTCTCATATATCTCATATATACTTCCTCTCTCTTTCTTTATCTCTCTCATATATCTCATATATACTCTCTCTCTTTCTTTATCTCTCTCATATATCTCATATATACTCTCTCTCTTTCTTTATCTCTCTCATATATCTCATATATACTCTCTCTCTTTCTTTATCTCTCTCATATATCTCATATATACTTCCTCTCTCTTTCTTTATCTCTCTCATATATCTCATATTTACTCTCTCTCTCTCATATCTCATATATACTCTCTCTCTCTTTCTCCCTCTCTTATCTCATATTTACTCTCTCTCTCTCTCTCTCTCATATATCTCATATATACTTCCTCTCTCTTTCTTTATCTCTCTCATATATCTCATATTTACTCTCTCTCTTTCTTTATCTCTCTCATATATCTCATATATACTCTCTCTCTCTCTCTCTCTCTCTCTCTCTCTCTCTCTCTCTCTCTCTCTCTCTCTCTCTCTCTCTCTCTCTCTCTCTGAGCTGATGATGTTGCTGTAATTGTGCAGTCTCTCATTTCTCTCCGCAGATTGATTTGATATCATTCTTGCTCCTTTCGATCCGTTCTTTTCAGACGTACTTCATTGTGATCGTTATTTATCTGAGGTTTGATGTTAATCTTGGTTTTTGACTCGCGTTATTGATACATTTGCCGCGTGCGCAGCCCGACATCAATCAATTTCCGTGTAATTTAGCTCCATAAGCGCGCTGCTCAGGACATTACGCTCAAACGTAACTTCATTTAAGCAGCCGAGCTCGTCTCACAGAGGAAACGGAGGAAACTCTTTGAGGACAGTGAAGTATTGAGTTCCGGAACTCTCGCGTCACCTGGATCTTTCAGTGATGAGCACGAACATCGATCGGCCGGTAATTTCTCTAATCTTCATTCTGTACCTGTCACATCATGCCCCTCTTCCTGAAGGTGTAGTGCTGAGAGGAGATCTTCGCCCGTCAATAAACAACTCTCAGAGTTATTGAATTAATCAGAGCGCTGAGGGGAGTCTTCATCCTAATCATCATCATCATCATTATTATTTTCTTCTTCTTCTTTTTCTCGTCTGCATTATCACCATCACTGTCATCACCATGTTCTGCTTCATAACTCACCACTAACACTATAAACATCACCACTAACACTATAACCCACACATCACTATAATTAACATCATCATCATCATCATCACTACAACCAGCACCACTAACACTATAACCCACACATCACTATAATTAACATCATCATCATCATCACTACAACCAGCACCATCACCACTAACACTATAACCAACACATCACTATAATTAACATCATCATCATCATCATCATCATCACTACAACCAGCACCACTAACACTATAACCAACACATCACTATAATTAACATCATCATCATCATCATCACTACAACCAGCACCACTAACACTATAACCAACACATCACTATAATTAACATCATCATCATCATCACTACAACCAGCACCATCACCACTAACACTATAACCCACACATCACTATAATTAACATCATCATCATCATCATCATCATCATCATCATCATCACTACAACCAGCACCACTAACACTATAACCCACACATCACTATAATTAACATCATCATCATCATCATCACTACAACCAGCACCACTAACACTATAACCAACACATCACTATAATTAACATCATCATCATCATCATCACTACAACCAGCACCACTAACACTATAACCCACACATCACTATAATTAACATCATCATCATCATCACTACAACCAGCACCATCACCACTAACACTATAACCCACACATCACTATAATTAACATCATCATCATCATCATCATCATCATCATCATCACTACAACCAGCACCACTAACACTATAACCAACACATCACTATAATTAACATCATCATCATCATCATCACTACAACCAGCACCATCACCACTAACACTATAACCAACACATCACTATAATTAACATCATCATCATCACTATAACCAGCACCATCACCACTAACACTATAACCAACACATCACTATAATTAACATCATCATCATCATCATCATCATCATCATCATCATCATCATCGTCATCATCACTACAACCAGCACCACTAACACTATAACCCACACATCACTATAATTAACATCATCATCATCATCATCACTACAACCAGCACCATCACCACTAACACTATAACCAACACATCACTATAATTAACATCATCATCATCATCATCATAATCATCATCATCATCATCATCATCATCATCATCATCATCACTACAACCAGCACCATCACCACTAACACTATAACCAACACATCACTATAATTAACATCATCATCATCACTGTAACCAGCACCATCACCACTAACACTATAACCAACACATCACTATAATTAACATCATCATCATCATCATCATCATCATCATCATCATCATCATCATCATCATCATCATCATCATCATCACTACAACCAGCACCACTAACACTATAACCCACACATCACTATAATTAACATCATCATCATCATCACTACAACCAGCACCATCACCACTAACTCTATAACCAACACATCACTATAATTAACATCATCATCATCATCATCATCATCATCATCATCATAATCACTACAACCAGCACCATTACCACTAACACTATAACCAACACATCACTATAATTAACATCATCATCATCATCACTACAACCAGCACCATCACCACTAACACTATAACCAACACATCACTATAATTAACATCATCATCATCATCACTACAACCAGCACCATTACCACTAACACTATAACCAACACATCACTATAATTAACATCATCATCATCATCATCATCATCACTACAACCAGTACCATTACCACTAACACTATAACCAACACATCACTATAATCATCATCATCATCATCATCATCATCATCATCATCATCATCATCATCATCACTACAACCAGCACCATTACCACTAACACTATAACCAACACATCACTATAATTAACATCATCATCATCATCATCATCATCATCATCATCATCACTACAACCAGCACCATCACCACTAACACTATAACCAACACATCACTGTAATTACCATCATCATCATCATCATCACTACAACCAGCACCATCACCACTAACAATATAACCAACACATCACTATAATTAACATCATCATCATCATCACTATAACCAGCACCATCACCACTAACACTATAACCAACACATCACTATAATTAACATCATCATCATCATCATCATCATCATCATCATCATCATCACTTCAACCAGCACCATTACCACTAACACTATAACCAACACATCACTATAATTAACATCATCATCATCATCATCATCATCATCATCATCACTACAACCAGCACCATCACCACTAACACTATAACCAACACATCACTATAATTAACATCATCATCATCTCTACAACCAGCACCATCACCACTAACACTATAACCAACACATCACTATAATTAACATCATCATCATCATCATCATCATCATCATCATCATCACTACAACCAGCACCATCACCACTAACACTATAACCAACACATCACTATAATTAACATCATCATCATCACTACAACCAGCACCATCACCACTAACACTATAACCAACACATCACTATAATTAACATCATCATCATCACTATAACCAGCACCATCACCACTAACACTATAACCAACACATCACTATAATTAACATCATCACCATCACTACAACCAGCACCATCACCACTAACACTATAACCAACACATCACTATAATTAACATCATCATCATCATCATCATCATCATCATCATCATCATCATCACTACAACCAGCACCATTACCACTAACACTATAACCAACACATCACTATAATTAACATCATCATCGTCATCATCATCATCATCATCACTACAACCAGCACCATCACCACTAACACTATAACCAACACATCACTATAATTAACATTATCATCATCATCATCATCATCATCACTACAACCAGCACCATTACCACTAACACTATAACCAACACATCACTATAATTAACATTATCATCATCATCATCATCATCATCATCATCACTACAACCAGCACCATTACCACTAACACTATAACCAACACATCACTATAATTAACATTATCATCATCATCATCATCATCATCATCATCACTACAACCAGCACCATTACCACTAACACTATAACCAACACATCACTATAATTAACATCATCATCATCATCATCATCATCATCATCATCACTACAACCAGCACCATTACCACTAACACTATAACCAACACATCACTATAATTAACATCATCATCATCATCTCTAGAACCAGCACCATCACCACTAACACTATAACCAACACATCACTATAATTAACATCATCATCATCATCATCATCATCATCATCATCACTACAACCAGCACCATCACCACTAACACTATAACCAACACATCACTATAATTAACATCATCATCATCATCATCATCATCATCATCATCATCACTACAACCAGCACCATCACCACTAACACTATAACCAACACATCACTATAATTAACATTATCATCATCATCTCTAGAACCAGCACCATCACCACTAACACTATAACCAACACATCACTATAATTAACATCATCATCATCATCATCATCATCATCATCATCACCATCATCATCACTACAACCAGCACCATCACCACTAACACTATAACCAACACATCACTATAATTAACATCATCATCATCATCTCTAGAACCAGCACCATCACCACTAACACTATAACCAACACATCACTATAATTAACATCATCATCATCATCATCATCATCATCATCATCACTACAACCAGCACCATCACCACTAACACTATAACCAACACATCACTATAATTAACATTATCATCATCATCATCATCATCATCATCACTACAACCAGCACCATTACCACTAACACTATAACCAACACATCACTATAATTAACATCATCATCATCTCTAGAACCAGCACCATCACCACTAACACTATAACCAACACATCACTATAATTAACATCATCATCATCATCATCATCATCATCATCATCATCATCATCACTACAACCAGCACCATCACCACTAACACTATAACCAACACATCACTATAATTAACATCATCATCATCATCATCACTACAACCAGCACCATCACCACTAACACTATAACCAACACATCACTATAATTAACATCATCATCATCATCATCATCATCATCATCACTACAACCAGCTCTCTCCATCCCCTTTTCTCTCTCTCTCTGACTGTTTATCTCTCTCTTTCCCTCTTTGTCTATCTCTCACTCTCTCTCTCTCTTTCTCTCTCTCTCTCCTTCTCTCCCACTCTCTCTTTATCTGTCTCTCTCACCCCCTCTCTCACTCTCTCTCTCTTCTTCCCTCTCTTAGAAATGTACTTTATTTCTCTCCCTTTTTTCTTCTTTATCTATTTCTCTCTCTCCTTTCCTTCCTCCCTCTCTTTCTCTATCTGTCTCTCTCACTTCCTCTCTCACTCTCTCTCTCTTCTTCCCTCTCTTAGAAATGTACTTTTTTTCTCTCCCCATTTTTTCTTCTTTATCTATTTCTATTTTTTTCTCTCTCTATCTCTCTCTCTCTCTCATGCGCTCTCTCTCTGTCTTAGGAATCTTCTTCTTTTCTCTCCCTCTGTCTTCACTTCTTTGTCTCTCTCTCTCTCTCTCTCTCTCTCTCTCTCTCTCTCTCTCTGTCTTAGGAATTTTCTTCTTTTTCTCTCCCTCTGTCTTCACTTCTTTGCCTATTTATCTTTCTCTCTCTCTCTTGTATGTGCCGTGCTCTCTCGCCCCCCGTGGACGGACCCTGATAGCGCGGTGTGTTTGAAGTGTTCTGTGTACTGAAGCTGAAGGCTGATGTGGTTGTGAGGTGTTCAGTAATCTCAGATCTGTCCCCTCGCGGTGAGGATGACCTCCGAGCTCGTGTATGAGCGTGTGTTGTTCAGGAGGACTGTTCATTTCTAATGCGCTGTAAGTGTTGCGTGTATATATTTTCATTAGTTGCTATAGTAACTTGGCTCTCTTTGAAGAAACTCTGGGCTAAAATTACGTTTGTTCAAAGCCTTACTTACAGGAAAGTACACTACCAGTTTGGAGACACCTACAGAGTCTGTATATGTTTAACTATAAAGAGGTTTAGATCTGAATGTGTTGAGAGACGAGTGTAAAGAGTGAAGTTGGAGCCCATGTACACAAATATTCCTAAAACAAACATTTAACCATATTTAAATGTAAAAATGAGAATGTATATTTTTACAAGAGCTATAAAACCACCAAACCTGTTTATCAGAACAAGATCTCAGCATCTACACTATCTTCTTCAGTCCTGTTAGAGAAGCAGCTCATGTGGCTCCTCACGATGAAGCTGCTGGTCAGAATGTTCAACAACAAACATTCTTTAAACACAACCAGATGTTTTATTCACTAAATTGCCAAAAATGTCTCGTATATGAACTTGAGTGGCGTCCCATTCTTAATCCATAGGGTTTAATACAATGGCAGCCCAACCTTTGCAGCAACAACAGCTTCAGCTCTTATGGGAATTTTCTCCACACGGTTTAGGAGAGTGTTTATGGGAATGTTGGACCGTTCTTCCAGAAGACCATTAGTGAGGTCAGACACTGATGTTGGACGAGAAGGTCTGGCTCACAGTCTCCGCTCTAATTCATCCCAAAGGTGTTCTATCAGGTTGAGGTCAGGACTCTGTGCAGGCCAGTCAAGTTCTTCCACACCAAACTCCTCCTCCATGTCTTTATGGAGCTGCTCTGTGCACTGGTGGGCCGTCATGTTGGAACAGGAAGGGGCCGTCTCCCCAAACTGTCCCCACAAAGTTGGGAGCATGAAGTTCTCCAGAATCTCTTGGTCTGCTGAAGCATTATCTAGAACTGAGGGGCCGAGCCCACCTCCTGAAAAAATAACCCCACACCATAATCCCCCCTCCACCAAACTTTACACTCGGCACAATGCAGTCAGACAAGTACTGTTCTCCTGGCAACCACCAAACCCAGACTCATCCATCAGGTTGCCAGATGGAGAAGCATGATTGCTCACTCCAGAGAACATGTCTCCACTGCTCTAGAATCCAGTGACGGTGTGCTTTAGACCACGGCTCTAGACGCTCTGCATTGTTCTTGGTGATGTGGAGCTTGGATGCAGCTGCTCGGCCATGGAGACCCATTCCATGAAGCTCTCTACTCTCTGTTCTTGAGCTGATCTGAAGACCACATGAAGTTTGGAGGTCTGTAGTGATGGACTCAGGTTGGTGACCTCTGTGCTCTATGCTCCTCAGCATTCGCTGACCCGCTCTGTCATTGTACGTGTTCTACCACTTGGTGTCTGAGTTGCTGTCGTTCTCAATCACTTCCACTTTGTTAGAACACCACTGACAGTCCACTGTAGAATATTTAGTAGTGAGGAAACTTCACCACTGGACTTGTTGTACAGGTGGCGTCCAATCACGGTACCACGCTGGAGTTCACTGAGCTCCTGAAAGAGACCCACTTTTTACTAATGTGTGTAGAAGCAGTCTGGAGGACTAGGTTCTTGATAATGTCCACCTGTAGCCATAGAAGTGATTGGAACACCTGAATTTAATGATTTGGATGGGCGAGTGAACACTTTTGGCAATACACTGTCTGTAAAAGGTGTATTTGACATTGGAAGCAAAAAAAAAAAAAATAGATATGTTATAATTCTATGTATTATTATTATTATTATTATTATTATTATTATTATTATTATTATTATTATTATTATTATTCTGATTAATGTTATTATTACAGCAAAGGCTTTTACTTATGGATTAATACAGTTTACAATGACTAAGTGAGTTTAGAAATGTGGTACCATTGATTCCTATAATGTGTTAATATAGTTGGTAAATTAAAACATATTAAGAGTTTGTTGACTGTTGGATGTAATTAAATTATAACCTTTCAATTAAAAAAAAGAAATATATAATATATAATAATTCAGAAATATTTATTTTTATATATATTTTTAAATATACTTATTTACCAGCGTCTTTGTTTTTTGGCTGTTGTTAGTGAATGGCTAGACTTCTTCTCTTTATCAGATAAACCTATAGGCTCAAGTCCAAACAGGGAATATCCCCAAAGGGTTCAATGGCCAGAGTAATGTGTGTACGTGTGTGTGTCCTCTCGGATGGAGACTAATGGCAAGTGTGTCCAGCCCTGACAGGCCTTCATGACTCCTGTTCACACTCGACGCGTCTGTCATCCTTCACGCCGCACACACTCTGCTGACGGTGCTAAACTAAACTAAGCTAATGCTAAGCTGAGCTCTGTACCTGGCTGGTGCAACACACTGTTGAGAAGTTCCACCTTTTTGGGTCGGGTAGTCAAAATAGCCACCTGACCTACAGTAGTGTGTAACAGCCTGAGGCTCCTGAGCTGATAGTTTAAAGTCTTTATCTGATCAATAAGTGTCTGATCACCAGTAAGAACAGCAGATCTGATTAGAACAGATGTAAATAATCCTACATATAACACAAAGTAACATGAATATGTTATTGTGAGAGAAGTAGATCAGATCTTGAGCTCCAGTTTGAAGAACAAAGTTAGGTTCCAGATTTCTCCTGGACGCCCCAGACATTGTATGAATGTGTTCAGTTCCTTCAGCAGCAAATCTTGATTTAGCTTAATAAAGTACTGAGCAGTCAAAGCAGGTATTAGATGAGAACTGTAAATAATACTGGGTTGTGTCCACAAGGAGAAGCTTGGAAAGCTTGCAGTGCTGAGAATGACCCACCTCCCTAATAATATCTGCTCTGTGGTGGTCCTGTGGGGGTCCTGATCATTAAAGAACAGAGTAATAAAGTATACAGAGAATCAGATGAACTACAGTCTGAAGGTGGAGCTCCTGTATGGTCAGTGGAGCTGTATATATATATAAAGTGACACATTAATGTTAATGTAATTAGTGCTATACATGTAGAAATGATTCACGTTCATATCAATTAAACAGACGGTGTAATTGTTTTCAGTGCATCGTTATGGCTCCACTTTTCTATTGATCGCTCCTGTTTTCCTCTCTCTATTGATTTCCATGCACAGGATCTCTGTATACAAGGAGAGCCTCGGGCTTTATTGAGCTTGAGTAATTAATACCGAGTGTATTTAAGGATCAGCCTCTCTCTTTAATAAACCACATATCTATACAACATCACAAACACAGTAGAGTCAGTACTGCATATTTATTATAGTATGAAATTATTTATTGTAGTATAAAATTATTTATTATAATATATAATATTTTATGGTACAGCCTCTTAGTCGTAGGCGCAGGGCTGTTTTTCTCTGGATATGGGGTCAGACATCCATATATACACCAATCAGCCATACCATTAAACCCACCTCCTCATAGCTCCACTCACTGTCCACTGTATCAGCTCCACTGACCATACAGGACCTCCACTCACTGTCCACTGTATCAGCTCCACTGACCATACAGGAGCTCCACTCGCTGTCCACTGTATCAGCTCCACTGACCATACAGGACCTCCACTGACTGTCCACTGTATCAGCTCCACTGACCATACAGGACCTCCACTCACTGTCCACTGTATCAGCTCCACTGACCATACAGGAGCTCCACTTACAGACTGTAGTTCTTCTGATTCTCTGTATACTTTATTACTCTGTTCTTTAATGATCAGGACCCCCACAGGACCACCACGGAGCAGATACTATTAGGGAGGTGGGTCATTCTCAGCACTGCAGTGACACTGACATGGTGGTGGCATGTTAGTGTGTGTTGTGCTGGTGTGAGTGGATCAGATATAGCAGTGCTAAGGTAAGGTAAAGGTAAGATCCATAGGCAGGCTGTGTATTGAGAACAGTGAAATGCTATGAGCAGTGTACTGGGTAGAGTGGAGGGGTGGTAGCCAGGAGACCAGAGGGGCCTAGTGGAGATATACAGGTGGGCAGGCTGAGCAGAGTAGAAGGTGAGCACAGATGGATGGTTACCCGAGCTCAGGCTGGAGATTCCAGGTTGTTGGTTCCCTGTAAGAACAATGGTTAGAGCAGGTTCCCTCAGTGGAGTTTAGTTCCAGGAGATAACTTCCTGTAAGAACAATGGTTAGAGCAGGTTCCCTCAGTGGAGTTTAGTTCCAGGAGATAACTTCCTGTAAGAACAATGGTTAGAGCAGGTTCCCTCAGTGGAGTTTAGTTCCAGGAGATAACTTCCTGTGAGAACAATGGTTAGAGCAGGTTCCCTCAGTGGAGTTTAGTTCCAGGAGATAACTTCCTGTGAGAGCAATGGTTAGAGCAGGTTCTCTAAGTGGAGTTTAGTTCCAGGAGACTAGTTCCTGTCTGGATAGTTTTGGCTGGTGTTTAAACACTCCAGCAGCAGCACCCACCTCCCTAATAGTATCTGCTCTGTGGTGGTCCTGTGGGGGTCCTGATCATTAAAGAACAGAGTAATAAAGTATACAGAGAATCAGATGAACTGCAGTCTGTAAGTGGAGCTCCTGTATAGTCAGTGGAGCTGATACAGTGGACGATAGCAGGTGTACTTAGTGCTAGAACTAAACTTAACCTCCGGAACCGAACAAGACTTCTGTTTTCATCCTGAAATTAAACTTTTTACCCCTCGGGGCAGAAGGTAGGTGCCTGTGGGCAGTTTTACAGAACCTATATAAAAGAAGAGAAGTTCTTTAGTGGCTCCAAACAACTCCTTAATGAAAGTCTGAGGAAGAACTTTCCTCTCGCTCCGCCGTCTCCGTCTGATGAGGTGCACGTGGGGCGGGTGGGAGGGTGGTGGGGGGGCACTGGGGGGGGTCGGTAATTGGTTTAAGAGCAGACGTGGTTTTCATGAAACGCCGGAGAAGCTTTGAGCTGCTCTGTTCGCTGTTTGCCGTCTATTGTGGCTGGAGTTCTGCTTTCAACTTGAAAGCTTCCCCCCCTCGTCTCCTCGTCTCCTCGTCTCCTCGTCTCCACGTCCCTGAGCTACGGTTGTGTGTTGTTGTTGATTGTTGTGTAACAGGACTGCGTGTGAACGCCCACCTCTCACGAACGTTTGATGTGCTTCAGATTCCAGAGCTTTACTTTGGTCTAAGTGATGTAGGTCTGAAAACAGATTAGAGCAGAACACACACAGAGTAATGTTACATACTAACAGTAGTAGTGTTACAGGTTACCTGTACACAGGTAGGTGAAGGTAGTGTTACAGTTTACCTGTACACAGGTAGGTGAAGGTAGTGTTACAGGTTACCTGTACACAGGTAGGTGAAGGTAGTGTTACAGTTTATCTGTACACAGGTAGGTGAAGGTAGTGTTACAGTTTACCTGTACACAGGTAGGTGAAGGTAGTGTTACAGTTTACCTGTACACAGGTAGGTGAAGGTAGTGTTACAGTTTATCTGTACACAGGTAGGTGAAGGTAGTGTTACAGTTTACCTGTACACAGGTAGGTGAAGGTAGTGTTACAGTTTATCTGTACACAGGTAGGTGAAGGTAGTGTTACAGTTTATCTGTACACAGGTAGGTGAAGGTGGTGTTACAGTTTACCTGTACACAGGTAGGTGAAGGTAGTGTTACAGGAAGATGAACTCTAGTGCTGAGCGGCTGTTCTCCAGCAGCAGGTTGTGGTTGTAATGAGGTGTTTGCTCTGCGTCAGAGTTAATCGGGGGGTGAATCTCATATAGCTCTCTGTCTGTTAGGCTGTCAGTAACAGGCTGGATCTGATAAGGAGGCGAGGAGGGAGGACGTGATGCTGACACGACTCGACCGCCAACCAGGCCGCGCGGTTTATTATAGAAACTCCTACGCGGGCACAGCGAGAGCTGAGGTTCGTTTCAGGACCGCTTTTCGGCGCCTGCAGGGCTGCGCACAAGTCCGAGACCACCCTGCTTTCAATTAACTCTCCAGTCAAAACAACTGATTCGTCTGTTTTTATCATCAGAAAAAACAAATATAGCAGAAAATAACGTATCATATCAGACGCTGGAGTGGGTAACGCTTATAGGTCTGCTTATTAACAATTTATTAACTATTAATAATCAATAAATAACATCCTTATGAATTGAAACAACATTTGTGAGCACAATTAGAAATGTGTTATAAATGTACTTATATCATGTGCTAAAAAGTTTTTTTTACAAATTAGTTATAAATGTGTTATAAAGCATTTTTAGAGTAAAACCTAATCATAATCTTTCATTTGAAGACGTACTTGAACTTAATGAATGTTTCATACATTTCATAAACTCTGCTATACAGTAATTTTACAGTTTTATGGTAACAATGTTTAGTAGAAAAACGTTTTATTGTTCTTTTCCTATAAATTCTGGTGTATACTGTTCATATTTAACAATTTATAACCTGAAAATTTTATTTATAAGTACTTGGCAGTGGTTTTATATATATATATATATATATATATATATATATATATATATATATATATATATATATGTATATATATATATATATGTCCAAATCCATTATTACAGATCTTATAGATGTTGCAATCTCATTCACAGTCATTTGTAAGCATGTAATAGTTTTTATAATAATTGTAATAATTGTTTTATGTGTTAATAATAAAAAAATGCTTTCAATTTAGTTACAGTCTTGAAAATACATTAATAAAGATCCGATAGATGTAGTGAACTCATTACAGGTGATTTGTAAGCATGTAATAACAGTTTTATTTGTTAGAAATTAGAAAGGAATAATGCCCACTTTAGTTATCATCTTGCAAATTCATTAGTAAACATCTTATAGATGTAGCAAACTCGTTCCAAGTCATTTGTAAGCATGTAATAACTGTTTTATTTTTTAATGATCAACAATTAATAAGGTTCACTTTAGTTATTATCTTGCTAAATACGTTAATAAATGGTATTATAGATGTAGGCATCCCATTAAAGGTAATTTGTAAGAATGTAGTAACAGATTTATGTATTGATAATTAAGACTCAATAAGCTCAACTGTAGTTATGGTCTTTTAAATACATTTATAAAGATTGTATAGATGTTGCAAACTAATTCCAGGTCATTTGTAAGCATGTAATAACAGTTTAATACCAGTTTAGTTTTAAGAATGAATGAGATCATCTTCATTTATGTTCTTGCAAAATACATTAATAAAAGGTATTATATAGGTAACAGGTCATTTGTAAGCATGTAATAACTGTTTTATTTTTTAATGATCAACAATTAATAAGGTTCACTTCAGTTATTATCTTGCTAAGTACATTAATAAATGGTATTATAGATGTAGGCATCCCATTACAGGTCATTTGTAAGCATGTAATAATAGTTTTATGTGTTAATAATAAAGAATTGCATAAGATCCACTTTAGTTACGGTCTCGCAAATGCTTAGTAAATATCTTATTGATGTGGTTAACTCTTTCCACGTCATTTGTATGCATGTAATAACAGTTTTATTTGTTAAGAATTAGGAAAGGTCCACTTTAGTTTTGGTCTTACAAATACATTAGTAAAAATCTTATAAATGTACCAAACTCATTCCAAATCATTTGTAAGCATGTAATAACACATTTATGTTTTAATGATTAAGAATAAATAAGGTCCACTGTAGCTATGGTCTTGCAAATACATTAATAAAGGTATTATAGATGTAGCCAACCCATTACAGGTAATTTGTAAGAATGTAATAACAGATTTATGTATTGATAATTAAGACTCAATAAGCTCAACTGTAGTTGATGATCTTTTAAATACATTTCTAAAGATTGTATAGATGTTGCAAACTAATTCCAGGTCATTTGTAAGCATGTAATAACAGTTTAGTTTTAAGAGTTAATAAGATCCTCTTCATTTATGTTCTTGCAAAATACATTAATAAAAGGTATTATATAGGTATCCAGCCCATTACAGGTCTTTTGTAAGCATGTAATAACAATTTTATTTGTTAGACATTAGAAAGGAATAATGCCCACTTTAGTTATCATCTTGCAGATTCATTAGTAAAGATATTATAGATGTAGCAAACTCATTCCAAGTCATTTGTAAGCATGTAATAACAGTTTTATTTTTAATTATCAACAATTAATTAGGTTCACTTTAGTTACAGTCTTGAAAATACATTTATAAAGATTGCTTAGATGTTACAAACTAATTACAGGTCATTTCTAAGCATATAATAACAGTTTTATGCGTTAATAATTAAGAATGAATAAGATCAACTTTATTTATGTTCTTGCAAGATACGTTAATAAAAGGTATTATATAGGTAACCAACCCATTCCAGGTCATTTGTAAGCATGTAATAACAATTTTATTTGTTAAGAATAAGAAACGAATAAGATTCTCTTTATTTATGGTCTTGCAAATACATTAGCAAAGATCTTATAGATGTAGCAAACTCGTTCCAAGTCATTTGTATGCATGTAATAACATTTTTTTTAATGATCAACAATGAATAAGGCCCTCTTTAGTTATTATCTTGCTAAATACATTAATAAAAGGTATTATAGATGTAGCCAACCCATTATAGGTCATTTGTAAGCATGTAATAACAGTTTTATTCATAAGGTTCACTTTAGTTACAGTCTTGAAAATACATTAATAAAGATCCTATAGATGTGGTGAACTCATTCCAGGTCATTTGTAAGCATGTAATAACAGTTTTATTTGTTAATAAGGTCCTCTTTAGTTACAATTTTGCAAAATACATTAACAAAAGGTGTTATAGATGTAGCCAACCCATTACAGATCATTTGTAAGCATGTAATAACAGTTTTATTTATAAAGAATTAGAAATGAATAAGGTCCTCTTTATTTATGGTCTTGCAAATTTGAATTTTTCTATATTATTTTCACACAACAGCTGCGTTTACATTGTGTGAAAGTGTAATGGGGGTTTTATACAGTCTAATTTTTATATTTAAATACGGTTAAATGTTTTATTTTTTTTTTTTTTATATTTTATTAATATTTGTGTACATGGGCTCCAACTTCACTGTTTACACTCGTCTCTCAACACATTCAGATCTTAACGCCTTTATAATTATAAACATATAGATGTTTTGACTTTTGACTGGGGGTGCACGTCCTCATCACTGACTGGTTTACACATCTGCTGGTGGAGCGTGAGGCTCAGTGAGGAGCCTGACAGGCAGATCGTGCTCTGAGAGAAGTCTGTTCTGTCTGATGTTGTTGGGCGTGAACCCCCTCAGGGCCGAACCGAGCCGCCGAGCTTATACGCAAACCTATAGAGGCCTGCGTCTTCTGACAGCTCATTTCTTCTGCGAGGACCCGAGTACCGATCAATAAGCACCTGTCAAAATGGGCCGGACCGAAGAAAGAAGTTTGAGAGGTCCGACCTAAACAGAGGTCCCCCTAATGCCCCTCCTACTGGCGGTAATGTGGCTCCATCTGGAAGCATGTAAACCATTCACAGCGAGAGCCAGCCAGGCTGAAGCACACACTGGGGCTTACTTTAACACTCTCTCACTATTTAGACCCCCAGGGTAAACACTCAGGGAGCTCCGGTTTCTTCTCTGGAACGTATTCAATCAAACCCACTTACGTAGAAGGTTCTGTCATTCGCCAGCGTGTGGAATCTACAGACACTGAGGAGCACAGAAGATCAATTCCACACGTCTGGAATCTGGCGTAGTGTTGTTCTGAGGACCTGTGAGGGTCGTATGGTACGTTGAACAGCCAGCGTGGCTCAGCTCGACTGGGACTGTGTAGAAAATGGTTAATAGAGCAACAACAGTACAGGCGCTCTATAGAACCAGTTGGTCCCAGTTTATAGTTAGTGTCTGTAATAAGTGTGTAGTTACACATGAACAACATGAACTATTTGCCACTTGTGTTTGCACACCTCTGTCTTTAACCCATCCATTCAGTAAAACACCAACGTACACCCACACACAAGTGAACATCCACACACTAGCAGCTAGTGAACACACTTGCCCAGAGTGTTAGGCAGCCCTAGTCAAGTCATACCCACATACTCACACACTAGTAAACATACACACTAGGGCTGGGCAGCGATATCCACAGCGGGTGTTTCACTGTCTTCTGGAGTGTGTGTTCTATAGTGTGTGTGTTTTCCACTCCTGCTTAGTGTGTGTGTTAACTGTTGTGAGTTCTATAATGTATGTGGGTGTTTTACTGTCCCCTAGTGTGTGTGTTCACTAGTGTATGTGTATGTGAGTATTTTACTACCTCCTAGTGTGTGTGTTCAGTAGTGTGTGTGTGTGTGTATTTGGGTGTTTCACTGCCCCTAGTGTGTTTGTTCTATAGTGTATGTGTATGTTTCACTACATCCTAGTGTGTTTGTTCTATAGTGTATGTGTATGTTTCACTACCTCCTAGTGTGTTTGTTCTATAGTGTGTGTGTCTGTTTCACTACCTCCTAGTGTGTTTGTTCTATAGTGTGTGTGTATGTTTCACTACCTCCTAGTGTGTTTGTTCTATAGTGTGTGTGTATGTTTCACTACCTCCTAGTGTGTTTGTTCTATAGTGTATGTGTATGTTTCACTACCTCCTAGTGTGTTTGTTCTATAGTGTGTGTGTATGTTTCACTACTTCCTAGTGTGTTTGTTCTATAGTGTGTGTGTATGTTTCACTACCTCCTAGTGTGTTTGTTCTATAGTGTGTGTGTATGTTTCACTACCTCCTAGTGTGTTTGTTCTATAGTGTGTGTGTATGTTTCACTACCTCCTAGTGTGTTTGTTCTATAGTGTATGTGTATGTTTCACTACCTCCTAGTGTGTTTGTTCTATAGTGTATGTGTATGTTTCACTACCTCCTAGTGTGTTTGTTCTATAGTGTGTGTGTATGTTTCACTACCTCCTAGTGTGTTTGTTCTATAGTGTGTGTGTATGTTTCACTACCTCCTAGTGTGTTTGTTCTATAGTGTGTGTGTATGTTTCACTACCTCCTAGTGTGTTTGTTCTATAGTGTGTGTGTATGTTTCACTACCTCCTAGTGTGTTTGTTCTATAGTGTATGTGTATGTTTCACTACCTCCTAGTGTGTTTGTTCTATAGTGTGTGTGTATGTTTCACTACCTCCTAGTGTGTTTGTTCTATAGTGTGTGTGTATGTTTCACTACCTCCTAGTGTGTTTGTTCTATAGTGTGTGTGTATGTTTCACTACCTCCTAGTGTGTTTGTTCTATAGTGTGTGTGTATGTTTCACTACCTCCTAGTGTGTTTGTTCTATAGTGTGTGTGTATGTTTCACTACCTCCTAGTGTGTTTGTTCTATAGTGTGTGTGTATGTTTCACTACCTCCTAGTGTGTTTGTTCTATAGTGTGTGTGTATGTTTCACTACCTCCTAGTGTGTTTGTTCTATAGTGTATGTGTATGTTTCACTACCTCCTAGTGTGTTTGTTCTATAGTGTATGTGTATGTTTCACTACCTCCTAGTGTGTTTGTTCTATAGTGTGTGTGTATGTTTCACTACCTCCTAGTGTGTTTGTTCTATAGTGTGTGTGTATGTTTCACTACCTCCTAGTGTGTTTGTTCTATAGTGTGTGTGTATGTTTCACTACCTCCTAGTGTGTTTGTTCTATAGTGTATGTGTATGTTTCACTACCTCCTAGTGTGTTTGTTCTATAGTGTGTGTGTATGTTTCACTACCTCCTAGTGTGTTTGTTCTATAGTGTGTGTGTATGTTTCACTACCTCCTAGTGTGTTTGTTCTATATTGTATGTGTATGTTTCACTACCTCCTAGTGTGTTTGTTCTATAGTGTATTTGGGTGTTTCACTACCTCCTAGTGTGTTTGTTCTATAGTGTGTGTGTATGTTTCACTACCTCCTAGTGTGTTTGTTCTATAGTGTGTGTGTATGTTTCACTACCTCCTAGTGTGTTTGTTCTATAGTGTGTGTGTATGTTTCACTACCTCCTAGTGTGTTTGTTCTATAGTGTGTGTGTATGTTTCACTACCTCCTAGTGTGTTTGTTCTATAGTGTATGTGTATGTTTCACTACCTCCTAGTGTGTTTGTTCTATAGTGTGTGTGTATGTTTCACTACCTCCTAGTGTGTTTGTTCTATAGTGTATGTGTATGTTTCACTACCTCCTAGTGTGTTTGTTCTATAGTGTGTGTGTATGTTTCACTACCTCCTAGTGTGTTTGTTCTATAGTGTATGTGTATGTTTCACTACCTCCTAGTGTGTTTGTTCTATAGTGTATGTGTATGTTTCACTACCTCATAGTGTGTTTGTTCTATAGTGTGTGTGTATGTGGGTGTTTCACAGCCCATATTGTGTGTGTATATGTGTGTGTTCATTAGTGTGTGCGTATGTGTGTGTGTGTGTATGTATGTGGATGTTTCACTGACCCCTAGTGTGTGTGTATGCGTGTGTTTTACTACCACCCAATGTGTGTGTTTTATAGAGTATGTGTGCATTTCACTACCTCCTAGTGTGTGCATGTTCACTAGTGTGTGTGCATTTGGGTCTTTCACTGCTCCCTAGTGTGTGTGTGTTCTATAGTGCATGTGTATGTTTCACTGCCCCTTTGTGTGTGTGTTCACTAGTATGTATGTATGTGGGTGTTTCACTGCCTCCTAGTGTGTGTGTTTAATAGTGTGTGTGTGTTTGTGTATATGAGGGTGTTTCACTGCCTCCTAGTGTGTGTGTTTAATAGTGTGTGTGTATGTCAGTGTTTCATGACCCCCCAGTGTGTGTGTTCTATAGAGTATGCGTGTGTTTCACTACCTCCTAGTGTGTGCATGTTCACTAGTGTGTGTATATGCGTGTGTTTCACTACCCCCTAGTATGTGTTCACTAGTGTGTGTATGTAGGTATTTCACTAACCCTCAGTGGGTGTTCTATAGAGTATGCGTGTGTTTCACTACCTCCTAGTGTGTGTGTGTGTTCACTAGTGTGTGTATGTAGGTATTTCACTAACCCCCAGTGGGTGTTCTATAGAGTATACTAGTGTGTGTGTGTGTGTGTGTGTGTGTGTGTATGTGGCTACTAGTCTACTGCTCGAGCAGTATGTACTGGGTCCAGTGTAGTACCTGCTGACTTAGTAAGTGATTTGGGACGCAGCCAAAGTTTTGTACTTGTATCTTAGGCTGTATCTGTTCTCCTCTACACAACAGTAACACTTCATCAGCTCTCAACACAAGCTTGAATGATAATCAAACATCTCCTGCGTACAAACGTGACCCGGACTGAAGGCTTGCACGTGGAGCTGTGAGTCAGAGATCATTTATATTAGAGATAATTCACTACAGCTTGTGTATTCAACACAAAGCTCTTCCCAGTACTTCCAGGACTTTCCTCCCGCCTGATTATATGAATCATGAGGCTGAATTACGCCTTTAGAGCATTTCTGAACTGTTACGTCAGACCAAACGGGGTTCCTGTCAGCGCTGAGATCACTGAGGCTGGTTCCTCGGACGGGTTTCTCTCAGATCTTTGGGTTTTACACGTATAAACACGTCTCGGAGTAGATCAGACCAGCACATTCCTGGCGACGCTTGTGTTTTAGCTTATCCGTGCTGTCGGAATGAAACCGGAATATTTGTTAGGCTGGAAAAATGAATGGACACACAGACGATAGAAGTGTACCATGATGTCATCACCAAAACATTAAAAACATTAAACGACTGAAGTGCCCTTGAACAAGACACCAAACCCCCAACTGCTCCCTGGCTACTGTGGATAGGGCTGCCCACCACTCCAGGCAAGTGTGCTCGCTGCTCCCTAGTGTGTGTTAATAGGTGTGTGTGTGTGTGCATGTTTCACTTTCCACTTGTGTTTGTTCACTAGTGTGTGTGTGTGTGTGTGTTTTACTGCCCCTAGTGTGTGTGTTTGTGGGTGTTGCCCTGCCCCCTAGTGCGTTTGCTCACTAGAGTGTGTGTGTGTGTGTGTGTGTTGGTCTTTTACTGCCCCCTTGTGTCTGTGTGTTCACTGTTGTGTGTGTGTGTGTGTGTGTGTGTGTTTCACTGCCCCTCGTGTGTGGATCTGTGTGTCGATGTATGTCTTTCACTACCCCTAGTATGTGTGTTTGTAGGTGTATCACTGCCCTTAAGTGTGTGTGTGTTCACTAGTGTGTGTGTGTGTGTGTATTTGGGTGTTTCACTGCCCCTCAGGTGTGTGTGTTCACAAGTGTGTATGTGTGTGTGTGTGTGTGTGTGTTTCCTTGCCCCTAGTGTGTGCATGTGTGTGTCTTTCACTACCCCTAGTATGTGTGTTTGTAGGTGTTTCACTGCCCTTTAGTGTGTGTGTGTGTTCACTTGTGTGTGTGTGTGTGTATTTGGGTGTTTCACTGCCCCTCAGGTGTGTGTGTTCACAAGTGTGTATGTGTGTTTCCTTGCCCCTAGTGTGTGCATGTGTGTGTTTTTCACTACCACTAGTATGTGTGTTTGTAGGTGTTTTACTGCCCTTTAGTGTGGGTGTGTTCACTAGTGTGTGTGTGTGTGGATAATTTTGGTTGGTGGACGATTCTCAGTGCAGCAGAGACACTGAGGTGTTCAAACACTCCAGCAGCAGCAGCACTGCTGTGTCTGATCCACTCACACCAGCACAACACACAATACTACACACCACCACCATGTCAGTGTCACTGCAGTGCTGAGAATGACCCACCTCCCTAATAGTATCTGCTCTGTGGTGGTCCTGTGGGGGTCCTGACCATTATGAATCAGATGAACTACAGTCTGTAAGTGGAGCTCCTGTATGGTCAGTGGAGCTGAGTGTGTAGATGTGAGGAGGAGTTATATACTATATTATACTATATATACTATATATACTATATTAACACTTCGTTCGCCTCCATCTGTTGAGTATTTGCTGTGGCAAGTGGCTTCTCTGGGAGGTCCCACACAGCCTCCCTCTACAGACCATGACTAAGTCCTCTGAAGTTGTCTACCTATCTAAAGCAAGCTGTTACACCAAGGACGTGACTTTGTCTAAACCAGGGCTTTGGTTGATGGTGTCCTTGGTGCAACCACATCCTTTGGACAGGCACATGAAGGTTTATCTGAGATAACGTCCATGGGCGCTGTCGTGCAGATAGGGGTTTATTTAAGCTAATGTCCTTGGTGTAACTGTTTGCTTTAGGACAACAGGTGGAGGATTGATTAAAGTAATGTCCACAGTGTGACTACCCTCTGTTGCAGTGGCAAGAAAGGCCTATGTGCTTGGTGCAAATGTGTCCTTCGGGTGGGCGAAGGACGTAATGTCCTGCGTTATTCCAGCTCGGCGCACTCGGTCTGTTCATAACCGGTTTCACCCGGTTGGGTTCGGAAATGGAGGGTCGGCATATTAACCTGTTTTAGAGTAATTGGATGGAGAAAAGTTGGGTCCTAATTTTCACCCCGGTGCTCTTGTGGGCCCGAGATGGACGTATGGGAGATTATAAATTCTCAGGTTGAGGCCCCTGGGGTCTCTCCTCGCTGCTAAATCACTCTTCTGCTTGTGGTAGTGGGTCTGTCCTCTCGTGCCGCTGCTCTGTTATTAGGTTGGCTTTTCTTTCCTGGCTTGCATTTCATTGACCTACTCTTTGTTTTTCTCCCTGTCCTCTCTTCTTGTCATCTCTTTGTTTTTCTCCTGCGTGAGGCCTGTGTGTGTATATATGTTTGTGTGTCTGTGTGTGTCTGTTTGTGTTTGTGCGAGTGTGTGGGCTGCTGAAGAATTCTCTTGCGTTGCCATTGCTCTTTTTCTAAAGGTCAGTTCAAAGGTTTAAAGTTGCATGGGGTATAATACAGGAACATGCTGGCTCTCTGTGTGTGTGTGTGTGTGTGTGTGTGTGTGTGTGTGTGTGTGTGTGTGTGTGTGTGTGTGTGTGTAGCCCGCCCGTGTCTGTGCCTCTGAAAATGATTACTCTCATTTCCTCTGGGAGGTCCCACACAGCCTCCCTCTACAGACTATGACTAAGTCCTCTAAAATGATCTACCTATCTAAAGCAGGCGGTTACACCAAGGACGTGACCTTGTCTAAACTGGGGCATTGGGTGACGGTGTCCTTGGTGCAACTGCATCCTTTGGACAGGCACATAAAGCTGTATCTGAGGTAACGTCCATGGAAGCTGTCGTGCACATAAGGGGTTTATTTGATGTAATGTCTTTGGTGTAACTGTTTGCTTTAGGACAACAGGTGGAGGATTGATTAAAGTAATATCCACAGTGTGACTACCCTCTTTTGCAGTGGCCAAAAGGCTTATGTGCTTGGTGCAAATGTGTCCTATGGGTGGGCGAAAGACATAATGGCCCTAGCATGGCTTTCTTCCATGTTTTCTGAGGGAATGTCATTGGAGTAACTGTTCCTTTAGGTCAAGAGGTTTCATTTAGGTCATGTCTATGACGTGCCTGCTTTCTTGGAGTAGGCAAAAGATTTAGTCGAGGTAATGTGAACTCTTTTCTTCAGAAAGTTATTATGTATACAGTCTTAGGGTGGGCAAGAGGAGGTTGAGTTTCGGTAATGTCCATGGTGCAACTGGTTCCTTAGGGTAAACAGATGGAAGGTTAGTTTAGGTTTTGTTGTGGTAATATTCCTGATGTATGTGCTTCTTTTGGTTAGAAACATGGAGGTTTATGTGAGATAATGTCCTTGGCATAACTGTTTCCTTTAGACCAACAGATGGAGGTTTGAGGGACTGCTTTCTGTGAATAGAAAAAATGGTTTCGTTGAGTTAACAGGTTTAGTTGTGGTGATGTCTATGGTGTTACCAATTTCTCTTGGATAGGCAGATTGAGTTTTGGTTGAGGTAATGTCCATAGTGTAACTGATTCCTCTTAGGTAGACAGATGTTGGGCTAATTGAGGTTTTGTTGTGGTGATGTTCTTGGAGTACCTGCTTACTTTGGGTAGGCAGATGGAGGCTTGGTTGAGGTAATGTCCATGGTGCAACCGATTCCTCTTAGGTAGGCAGATGTTGGGTTAGTTGAGGATTAGTCGTGGTGATGTTCTTGGAGAACCTGCTTATTTTGCATTGCCTAATTGAATTTTGCTTGAGGTAATGTCCATGGTGTAACCAGTTTCTTTTGGATAGGCAGATGTTGGGTTAGTTGTGGTGATGTTCTTGGATTTGCTCCTTCTTTTGGGTTGGCAGATAGAAGTTTGGTTGAAATAATGTCTTTGGTGTAACTGCTTCATCTAGACAGGGCGTTGATTTAGCCCCTGTGTTCATCTCTAACAAAAATTATGGCTTCCATTCACTTGGAAAAGGTGTTTTAGGTCACAGAAAGTTGAGCTTTTGGAAAACGTTCTACTGGAAAGATATGATTGAATAGAATTCTCTCATACTGAGGGGCAGATTTATGAAGGCAGACTTGGCGTGGACAAACCTACAGGTTTAATTGAGGTCATGTCCTTGGTGTAACTGACATTCTGCATAAATACCAATTATCCTATGTGTATTTTTCTGATCTAAAAGTTGAATATGTATACGCACATGCACTTTAGCCCCACCATCTTCGGTCTCAGTCTCTCCACTGTTATTCTCCATCTCCACCCTCAGCATCTCTGTCCACTGTTCTATCTTCTTGTTCCACCCTTCTCTAAACTGAGGCTCATGATCTGCATCGATTCTCTCTCATTCACCAATTAAAGGCAATTTAGAGTCAGCATTAGAGAAAGCCCAGCCTGGGGGCGACCAATAACAGACACGGCACTCATTGTTTCTACCCGAGTGTGTTTGTGCATCTACATTCAATCATGATCAGGCCTCCAGCACCTGAATCGACCTACGTGAGTTAGCCGGTTTCATTCTAGTTTCGTTTAAGACTAGACGCTAATGGAGACTCAGCGACTTGTACATGTGTTTATATGAAGAATTATAGAAGTAAAACATTTAACACATAAAGAACGCTGAGCCTATTTTAAACCCTGATTCTACGTCCTCAAATGATCTTAAATCTAAGTGAAATACACTACACTGCTATTCACTCATCTTTTTTCACACACATATGAACTTGAGTGACGTCCCGTTCTTAATCCATAGGGTTTAATACAATGTCGGCCCAACCTTTGCAGCTACAACAGCTTCAGCTCTTCTGAGACACAAGGTTTAGGAGAGTGTTTATGGGAATGTTGGACCGTTCTTCCAGAAGAACATCAGTGAGATCAGACACTGATGTTGGACGAGAAGGTCTGGCTCACAGTCTCCGCTCTAATTCATCCCAAAGATGTTCTATCAGGTTGAGGTCAGGACTCTGTGCAGGCCAGTCAAGTTCTTTCACACCAAACTCTCTCCTTCATGTCTTTATGGAGCTGCTCTGTGCACTGGTGGGCAGTCATGTTGGAACAGGAAGGGGCCGTCCCCCCAAACTGTCCCCACAAAGTTGGGAGCATGACGTTCTCCAGAATCTCTTGGTCTGCTGAAGTATTAAGAGTTCCTTTCACTGGAACTGAGGGTCCCACACCATCCCCCCCCAACAAACTTTATACTCAGCACAATGCAGTCAGACAAGTACCGTTCTCCTGGCAACTGCCAAACCCAGACTCGTCCATCGGATTGCCAGACGGAGAAGCGTGAATGGTCACTCCAGAGAACACGTCTCCACTGCTCTAGAGTCCAGTGACGGTGTGCTTTACTCCACTGCATCTGACGCTCTGCATTGTTCTTGATGATGTAAGGCTTGGATGCAGCTGCTCGGCCATGGAGACCCATTCCATGAAGCTCTCTACGCTCTGTTCTTGAGCTGATCTGAAGACCACATGAAGTTTGGAGGTCTGTAGTGATGGACTCTGTAGAAAGTTGGTGACCTCTGTGCACTATGCTCCTCAGCATCCGCTGACCCGCTCTGTCATTGTATGTGTTCTACCACTTGGTGTCTGAGTTGCTGTCGTTCTCAATCACTTCCACTTTGTTAGAACACCACTGACAGTCCACTGTGGAATATTTAGTAGTGAGGAAATTTCTCCACTGGACTTGTTACACAGGTGACGTCCTATCACGGTACCACGCTGGAGTTCATTGAGTTCCTGAGAGACCCAGTCTTTACTAATGTGTGTAGAAGCAGTCTGTATGACTAGGTTCTTGGTTTTATAGACCTGTAGCCATGAAAGTGATTGGAATATATATATACTGCATACTATATATACTGTATACTATATATATGTACTGTATATATATAGAGAGAGAAAGAGAGAGAGAAAGATGTATTTATTTATGTGTGAAGGATGGATTGTGTGTGTGTGTGTGTGTGTGTGTGTGTGTGTGTGTGTGTGTGTGTGTGTGTGTGTGTGTGAGAGAGTAAATTCATTCTCAGAGTTCATATTTTATCTGTAGTCACAGTTTAGTGGAGTCTCCTCATGCGTGCTGGGAGGTTGTTGTTCCTTGAAATTACCACATACACACACACTCAGACACACACACACACACACACACACACACACACACACTGTGTGCTCTCTGCTGGGCGGTTCTGTCCTGTTCTTTCAATCATAACCGATGATCAGAAAACGTCTCACGGCAGTGAAGCAGCGCGCCGGGAAAAGAGGGAAAAGCCTGAAAGGAGGATGTAAAATCTGTAATGTGACATGAAATAAATAAATAAATCTAAATATTTCCATAAGAATAACTTTACAGGAGAACCATAAAACCCTTCCTACAAGTTAAAGGAGAAATCCAGCCATTTCATTATTATTATTATTATTATTATTATTATTATTATTATTATTATTAGTAGTAGTAGTAGTAGTAGTAGTAGTAGTAGTAGTAGTACTGAGATGTAAACAGCTTCACACAGAGTGAGTTTGGTATTAAATGGATCAGCTGGTGTTTACAGTGGTGATGATGGTGTTTACAGTGGTGGTGATGATGGTGTTTACAGTGGTGATGATGGTGTTTACAGTGGTGGTGATGTTTACAGTGATGATGATGGTGTTTACAGTGGTGATGATGGTGTTTACAGTGGTGGTGATGTTTACAGTGATGATGATGGTGTTTACAGTGGTGATGATGGTGTTTACAGTGGTGATGATGGTGTTTACAGTGGTGGTGATGTTTACAGTGATGATGATGGTGTTTACAGTGGTGATGATGGTGTTTACAGTGGTGGTGATGGTGATGGTGTTTACAGTGGTGGTGATGATGTTTACAGTGGTGGTGATGTTTACAGTGGTGGTGATGGTGTTTACAGTGGTGGTGATGATGTTTACAGTGGTGGTGATGGTGATGGTGTTTACAGTGGTGGTGATGATGTTTACAGTGGTGATGATGTTTACAGTGGTGGTGATGGTGTTTACAGTGATGATGATGTTTACAGTGGTGGTGATGATGTTTACAGTGATGATGATGATGTTTACAGTGGTGGTGATGATGTTTACAGTGGTGGTGATGATGTTTACAGTGGTGATGATGGTGTTTACAGTGATGATGATGGTGTTTACAGTGGTGGTGATGATGTTTACAGTGGTGGTGATGGTGTTTACAGTGGTGGTGATGATGTTTACAATGGTGGTGATGGTGTTTACAGTGGTGGTGATGATGTTTACAGTGGTGGTGATGATGTTTACAGTGATGATGATGATGTTTACAGTGGTGATGATGGTGTTTACAGTGGTGGTGATGATGTTTACAGTGGTGATGATGTTTACAGTGGTGGTGATGGTGTTTACAGTGATGATGATGATGTTTACAGTGGTGGTGATGATGTTTACAGTGGTGGTGATGATGTTTACAGTGGTGATGATGGTGTTTACAGTGATGATGATGATGTTTACAGTGATGATGATGGTGTTTACAGTGGTGGTGATGGTGTTTACAGTGGTGGTGATGATGTTTACAATGGTGGTGATGATGTTTACAGTGGTGGTGATGGTGTTTACAGTGGTGGTGATGATGTTTACAGTGATGGTGATGGTGTTTACAGTGATGGTGATGGTGTTTACAGTGGTGGTGATGATGTTTACAGTGATGTTTTCTCGCTCCTCTCCTTCCCTTTCTCTTTTCATTCTTTTCCTTTCTATCCATCTCTCTCCCTCTCGCTCCTCTTTCTTTCCTCTCTCTCTCCTCTCTCTCTCCCTCTCCCTCTTTCTCTCTCTCCTCTCTCTCCCTCTCACTCCTCTCTTTCTCCTCTCTCCCTCTCACTCCTCTCTCTCCTTTCTCTCCCTTTCTCACCCTCTCGCTCCTCTGTTTCCCTTCTCTTTCTCTCTTCTCCTCTCTATCCCTCTCTCTCCCTCTTGCTCCTCTCTCTCTCTCCACTCTTTCTCTCCTCTCTCTCTCCCTCTCGCTCCTCTCTCTATCTTTCTCCTTCATTTCTCCTCCTGTCTGCGCGTCTGCCAAATGCAATTATTCCTCCTGGTTTTCAGCAGAAACCTCCATCATTTTTTCTCTAAAAAGTAGATGAGGCTGAATTCTTAATGTCATTTTCTCTCTACCTCCCTCCCTCGCTCTCCCTCTCTCTCTCTCTCTCTCCCTCTCTCTCTCTCTCTCTCTCTCTCTCTCTCCCTCTCTCTCTCTCTCTCTCTCTCCCTCTCTCCATGTTTACACTGAGAGAGCGCTGTAATTGGCAGGCGTGGAGCCGAGCCGGGCCGAGCCCCTCTTCTTCCTTCATTATGAATCAAACACTTGGATTAACAATAAGAGGCGAGTCAGCTCGTGGCTCTCAGACCCAGAAGGCTCGGCTCTCCAGCTCGGCCAGGTTTGGAGGGATATCGATAAAAGCGGCCCTACGAGTGAAGAAACTGGAGCCACTTTTAAAAACGAGCAGGAAAAGAAACGATCAGAGCCAGAACACACAGCCAGCCTGATCCTGATACAACACCAGTCCAGATCAGGGGGTCCACAAACTGCTCCCACCAAAGTCAGTCACTTAAACACCACTAACACTTAAACACCACTAACACTTAAACACCACTAACACCACTAATACTTAAACACCACTAACACTTAAACACCACTAACATTATATACCACTAACCCTGAAACACCACTAACATTATATACCACTAACACTTAAACACAACTAACATTATACACCACTAACACTTAAACACCACTAACACTTAAACACCACTAACACCACTAATACTTAAACACCACTAACACTTAAACACCACTAACATTATATACCACTAACCCTGAAACACCACTAACATTATATACCACTAACACTTAAACACCACTAACATTATACACGACTAACACTTAAATACCACTAACATTATATACCACTAACACTTAAACACAACTAACACTTAAACAGCACTAACACTTAAACAGCACTAACACTTAAACACCACTAATACTTAAACACCACTAACATTATATACCACTAATATTACATACCACTAACACTTAAACACCACTAACACTTAAACACCACTAACACTTAAACACCACTAATACTTAAACACCACTAACATTATATACCACTAACACTCAAACAGCACTAACACATAAACCACTAACATTATATACCACTAACACTATATACCACTAACATTATATACCACTAACACTTAAACACCACTAACACTATATACCACCAACATTATATACCACTAACACTTAAACACCACTAACATTATATACCACTAACACTTAAACACCACTAACATTATATACCACTAACACTATATAACATTAACATTTATATACCACTAACACTTAAACACCACTAACGTTATATACCACTAACACTTAAACACCATTAACACTATATAACATTAACACTTAAACACCACCAACACTTAAACACCACCAACACTTAAACACCACTAACGTTATATACCACTAACACTTAAACACCATTAACACTATATAACATTAACACTTAAACACCACCAACACTTAAACACCACTAACGTTATATACCACTAACACTTAAATACCACTAACACTATATAACATTAACACTTAAACACCACCAACACTTAAACACCACTAACGTTATATACCACTAACACTTAAACACCATTAACACTATATAACATTAACACTTAAACACCACCAACACTTAAACACCACCAACACTTAAACACCACTAACGTTATATACCACTAACACTTAAACACCATTAACACTATATAACATTAACACTTAAACACCACCAACACTTAAACACCACTAACATTATATACCACTAACACTTAAACACCATTAACACTATATAACATTAACACTTAAACACCACCAACACTTAAACACCACTAACGTTATATACCACTAACACTTAAACACCATTAACACTTATATACCACTAACATTATATACCACTAACACTTAAACACCACTAACATTATATACCACTAACACTTAAATACCACTAACACTATATAACATTAACACTTAAACACCACCAACACTTAAACACCACTAACATTATATACCACTAACACTTAAACACCACTAACACTATATAATATTAACACTTATATACCACTAACACTATATAACATTAACACTTATATACCACTAACACTATATAACATTAACACTTAAACACCACCAACACTTAAACACCACTAACGTTATATACCACTAACACTTAAACACCACTAACATTATATACCACTAACACTTAAATACCACTAACACTATATAACATTAACACTTATATACCACTAACACTTAAACAACGCTAACATTATATACCACTAACACTTAAATACCACTAACACTATATAACATTAACACTTATATACCACTAACACTTAAACACCAGATTTTAGATTCATGTCTCGAATCCTGAATTGGAGAGTTCTGTCTGTTATGTGGATCCATCTGGTGTTAAACCCAGTGTCGCTTTAGCTTGATGCTAACAGAACACTGGGAATCCCATTGAGGCGCTAACAGATATTAGCATTATTATTATTATTATGAGCTGAGAACAGCTGCGTGTACGCTGAAGTCTCTGCTCTGAATGTATATTTTTACTCTATAATGAAACACTACTGTTGAAGATGGAGGAGAGAAAACAAACTGCATTTCTTCTTTTTCTCTTTCTTGTTTGTTCAAGTGATTTTCTTTTCTCCTGCTTTTTTTCCAAGTCCATCTTTTTTCCATTTCTCCGACAGTGGACTCATTTCTCATCCTATCTCTCCTCCTTCTGTACGTTTCTCCACCACAGGAGCAGATCTGACTGAAACATGTGACGCTAAATGAGACGGAAAGATAGATGGAGGAGGGGAGAGGAGGGAGGACAAAACACTCCTGTAATCATGCTATGGTGGCCAGTGAGAAGAAGAGAGAGAGAGAGAGAGAGAGAGAGATTGAGTTAGAGAGATGGAGAGAAAGATGGAGAGATGCAGGGATTTAGAAAGATGGAGAGACAGGCGGAGAAAGATGGGAAGATGGGAAGAGATGGTGGGGGATGAAGAGATGGAGCAATGGAGAGAGAGATGGAGAGATAGAGATGAAAAGAGAGAATAAGAGAGAAGTGGAAAGAGAACTGAAGAGACAGAGTGACAGAAAGAGATGGAGTTATGGAGAGAGAGATGGAGAGAGAGATAAAAAGAAAAATGAGAGAGAGATGGAGAGAGACAGAGATGGGGTAGAGAGAGAGCTGGAGGGATGGAGAGAGACAGAAAGAGGTGGAGTGAAAGATGGAGCGAGGGAAAGAAAATGACGGAGAGAAAGATGAATAGATGGAGGAATGGAGAGAGAGATGGAGAGAGAGATGGAAAGACAAAGATGTTGGTGTTATTTCTCTCTAGTCCTCTGTTGACCCTGTTCAGAGAGAATAGAGTGGATATGGAGTAGAGAGAGAGATGGAGGGATGGAGAGAAAGATAGAGAGATGGAGAGAGAGATTGAGAGAGAGATAAAAAGAGAAATGAGGAGAGAGAGATGGAGAGATGGAGTTATGGAGAGAGAGAGAGATGTTGGTGTTATTTCTCTCTAGTCCTCTGTTGACCCTGGTCAGAGAGAATAGAGTGGATATGGAATGATGGAGAGAGAGATAAAAAGAGAAATGAGGAGACAGAGATGGAGAGATGGAGTTATGGAGAGAGAGAGAGATGTTGGTGCTATTTGTCTCTAGTCCTCTGTTGACCCTGTTCAGAGAGAATAGAGTGGACATGGAGTAGAGAGAGAGATGGAAGGATGGAGAGAAAGATAGAGAGATGGAGAGAGAGATGGAGGGATGGAGAGCGAGATGGAGAGAGAGATGAGAGAGAGATGGAGAGGTGGAGAGAGATGATTCAATGTTTTGTCATATCGCCAAAAGTATCGTTATCACAAAAATACCATGAAATATCGTGATATTATTGTAGGGCCATATTGCCCACCCATACTGTATATACAGTATATATATATATATATATATATATGATTTTCATTTATCTACATCATTTGAATGTGACAGCTGCCGTTCACAAAGTGTGAGAATTTCATGATGAACGGACCAATAGAAATGCTCCAAAATAGCTTGGAAAAAATTCTGGTTCCATTGACTTCCATTGAAAGTAAAGCCAGTTTTTGTCCTCTCCTGTAAAGTTACTGTTTTGGAGTTTTTTATTGGTTTTTCATTAATCATTGATCATTGTCCCGTGATGGTATGAATACAAATATGCGCGCGTGTGTGTTAATGGACAACTCTTGAATTATGGGATGCATGTTTTCCACCACACGTTTCTGACTCTCGTCCGGTACGACGGAAGCCGAGCTTTGCTGTGAAGGCTTTTTTTGTTTACCGCCAAACAAGAAACAGCTCAGAACAAGGAATTAAACCTCATCGACACCCTTAACTCTGTCAACAAACCTCCTCACACGGCTGTACAGACGTGCGGAATGTAAGAACACACTGCTTTCAACTGGTTACGACCCCCTGATGTTACATTTAGAGCTAACACTGGAGCTCACCATGTCCCATAACGTCCCATACAGTGAAACAAGACCTCACAGCTAATAAGAACATCAAGAAGTCTGAGGGTGGAGCATACTTTAGTGTACGATTATAGATAACAGTGAGTCATACGCCACATAATCAAGTGTGTTCGAGATCACTGACCACCTCCGCACGCTCTGAGGTGAGTCGGCAGTGATGTTTGTGGAAGTGTAGCTGTGATTAAACGTGTTCTTCATGCAGGAAGCTTCCAGAGTCTGTCAGTTTAGTCGATATTACTCTTTTAATATCGCAGCCTAGTATGTATTATTAATAAAAATGGCAAGCGCTGCAAAATCCATAGTAACATAGTGCAGCGGATTTAAATAACAGCTGCTCTCTGCAGCGGTGCGTTGTGTTTAGTCAGTGCACATAAAGGCATTGGAGGAGATCAGGGTCTGGATTTAGCGAAGAGAGAGACGGACGTCAGTAAGCCCTCGTTTGTGATGATAAACCCATTCAAACAAATATGGTGACTATTTAAATGTAGATACACCAGAAATACATTTCATATTTGGAATAGAGGGACAGGACACATCCATATTCAGCAGTGCTGAGCTTTATGTTACTGTGTGTACAGCTTAGGAAGTCATCTATACAACAACGTTATCATTGATTTGTATTGAATTTAATTCGTTTTTAAACAGCTCTGTAATGTTTATATGATCCACACAGTCATTCTGACAGACTGTAATACACTACAGGACGCGTAGGGGGCGACGGTCGTTCTGACAGATTGTAATACACTACAGGAAGCGTAGGGGGCGACGGTCGTTCTGACAGACTGTAATACACTACAGGAAGCGTAGGGGGCGACGGTGGTTCTGACAGACTGTAATACACTACAGGAAGTGTAGGGGGGCGACGGTGGTTCTGACAGACTGTAATACACTACAGGAAGCGTAGGGGGCGACGGTGGTTCTGACAGACTGTAATACACTACAGGAAGCGTAGGGGGCGACGGTCGCTCTGACAGACTGTAATACACTACAGGAAGCGTAGGGGGCAATGGTCATTCTGACAGACTGTAATACACTACA
>CM038710.1:4350998-4390998 GCA_021613375.1 Megaleporinus macrocephalus | reverse complement strand
GAGAGAAAGAGGGAGAGACAGAGAGAGAGATAGAGAGAAAGAGGGAGAGACAGAGAGAGATAGAGAGAGAGAGATAGAGAGAGAGAGAGAGGGAGAGACAGAGAGAGATAGAGAGAAAGAGAGAGATAGAGAGAGAGAGAGAGAGAGAGAGAGGGTGGGGGGAGTAGAGGGAGGCACTGCGAGACAGATTGACTTAACAAGATGTCGATTTGCCGAGCAGACTGTGGAGTCACGCACTGGGACACACACACACACACACACACACACACACTCACACACACACACACACACACACACACACTCACACACACACACACACACACACTCACTCCTACGTTGTGTGAATGTCTAAAAATGCAAATAAAATAAGTCTCAGCAACATTCAGCCCCAAACACGCCTGTAGACTCAGGAGGATTACAACCAAATTAGAAAGTTCTAAATGAGTTTGGCATGAAGAAAAACAACACCTCGGCAAAGCCTCCCCCCATGAGCCCCCCTCTGTATCCCCTCTCTGACCTCATGCCGACACTATTAATAAATCAAGGCCCTGTGTCTAGACCCCAGAGAGCCATTCAGGTGCCTTATGGGTAATGTAGTCTTAGGGCATGCGCTGACTGGTACTGAGTGCATGGGTGAGTGGTAACCCTCTCTGTTAAGGGGGGCTACTTCTCGTCTCCGGGTTTCCGCTTCAGAGTGGTACGTAGATGTTTGTGTCTGTAAACATTCTGCAAAGTTCTGAAGCCCAAAGTACACGCCAGAGCGAGAAACTCTCTCACACGGAAACCACAGCTTTTCTTATTGGAATTACAGCCCTTCTCTCTGTTACACGATGACATCATCTCGTAATGTTATCCTCACTGCCCACCTACTGGTTAAAGTTATTCGGGATCCTGTTAATAATGCAAAGAGAGCTAAAACTTTAGAATTGAATGTTTCGTCCCACCTTAAATGCTAAAACGCTACATCTTGTACACACGCCAACGTACAGCCATTTAAGGTGGAACGGAGAATTCCCAAAACTTCAGCTCCCACATCTTTAACAGAATCCCAAACTTTAACTCTGCAGTCTGTACATCTCACTCCGGACAGTTTCTCCAACACTCGGACAACATGGAGCAGCTTCAGCTCAGCGTTCAACACTGAAGAGACTGAAGAGACGAGCAGCTCCACCTTTATTAGCACCACAACCCCAACAGTGACCAAACCAGTGGTGGAGAAATCCAGAATTCCAGGCTGTAAAGGGAACTTCAGCATGTTTCATTCCTTCCCAACAAACAACCCAACTGTCAGAGCTACATGGTTGATGTTCATCTTAGGCTGAAGTTCCTATTCAGACCAGATTCTTCATCTAATTTTCCACCTTAAACACTGCAGCTCGTACAGACACCGGATTGGAACGACATCTCCATTTAAGGTGGAATGAAGAATTCACAATAGAAGCTGCTGAACTTCCAACCTCTTTAATAGGAACAACGTTAGTTCTCCAGTCTGTACGTTTCACTCCAGACAGTTCCTCAAACACTTGAAGCAGCTTCAGCTCAGCGTTCAACACTGAAGAGACTGAAGAGACGAGCAGCTCCACCTTTATTAGCACCACAACCCCAACAGTGACCAAACCAGTGGTGGAGAAATCCAGAATTCCAGGCTGTGAAGGGAAATTCCTTCCCAACAAACAACCCAACTGTCAGAGCTACATGATTAATATTCGTCTTCGTCTGACGTTCCTATTCTCCAGATTCTTCATCCAACATTCCACCTTGCTGCAGCTCATACAGATGCCAGAATGGAACCGCAGCACCGTTTAAGGTGGAGAATTCCCAAAACAAGCTGCTGAACTTCAGCTCCCTTTACTACACCTGTACTTTAATCTGCTTCGTCTTTGATGTCCAGATGAAAGCAAGTAGCCAGTATAGGTAACGTTAGACACCAGCAGCTCCAAGTAACTAACATATCTAAATAAATAGTATGTGGGCGGAGCTTATTTACACAGAGGCTCACTGGTCTAAGTTGTTTCTGTGCCAATCAGAGCAGAGCTCATCGAATTATTCATGAGCTCAACCACTCTCCCAGCCAGTGTATGTCCATTTGGATCCTAGGTTCTCCGCAGAGGAGCAAACCGTGGGATGATTTATATACAGGGGCACCGAGCGGAGAACTGAAATAGGGAGCCAATTATTGTAGGTCCAGTTGTTCACGGCAACAACACATGAACCACGCCCGGGTGGCTCTAACAACCCATAAATTCCCAAATAACCAAAACATGGCTGAGAGTCATAACAGCTTCTAATTCCCGCCGGCAGTAACCTGTATTCTCCGGGCTGAATCGGCTCATTATGTCAGTCCGTGTCCACTCTGCCCGTCCGGAGCCCCGGCTGCAGGTAGCAGGCCCAGGACGGCACTCGGAGACGGAGCTTATTGGATTTTATCTGCTGCTGTTTTTTTTATTTTTTTTTATTTCCTTACACGGCCACCCTGGGAACGAGTCCCCATTTCAGTTATCTCATCATTATTTATAGAGGAAACCATGAGAGAGAGAGAGAGACAGAGAGGGAGAGAGAGAGAGAGAGACAGAGAGGGAGAGAAAGAGAGAGAGAGAGAGAGAGAGAGAGAGAGAGAGAGAGAGAGAGAGAGAGAGAGAGGGAGAGAGAGAGAGAGAGGGAGAGAGAGAGGGAGAGAGAGAGAGAGACAGAGAGGGAGAGAAAGAGAGAGAGAGAGAGAGAGAGAGAGAGAGAGAGAGAGAGAGGGAGAGAGGGAGAGAGAGAGAGAGAGAGAGAGAGAGGGAGGGAGGGCGGTTTATACTTGTCCTGAATACCTGAGTCCTCTAGCAGGCCCGGTTCTGGGCTCCAGTTGGGGAGGGGCTCATTATAGAAGGTCTGGTTCACCACACTATCAATAATAAGATATCCCCGTGTGTATCTTCTTCCATTCTGGAAGTAAAAGTCGGGACAGAATGGCATTCCGGGTCAGATCCCAATAACTTATTACTGAGAAGCATCTGCTGAGAGATTCAGGCGATGGGTTGTTTTCACTTACATCATTCCGACCACATTGGGAATCCAGATGGAGGCAGGGCGTGAAGAACAGAGTGGAGGAGATGGAGATGAGGAACAGAGTGGAGGAGATGGAGGTGAGGAACAGAGTAGGTAGACTGAGGTGAAGAACAGAATGGTGGAGGTGGAGGTGAAGAACAGAGTGGAGGAGATGGAGACAGTGCGTGAAGAACAGAGTGGAGGAGATGGAGACAGTGCGTGAAGAACAGAGTGGAGGAGATGGAGGTGAGGAACAGAGCGGAGAAGATGGAGGTGAAGAACAGAGTAGGTAGATTGAGGTGAAGAACAGAGTAGAGGAGGTGGAGGTGATGGAGGTGAGAAACAGAGTGGAGGAGATGGAGGTGAGGAACAGAGTGGAGGAGATGGAGGTGAGGAACAGAGTGGAGGTGATGGAGGTGAGGAACAGAGTGGAGGACATGAAGGTGAGGAACAGAATGGAGGTGATGGAGGTGAGGAACAGAGTGGAGGTGATGGATGTGAAGAACAGAGTAGAGGAGATGGAGGTGAGGAACAGAGTGGAGGAGATGGAGGTGAAGAACAGAGTGGAGGAGATGGAGGTGAGGAACAGAGTGGAAGAGATGGAGGTGAAGAACAGAGTGGAGGAGATGGAGGTGGGGAACAGAGTGGAGGTGATGGATGTGAAGAACAGAGTAGAGGAGATGGAGGTGAGGAACAGAGTGGAGGAGATGGAGGTGAAGAACAGAGTGGAGGAGATAGAGGTGAGGAACAGAGTGGAGGAGATGAAAGATGAGCTGCTATCGAGCAGCAGATATAAGAGCCACCAAGAAAACAAACCACCACATACTAAAGCATACAGCAATTTAAAACACATCAGCACTCCTGACCTAATAGTGGCATCAGTGAGTATTTTAAATGCCGTCTAATGCCGTCCAATGCCGTATAAACAGCCTTATTTGTTTAGTTTTACTGTTTCAGGCCAGGACACCAACAACCACTAGCACAAATTTCAAACACATCAGGACTCTTATAGTAATGATAACCCAATAGTGGCAGCAGCGAATACTTTAATGCCATTAAATGTAGTATAAACAGCCTTATTTGTTCAGTTTTACTGTTTCAGACCATTAACAACAACAACTAGCACTATTTTAAAACACATCAGGACTCTTATAGTAACAATGCCTAATAGTGGCAGCAGTTAGTATTTTAAATGCCGTCTAATGCCATCCAATGCCGTATAAACAGCCTTATGTGTTCAGTTTTAGTGTTTCAGGCCACTAACAACAACAACTAGCACTATTTTAAAACACATCAGGACTCTTATAATAAAGATGACCTAATAGTGGCAGCAGTGAGTATTTTAAATGCCATCTAATGCCATCCAATGCAGTTTAGTCAGGCTTATTTGTTCAGTTTTACAGTTTAGTCCAGTATGCCAACAACGACTAGCACAAATTTAAAACACATCAGTACGACAATGATGACCTAATAGTGGCAGCAGCGAGTATTTCTAATGCTGTCTAATGCCATCTACTGCAGTATAAACAGCCTTATTGTTCAGTTTTACTGTTCCCAGCCAGGATGCCAACAACCACTAGCACCAATTTAAAACACATCAGGACTCTTATAGTAATGATGATCTAATAGTGGCAGCAGTGTGTATTTTAAATGCCATCTAATGCCGTCTACTGCCGTCCAATGCAGTATAGACAGGCTTATTTGTTCACTTTTACTGTTTCAGGCCAGGATGCCAACAGCCACTAGCATCATTTTCAAAACACATCAACACTCTCATAATAATGATGACCTAATAGAGGCAGCAGCAAGCATTTTTAATGCCGTCCAATGCCGTCCAATGCAGTATAAACAACCTTATTGTTCAGTTTTACTGTTTCCAGGCCAGGATGCCAAAGACCACTAGCAGAATTTTAAAACACATCAGAACTCATAGTAACGATGCCCTAATAGTGGCAGCAGTGAGTATTTTAAATGCCATCTAATGCCGTCCAATGCCGTCCAATGCAGTATAAACAGCCTTATTGTTCAGTTTTACTGTTCCAGGCCAGGATGCCAACAACCACTAGCACAATTTTGAAAACACATCAACACTCTCATAATAATGATGACCTAATAGTGGCAGCAGCAAACATTTCTAATGCCGTCTAATGCCGTCCAATGCAGTATAAACAACCTTATTTGTTCAGTTTTACTGTTTCAGGCCAGGACAGCTCTTTTCTGCAGCATCAGTCTGTTTAGCAGAAAGACATCCAGGACTTCTCCAGGTTAAGTTCAAGCAGGAGCTGTTGAACTCCAGTGTCTCAGTTCAGCTGTCTGCATGAGTGGGCAGCCTTTCTGCTTCATGTGTGACCAGAGAGGCCGGCCCGGCAGAGAAAAAGCACTTTCCTTTAAACGAAAAGCGCCTGGATGGAAAATGTCAACCAACAGGAATTCTATAGCTCCAAAAAAAAAGTCCATCCTGAGAGCTTTCTTAAGTGATGGCACTCTGGGGTATAAGGGATAATAAAAAGCAATGTAAGAAATTTTGCAGCCCATTGGTCTCCAGAACGTCCTCGACACAATGGACACACTGGTTCCAGAGGGCAGAGCGGCAGGTGCGGGCCCACTTTCCCTTTTCTAGTACTGTCTTTTCTTTCTACCCCTGTTTTTCTTCAACGTGTTATACAAATTAGAGCTACTCTCAGGCCTGAAGTCTTGTTTGAAACCTAATACAGCCCTGCCAAATGTTCATATGCTGACACCAACCAGGGATTGACTACAAATCTGCTTTCCTAATATTAATGTCTGCTGATTAGCCTCCTACGTAAACTTCCTAACATATTAATGTGAGCAGTGAAGTGAAATTAAAAGCAAGATGTGGTATGTGGGGAGCAGAGCACAATGAAATATGTGCAGTTGTATTAATATTTCTCGCCATGCTTTAGTTGAGCGGCTTTGCTTTAGCCAGTTCAGCCCAGCTGTTATTATGGAGTGGTATATATAGTTTTCTCACATTCCTATTGCTCGCTAGCAGCCCAACAACTCTATTACACACAACAGTATCCTAGTTCAACTGATAACAAAGCTACAAAACATATTTGATTATGTTCATTAATGATATCTGAGCCAATTTCCATTCTTCTGGGGGCACGGCCACTAGGGGGCACTACAGAAAGAGGTGAAGCAGTGCTGTATTGACTGATATGTTTGGTAATTGGTAAATTGCCATCTTTTCCTGCTGCCATAAGACTGAATCCTCATATTAGTAGCTTGTCTTTAATGACTCTTTTTTTCTTCACTAGGGGGCAGTGTAGAGACTGCGCCATATATTTCTGTCAGAGTGTCTTATCTCTTTAGCCCATAGATGGCAGCATTTAAGGACTACTACAGTCATCTGAAGGCTACCGCACATCATATGGCACATGGTACAAAGCCCAGCTATAGCACATAGGATGCATCACAGGAAAGTGTTGACTCTAACTCCAAAACTTATGTAAAATAAGAATTAAATAAATATAAAATTAATTGTTGTAACTCCTTTATCTTGGCCTGACTTAGACTGGGCAACCTCCATGTGTCATCTGGCCCATGTGACCCATCTGGCCAAGTTGTTATCTCCTGGGTTTGGGGCAGGTTTCCTTGGGAGGTTCCTGCTGTAAAATGATGGGATTTGCTGAACCATAAACTTCTCGTAACATCTCTGTAGCATTCAGCGTGCCGGCCATCTGTATAAGTGAGCTTTTTAACAGATGGCATAGTATGTAAGAAGTACTTACAACATAATGTGAGCTGAGGTGACTTCAGATCATTAGTAATTGTCTCTTTATCTTGAGCTGTGTTCAGGTGGCGAAGCATACATGGCACAAAACGCCATTATATCCTATGCCAGAATACGGATTCTGGGTATTCCCCTGTGGTTTAAAACATTCCCCTGCAGAATTTGTTAATTAATAATAATGTAACTAATAGTAATGTTCAACTTCTGTAGACAATAAGCTTGACTTGTGAAGTGCTACTCTTGACAAGGTATCTAATAATAATAATAAAAATAATAATAATAATAACAGGGAGGAACAATTAAACAAAATTAGAACTAGAGACCGAACAGAGGGCTGTACACCCTTCTAGAAACAAAGACTACCATAGCTGCCCACCAGCAAAGCCAGCAGGTGTTGAGTTCTGGATGCTTGTATTTTTGTCCAACCAACAGGGTGACCAGCCAATCCAACACCAGAGCAGCCTAAACCAGCATAAACAATTACAACGAGGTTATCATAAAGCAGCTTTACAGAGGTTTGAAAACAGACAGTTTCAAAATATGTGAGCAAGCCAGAGGCGACAGTGGCAAAAACAACTACCTTAACTGGAGGAAGAAACCTTGAGGGGAACCAGGACTCACAATGGGAGACCCATCCTCCTCTGGTCAAACAGTATTTACAGATTAATAAACTAAATACCAAAGAAAAGCTAAGAGAGTCTCTGTTTGAGGTCTGGATGGCAAAGCTTTAGAAGCTGCACAGGTAGAGGCAGTCGTCTGTGACTGAGGCAGTCTCTGACTGAGGCAGTCTCTGACTGATTCTTTATGAAAAGTGGGAGTGACTTGAAACAGTCCAATCCTATCTCAATGCTGGCACATCTGGATGATGTGGTGATGTAATTGAGGGTGTTTTACTCTCGTTTGAAGTTTAATAATTATTCAAAAAGGCTCATTTTTATTCAGTGGCTTGAATGTACCCATGGTGGGCAGTGAGTTGCCCTTCAACCCCATAATATTACTCACTATAAGATGTTGTGTCTCTTCTGCTTGCTGGTTGTCGTGTTCAAGACACTTGCCAATGCTGATAATGTTCACTTGAACTGATTATGAAGAACCTGCAGGCCAATGTCTTGAGTCTATCCATTTGTATTGATGTTGTGCTGAACCATCTGCCTATAAGAGTCCACTGTGCTGTTTCTCCGTGGAAGCGTTGATGGAAATGAGTGTTACTTGTTTTAGAAGCAAACCCCTGTTCAGTACTCCATTATTAGAGCTCGGCAGTTATGCTGGAGTAACTAGGCGGACGTGCACAGATCTGAATAGTAGAGTTGTTTATTTACAGGCAAGAAGGGAAGGTTGACAAAGATAGTTGTTAAGCAGAGTATAAATACCAGAGCACCCATAACCAAAAGCCAAAAGTGGAGTAACAAGCCAACAAGTCGAAAAACCAAAGAGGATACTCAGTAGGCAGCAATGCCACCTTTCTTTTGATCCATTCATCAGGACATTATCACATTATCACAAGGTCAACGCCAGCTCTCGGGTTTAAATGATGCAGGTGTTTCTGGACAAAAACAATATCCAAACACGTGTTGAGCCACAAACTGGGAAGGATGTTGGTGACTGGAACATGACATCATGAGGGGTTGAATCATGGGAAGTGTAGTTTGAGGACTCGACAGAGGCAGGATGAGTACCCAGATGCCTGACAGATGCATCCTTTAAGACTTGCCTTTTTGGGTAATAATTATAAGCTACTATGGATGTGTGTTCTAGGTTTGATGCACGTCAGTAATACTAAAATGCTGAGTAGCCTGTAGCCTTAATAGCCTTCTACTTAGTTCCTGGTGGTGGGGGTTATTATTCGAATAGCTTTCAAATTTGTTAAGCAAATTAGCCCAGAAGACCCCTTCCTGGAGGCTATAATACTGATCTCTCGGTTGGGCTCTGGGTATTAGATATGCGAAGGAAAGTGTGTTGGTTTTCTTAGGAATCTCCAGATCTACCTTCTACAAGAAATTGAGCTGCTTAATGAATGCTAATAGGACAGTCTGTTCAGTCCTCAGGACTCCCTGACCTCAGGCCAGAGATCGTGAGCAAGTACCGTGTGTCTTTTTGGTGTTTTTGTTTGCATCAGGTTTTTTATATATACTGAGTGAGTGTAGAGTGTGTGCTTGAGTCTGTTTTAGAGCGACAGCGGGAACCTAATTTTGATGATGTTATGAGCCGAGGCAGAGGGACTGAGTGGTTTGATTAGGCTTTGAATTGAAAAACAAGTCTTCGAGTGTGTACCTTACTTTCTTTGGACATTTGTCAAATAACTCAGGCTTTGGGTTTAGGTGCCAGGTGCCACTGAATTTCTATTGGTCCATTCATCAGGACATTATCACACAACATCAATGGCAGCTCTTGGGTTCAAATGATGTAGAAAAATAAAAATTGACAAAAATGGAGATGCGGGTGTTTCTGGACAGCACCAATATACCAACAGGTGTTGAGCTGAAAACTGGGAAGGATGTTGGTGACTGGATGCTGGGGAACATGTGAACATGACATCATGAGGAGTGGCATTATGGGAAATGTAGTTTGAGGACTCGACAGAGGCAGGACGAGTACCCAGATGCCTGACAGATGCATCCTTGAAGACTTGCCTTTTTGGGTAATAATTATAAGCTACTATGGATGTGTGTTCTAGGTTTGATGCAGGTCAGTAATACTAAAATGCTGAGTAGCCTGTAGCCTTAATAGCCTTCCACTTAGTTCCTGGTGGTGGGGGTTATTATTCGAATAGCTCTCAAATTTGTGAATCAAATTTGCCCGGAAGACCCCTTCCTGGAGGCTATAATACTGATCTCTCGGTTGGGCTCTGGGTATTAGATATGCGAAGGAAAGTGTGTTGGGTTTCTTAGGAATCTCCAGATCTACCTTCTACAAGAAATTGGGCTGCTTAATGAATGCTAATAGGACAGCCTCTTCAGTCTTCAGGACTCCCTGACCTCAGGCCAGAGATCATGAACATGTACCGTGTGTCTTTTTGGTGTTTTTGTTTGCATCAGGTTTTTTATATATACTTAGTGAGTGTAGAGTGTGTGCTTGAGTCTGTTTTAGAGCGACAGCGGGAACCTAAATTTGATGATGTTATGAGCTGAGGCAGAGGGGCCGAGTGGTTTGATGAGGCTTTGAATTGAAAAACAAGTCTTCGAGTGTGTACCTTACTTTCTTTGGACATTCGTCAAACGTCTCAGTGTCAAAGTCGCAAAAGATCCGGACAGCAGTTCGGACCAAACGCTCTTAAATCAGCAGACAAACGGCGGGAGATCCGTGCTACGTCCCGGCCTTTCAACCAGACGAAGGGCGACGACCTTTCTGCCTTAGTTTCCATCATTTTGAAGGATTATCTTTGGCATATGTGAGTCACCTCGTCTCTGATGCCGTTCCCTGTTCATCTGATATTTAAAATCTAAAATAGATTTGGAAGTCATGCCGAATTTAGAGAGATGTGTGTTGAATATGATTATATATATATATATATATATATATATATATATATATTTATATATAATAATATATATATATATATATACAAACTGTATGGATGCGCAGTGCTTTAACTAGGGCAGATTGCATGAAGGAGATGATCCGGTGATATCAGAAGCCTGCTGTGGTTTTATATGAACACCTTCTCACTGGAAGCTCATTGACGGAAGTAGAACAAGTGCAAATTCTAAACTTGAATATTTAAACTGTATGAAAAGTTGTTGTTTAAAAACAAGCCCAAAAAGAAAAGAAAAGATTCAAACCTGTTGAATGTACATAGAGTTACGCAGCTAACGATGTATCTCACGTATGTTCATTTTCATTTTTCTACATTATTTGGATGCGACAGCTGCTGTTTACCTTGCGTGAACGGTTCATGGTAAAGGTACCAACAGAAATACTCCAGGATAGCTTGGAAAAAATTTTGGTTCCATTGACTTACATTGAAAGGGAAGAAGCTTTTGGGCCTCTCCTGAGAAGTTGCCGTTCTGGACGATGTGTAGATAAGTAGTTACGATTGAATCGAAAAGTAAAACGGAACACTTGTTAGAGTTGATGGAAACAAGTGTTACTTGATTTAGAAGCAGCCCCCTGTTCTCTGGTCCATTATTAGGGCTCGGCATGAAATGTAGCTGCCCTACAGTAATCAGTCTGTCTGTCCATCTGTCCGCCTGTCTGTCTGTCCATCTGTCCACGAATTGTATTTCTCGCCTAACACGCAGTGGGCAGCAGGAGGCTGTAAAGTAGAGACACCACATTTGGTGAAAGACACCCCCCCCCACCCCACCCACCCACTTCCACTAATAAATTTCGAATGAATGCTTTATGTTCTGGGCTGTAGATCTTGAACCATAAGCTAAGCAGTCACTTATAACAAACACTAGTCCTGGTTCCTCCCGAGAGTTCTTCCTCCAGTCTGAGGGAGTTTCTCTCGCCACCGTCGCCTCTGGCTCGCTCACAGTGGGATACGTGCTGTGACTTCATGTTTACATGTTCTCAAACTTCTGTTAAGCAGCTTCGTGACGACATCGTTGTCAAAAAGTGCTACACAAATAAACTAGAATTGACTAGAAAATAGCAACTAACACATGAACCTGAACATGATTGTAGTTTACGTTCGGGAAGCTCTAATTGGTGTTGTAGCAGGACTTGGTGACATTATCTGCACACAAAATTAGTAAAATTAGTTAAATGTGACATGCCCTTCAGTTTCAGGTGTATCCTCGAGTACCATTAGCTCTGTGGGTGTTCACCTTAAGCAGTCGCCAAAAACCTTAAAACTGGAGTTTTTGTGCTGGAACTGTTGGCCACTGGAAAAATACCATTTCAAATTCCTGTACTTTTGCTGTCATACACTACCAGCCAAATGGTTTGGTACACTACCAGACAAAGGTTTTAGATACACTACCAGTCAAACGTTTTAGTACACTACCAGTCGAAAGTTTAAAAACAGTTCTAAAACCTTTGGCTGGTAGTGTACTAAAATGTTTGTCTGGTAGTGTATCTAAAACCTTTGTCTGGTAGTGTACCAAACCATTTGGCTGGTAGTGTATCTAAAACGTCTGTCTGGTAGTGTATCTAAAACGTCTGTCTGGTAGTATATCTATAACGTTTGGCTGGTAGTGTATCTAAAACGTTTGGCTGGTAGTGTATCTAAAACGTTTGACTGGTGGTGTATCTAAAACGTTTGACTGGTAGTGTATCTAAAACGTTTGGCTGGTAGTGGTATCTAAAACCGTTTGACTGGGTAGTGTATCTAAAACCTTTGGCTGGTAGTGTATCTAAAACATTTGGCTGGTAGTGTATCTAAAAACGTTTGTCTGGTAGTGTATCTAAAACGTGTTGACTGGTTGTGTACTAAAACGTTTGTCTGGTAGTGTATCTAAAACGTTTGACTGGTAGTGAATCTAAAACGTTTGACTGGTAGTGTATCTAAAACCTTTGGCTGGTAGTGTATCTAAAACGTTTGTCTGGTAGTGTACTAACACGTTTTACTGGTAGTATATCTAAAACGTTTGGCTGGTAGTGTATCTAAAACGTTTGACTGGTAGTGTACTAAAACCTTTGGCTGGTAGTGTACTAACATGTTTTACTGGTAGTGTATCTAAAACGTTTGACTGGTAGTGAATCTAAAACGTTTGACTGGTAGTGTATCTAAAACCTTTGGCTGGTAGTGTATCTAAAACATTTGGCTGGTAGTGTATCTAAAACGTTTGTCTGGTAGTGTATCTAAAACGTTTGACTGGTAGTGTACTAAAACGTTTGTCTGGTAGTGTATCTAAAACGTTTGACTGGTAGTGAATCTAAAACGTTTGACTGGTAGTGTATCTAAAACCTTTGGCTGGTAGTGTATCTAAAACGTTTGTCTGGTAGTGTACTAACACGTTTTACTGGTAGTATATCTAAAACGTTTGGCTGGTAGTGTATCTAAAACGTTTGTCTGGTAGTGTACTAACACGTTTTACTGGTAGTATATCTAAAACGTTTGGCTGGTAGTGTATCTAAAACGTTTGACTGGTAGTGTACTAAAACCTTTGGCTGGTAGTGTACTAACATGTTTTACTGGTAGTGTATCTAAAACGTTTGACTGGTAGTGAATCTAAAACGTTTGACTGGTAGTGAATCTAAAACGTTTGACTGGTAGTGTACTAAAACGTTTGACTGGTAGTGTATCTAAAACGTTTGACTGGTAGTGTATCTAAACGTTTGACTGGTAGTGTATCTAAAACGTTTGTTTAGTAGTGTACTAAAACCTTTGGCTGGTAGTGTACTAACACATTTTACTGGTAGTGTACTAAAACGTTTGGCTGGTAGTGTATCTAAAACGTTTGACTGGTAGTGTATCTAAAACGTTTGTCTGGTAGTGTATCTAAAATGTTTGTCTGGTAGTGTATCTAAAACGTTTGTCTGGTAGTGTATCTAAAATGTTTGTCTTGTAGTGTACTAAAACCTTTGGCTGGTAGTGTACTAACATGTTTTACTGGTAGTGTATCTAAAACGTTTGACTGGTAGTGAATCTAAAACGTTTGTCTGGTAGTGTATCTAAAATGTTTGTCTGGTAGTGTATCTAAAACGTTTGGCTGGTAGTGAATCTAAAACGTTTGACTGGTAGTGTACTAAAACGTTTGACTGGTAGTGTATCTAAAACGTTTGACTGGTAGTGTATCTAAACGTTTGACTGGTAGTGTATCTAAAACGTTTGTTTAGTAGTGTACTAAAACGTTTGTTTAGTAGTGTACTAAAACCTTTGGCTGGTAGTGTATCTAAAACGTTTGTCTGGTAGTGTACTAACACATTTTACTGGTAGTGTACTAAAACGTTTGACTGGTAGTGTATCTAAAACATTTGTTTAGTAGTGTACTAAAACGTTTGGCTGGTAGTGTACTAACACATTTTATTGGTAGTGTACTAAAACGTTTGTTTGGTAGTGTATCTAAAACCTTTGACTGGTAGTGAATCTAAAACGTTTGTCTGGTATTGTATCTAAAACGTTTGGCTGGTAGTGTATCTAAAACGTTTGTCTGGTAGTGTATCTAAAACGTTTGACTGGTAGTGAATCTAAAACGTTTGTCTGGTATTGTATCTAAAACGTTTGACTGGTAGTGAATCTAAAACGTTTGTCTGGTAGTGTATCTAAAACGTTTGACTGGTAGTGTATCTAAAACGTTTGACTGGTAGTGAAACTAAAACGTTTGTCTGGTAGTGTATCTAAAACGTTTGACTGGTAGTGAATCTAAAACGTTTGTCTGGTAGTGTACTAAAACGTTTGTCTGGTAGTGTATCTAAAACGTTTGTCTGGTAGTGTATCTAAAACGTTTGACTGGTAGTGAATCTAAAACGTTTGTCTGGTATTGTATCTAAAACGTTTGACTGGTAGTGAATCTAAAACGTTTGTCTGGTAGTGAATCTAAAACGTTTGGCTGGTAGTGTATCAAAAACGTTTGACTGGTAGTGAATCTAAAACGTTTGTCTGGTAGTGTATCTAAAACGTTTGTCTGGTAGTGTATCTAAAACGTTTGTCTGGTAGTGTATCTAAAATGCTTGACTGGTATTGTATCTAAAACGTTTGACTTGTAGTGTATCTAAAACGTTTGACTGGTAGTGTATCTAAAACGTTTGGCTGGTAGTGTATCTAAAACGTTTGACTGGTAGTGTATCTAAAACGTTTGACTGGTAGTGTACTAAAGCGTTTGGCTGGTAGTGTATCTAAAACGTTTGACTGGTAGTGTATCTAAAACATTTGACTGGTAGTGTATCTAAAATGTTTGACTGGTAGTGTACTAAAACGTTTGTCTGGTAGTGTATCTAAAACGTTTGACTGGTAGTGTATCTAAAACGTTTGGCTGGTAGTGTATCTAAAACGTTTGACTGGTAGTGTATCTAAAACGTTTGACTGGTAGTGTACTAAAACGTTTGGCTGGTAGTGTACTAAAACGTTTGACTGGTAGTGTACTAAAACGTTTGTCTGGTAGTGTACTAAAACGTTTGACTGGTAGTGTACTAAAACGTTTGACTGGTAGTGTATCTAAAACGTTTGTCTGGTAGTGTATCTAAAACGTTTGACTGGTAGTGTATCTAAAACGTTTGTCTGGTAGTGTACTAAAACGTTTGACTGGTAGTGTACTAAAACGTTTGACTGGTAGTGTATCTAAAACGTTTGTCTGGTAGTGTATCTAAAACGTTTGACTGGTAGTGTATCTAAAACGTTTGGCTGGTAGTGTATCTAAAACGTTTGACTGGTAGTGTATCTAAAACGTTTGACTGGTAGTGTACTAAAACGTTTGGCTGGTAGTGTACTAAAACGTTTGTCTGGTAGTGTACTAAAACGTTTGTCTGGTAGTGTATCTAAAACGTTTGGCTGGTAGTGTATCTAAAACATTTGTCTTGTAGTGTATCTAAAACGTTTGGCTGGTAGTGTATCTAAAACGTTTGTCTGGTAGTGTATCTAAAACGTTTGACTGGTAGTGTACTAAAACGTTTGTCTGGTAGTGTATCTAAAACGTTTGTCTTGTAGTGTATCTAAAACGTTTGGCTGGTAGTGTATCTAAAACGTTTGACTGGTAGTGTACTAAAACGTTTGTCTGGTAGTGTATCTAAAACGTTTGTCTTGTAGTGTATCTAAAACGTTTGACTGGTAGTGTACTAAAACGTTTGTCTGGTAGTGTATCTAAAACGTTTGTCTTGTAGTGTATCTAAAACGTTTGGCTGGTAGTGTACTACAACGTTTGGCTGGTAGTGTATTTGAGCAAAAAATACATTTCATTTACTGTCATTTACAGGACTGACCAACATGTGGTCTGAAGTTGGCCCCTGAGGGCTTTGATTAGGCATGCGAATGTATGTACTGCTCATGTGGAGAGGAAATAGCTCAGGGTAACTCTTATTCCACAATATTTGCAAACTTTAATTAACGTCTAAATGGACATCTACAAATACCTGCATCCCTTGTGGAAACTTAACTGTAAACAGTAAAACAACCCATACGCTGTGTTAATGGCAAATATTGAATTTTCTTGGAGAGGCCCACATGCACTGATGCACTGTCCTTTCCCTGAGTGGAAAACAAAGTGTGAAATGCAGGGGGTCCTGGGGGGGCGAGGGTTCCTCCTAATTGACCTCTTGAATGTGTAATTAACCCCCTGAATGTCTCACAATCAAAATTCCTGGGGGGGTTCTACTCCAATATGAATTCAGGGAAAGGTCACTGTTTTAGCTGCTTCACCCATAATCAGCGGGTCGCTATCTTTGGTATTCTTATTAGAGATGCAGCACCGGTCTGCCTTGGGGTGGCGCTGTGGCAAATTAGTTCACCCATTTGGGTTTTCAGAGCCTATCAACTATAACTATGCTCAGGACACCTCTTAAAAAACTTTACACTAGGCTGTTGCATATCTGCAAATCTGATAACATTTAGATTTTGGTGAACGTTTGATGGGTAAGATCGCAGTTAACGTGTGGAAGATCTACCAAACTGGAAAAAAGCTTTCCCAGAAGAAGAACTGTTAAACCAAACGTCCTGTTGCCCTTGAAGCATCAGCACTGCTACGCCGAGCGAGTCAGGAGCCCAACAGTGAATTAGACCTCTGATTTTAACCCATCCATGCAGTAAAACACCCACATACACTAGGGGGCAGTGACCACACTTCCCTGTAGTGGTGGGCAACCCTATCCCTATTCAAGGGATCAAACCAACAACTTTCTGGTCACAAGGCTGGTCCCCTAGCCTCAACCCTAAGACTGCCCTACTGTTGTTACCTATGGGAATCGAACCCAAGCCCTTCTAGCTGTAAGTCAACCCACTGGCCCATTGTGGCAAGAGACCCCCTAAACACTTAGGCGCGTTTGCCCACTAATATGATGCATCTTCAGTAACCCATACCAAAAATATGAATGTTTGTGAGTACATTCATGAACTGGAAGTGGTTGTTGGTTTGCGACCTTCTATAGTACTAAGGCACATCGGTCAAGTCCCACAGTAGTTGCTGGCCCCCAAGAGGCATGGTGGGTACCCGATTTGCAGTGGTGCCTGTGTGCACCAGTACGTTGCAGGAAAAGCTAAGCAACAAGCTCCCACCGAGTAAAAGACAGAATTGACACACCCACAGTCACCACACTTGCCCATAGGCAGCCCTTTCCACCATATCTGGCGGTTCAGGGGATCAAACCCACAACCTTCTGGTCACAAGGCTAGTCCCCCAACCTCTAGCCCGCGACTGCCCTGTAAATGAAATGCACTGTGGGTGTCTGTGGGAATGGAACCCGAGCCCTTGTAGCTGTGAGTCAATTCACTACCCCATTGTGGGGTCACTCGACTAGCCAGCCAACAAGAAACCCCCTAAACACTGAGGGGTGTTTGCCTACTAATATGATGCATCTTCAGTAACCCGTGCCAAAGATATGAATGCTTGTGAGAACATTCATGAACTGGACGTGGTTGTTGGTTTGTGACCTTCTATAGTACCAAGGCACATGGGTCAAGTCCCACAGTAGTTGCTGACCCCCAAGTGGCATGGTACCCGATTTGCAGTGGTGCCAGTATGCACCAGTATGCACCAGACCACACTTGCCCATGGGCAGCCCTTTCCACCATATCTGGGGAGCAGTTAAGTAACCTGTCCTGTCGGTTCAAGGGATCAAACCCACAACCCTCTGATCACAAGGCTGGTCCCCCAACCTCTAGTCTACGACTGCCCTGGTCCCCCAACCTCCAGCCTGCGACTGTTGGTTTGGTTGTTGGTTTGCGACCTTCTATAGTACTAAGGCACATGGGTCAAGTCCCAGAGTAGTTGCTAGCCCCCAAGTGGCATGGTGGGTACCCGATTTGCAGTGGTGCCAGTGTGCACCAGTACGTTACAGGAAAAGCTCAGCAACAAGCTCCCACGAGTAAAAGACTGAAATGACATTAGACCCTAATAATCCAGGCTTGACTGATAATAGCTCATCTTATTTTACCCTTTGAACATGATTACAGAGATAAAAATAGGCAGATGGGGGACATTTAGAACCTTCCAGACCTTCTCTGGAAGATTTCTGAGAATTAGAAAAGCTATTCCTGCATTTATGTCAATTATATTTAATAGAGCCGACATGCATGTTGTATTTAAACACTGCAGCATCTCTAATAATAACCTTATTTCACTGAACGTTAGTTGCTAGACCTTCATCAGTGGTCATAGGACGCTGCCCACAAGACATATACACTTCTATCTATATTCCTTATGTTTTAATATTCCTATCGTTTTCTGATAGAAGTGGATGAAAACACGAGGTCAAGGATTTGAGTTTCAACAAATAGCCAGACCTCCAGCTTTCTCCAGCTCTCGTTGCCGCGTAACGATGCCGTGAGCCACTCCTACAAATCCATTGTATGTCCAGGCCAATTATGGCTCAGTGATGTGTTGTGCATCTGAGGAGGTCAGTAATGAGAGATTTGTGGCCTGGCCAGATTTCTCTGGTCTTGGAGGCCACTCCATCTGTTAACCCCCCACGTTCACCTTCTGAGACAATTATCAGCGCCATTGCATTGCAGATAGGCTCACCCACCCCCAACCGAGCATTTTGATTGGCTGTTTGTCGCCCATTTGTCCAAAGCAGATGCATTCGGTCTTGCTGGGCTTGGGAGGTGGTTCCGATCCAGCGCTGTACTTGGCGGAAAAAGAAAGTGATATTGAGTGTTTTGTGAAACTCTCGTTCATATTGCAATGGGAATTCATACAGTGCTGCCTGGAAGCGTTTGGACTGTACCAAGAATTCATAGCTCAAGAATTCATCAAAAGATGACTGGCTGTTCTGGTTCTGTAGCAGCAAAACAGCTGGGAATACTGCCACCACCATGTTTCACAGTTGGCTTGAAGTTGTAAAGCTGTATAATAATATCTCTCCATTGAGCCATAGGATCTTATAGGATCTCATAAGATTTTCCGTCCATACAGCCTTATTTCAGTAGTCGTTTGGTTTGTTTTGGTGGTCTTCGGGAAGCTGTCATCATGGAGAGCAATAGATTTCTCCCAACTGAGCATTTTGATTGGCTGTTTGTTGTCCGAAGGAGATGCGTTGGGGTTTTGATTGCATTCAGGCTTCACAAGAGCATTAGGGAAGTCAGCTATTGATGTTGGATGATCAGTTCTAGATCACTAAGGTATTGGATGGAGCCCCATTACTCCAGAGCGCTCAGTTACACTTCCCCACAGTCTAATGCTGGTGGTCTTCATACCCCTCTAGCCTATGCCTGGCACTGTCCATCATGTATGGCTGCTTTAGAGAATCCCGTCCTATTGGTCAGTACTGTTCTGTGGCGCTGGATGTGGATTGGTTTGCATTATTCTTATACTAAACCAATACATATTATAACACTATATTATTTAATATATACTATGAATTATTCAGTATCTACAATGAATTATTCAGTATGTACTATACATTATTCAGTATTTACTATGAATTATTCAGTATCTACTATACATTACTCAGTATTTACTATGAATTATTCAGTATGTACTATGAATTATTTAGTATCTACTATGAATTATTTAGTGTTTACCATGAATTATTCAGTATTTTCTATGAATTATTCAATATCTACAATTAATTGTTTCGTTTCTACTATGGATTATTCAGTATTTGCTCTGAATTATTCAGTATTTGCTCTGAATTATTCAGTATCTACAATTAATTATTCAGTGTTTACTATGAATTGTTTAGTTTCTACTATGGATCATTCAGTATTTTCTATGAATTATTCAGTATCTACAATTAATTATTCAGTATTTACTATGAATTATTCAGTATCTACTATAAATATTTCAGCACCTCCTATGAATTGTTCAGTACCTACTATAAATTATTCAGTACTTACTAGGAATTATTCAGTATGTACAATTAATTATTCAGTATTTACTATGAATTGTTCAGTATCTACAATTAATTATTCAGTATTAACTATGAATTATTCAGTATCTACTATAAATATTTTAGCACCTCCTATGAATTGTTCAGTACCTACTATAAATTATTCAGTACTTACTAGGAATTATTCAGTATCAACTATAAATTATTCAGTATTTACTATGAATTATTCAGTATCTACTATAAATATTTCAGCACCTCCTATGAATTGTTCAGTACCTACTATAAATTATTCAGTACTTACTAGGAATTATTCAGTACTTACTAGGAATTATTCAGTATCAACTATAAATTATTCAGTATTTACTATGAATTATTCAGTATCTACTATAAATATTTCAGCACCTCCTATGAATTGTTCAGTACCTACTATAAATTATTCAGTACTTACTAGGAATTATTCAGTATGTACAATTAATTATTCAGTATTTACTATGAATTGTTCAGTATCTACAATTAATTATTCAGTATTAACTATGAATTATTCAGTATCTACTATAAATATTTTAGCACCTCCTATGAATTGTTCAGTACCTACTATAAATTATTCAGTACTTACTAGGAATTATTCAGTATCAACTATAAATTATTCAGTACTTACTAGGAATTATTCAGTATATACTATAAATTATTTGTTACCTACTCTAAATAATGTTATATCTACTATGAAATATTAGGTAGCTACTATAAATAATTAAATAATTAATATGAATGATTCAGGATCTTTTATTAATTATTTCATATTTACTATGAATTGCACAGTATCTACTATTATCTACTATTATTCAACTACTGTAACTTGTTCAGTATGTATGCTGCATCATTAAGTACCAGTAGAAATGTTTATTATTTGGTAAATTGATTACTCAGTGACTACCATGAAATATTCTATAACATGAACCTCGCTGTTGTTAGTGAGTGTGCAAGTCTACACTAGTGGTTCTGTAGGTGGAACTGAAGCTTCTTCTATTTAGAGCAGATTGAAAACCTGTTCCTGGGTGTCTGGCTTTGATAGATCATGTTGTTTTCATGCCACAGTAACAGTGACGACAGCACGGAGGACATTAGCGGAGGAATAGAATAATAGAGTAAAAGGCAGAACAAGCATTAAAGGGTCAGCAGAACAAAAGGCAGAAGATTTGTAGGGAAATGACGCTGCGAGCTGGTCTCCATTAAGAATCCATTACATCAATGCTCAAAGCTCTATTATAATTGAACGCTGAGTGCTGTGAACAGGGCTTGTGGGATAGATGCAGGTCGGTGTGAGTGCTGTAATCTGAGTGGATGACATTCACGAGGGGTGTCAATGCGCCTGGTATTGGCCTCTCCTCAGACGACGAGTGGTGCTTGACCACGAGTATGAAAAGAGAAGCATATGGCAGCTTTTAAAACGCTGCACCGCTAAACAGACGCTTCACCAGAGCCGCGGGTCGAGACGCGCCAGAAACAAGCTATTCATCAGGTTTATTCTCATTTATATATATATATACACACACATAACCCTGGACCAATCTAGACCCTCTACGACACAGACCTGGACCAATCTAGACCCTCTCCAACACAGACCTGGACCAATCTAGACTCTCTCCAACACAGACCCCTGGACTAATCTAGACCCTCTACGACACAGACCTGGACCAATCTACACTCTCTCCAACATACACCTGGACTAATCTAGACCCTCTACGACACAGACCTGGACTAATCTAGACCCTCTCCAACACAGACCTGGACCAATCTAGACTCTCTCCAACACAGACCCCTGGACTAATCTAGACCCTCTACGACACAGACCTGGACCAATCTAGACCCTCTCCAACATACACCTGGACTAATCTAGACCCTCTCCAACACAGCCCTGGACTAATCTAGACCCTCCCCAACACAGACTCCTGGACTAATCTAGACTCTCTCCAACATACACCTGGACTAATCTAGACTCTCTCCAACATACACCTGGACCAATCTAGACTCTCTCCAACATACACTTGGACTAATCTAGACTCTCTCCATCATACACCTTGACTAATCTAAACCCTCTCCAGCACAGACCTGGACTAATCTAGACCCTCCCCAACACAGACCCCTGGACTAATCTAGACCCTCTACGACACAGACCTGGACCAATCTAGACTCTCTCCAACATACACCTGGACTAATCTAGACCCTCTACGACACAGACCTGGACTAATCTAGACTCTCTCCAACACAGACCTGGACTAATCTAGACTCTCTCCAACATACACCCGGACTAATCTACATCCTCTCCAATATACCCCCTGGACTAATCTAGACTCTCTCCAACACAGACCCCTGGACCAATCTAGACCCTCTCCAACACAGACCTGGACCAATCTAGACTCTCTCCAACACAGACCCCTGGACTAATCTAGACCCTCTACGACACAGACCTGGACCAATCTAGACTCTCTCCAACACAGACCCCTGGACTAATCTAGACCCTCTACGACACAGACCTGGACCAATCTAGACTCTCTCCAACATACACCTGGACTAATCTAGACCCTCTACGACACAGACCTGGACTAATCTAGACCCTCTCCAACATACACCTGGACTAATCTAGACCCTCTCCAACACAGACCTGGACCAATCTAGACTCTCTCCAACACAGACCCCTGGACTAATCTAGACCCTCTACGACACAGACCTGGACCAATCTACACTCTCTCCAACATACACCTGGACTAATCTAGACCCTCTACGACACAGACCTGGACTAATCTAGACCCTCTCCAACACAGCCCTGGACTAATCTAGACCCTCCCCAACACAGACCCCTGGACTAATCTAGACTCTCTCCAACATACACCTGGACTAATCTAGACTCTCTCCAACATACACCTGGACCAATCTAGACTCTCTCCAACATACACTTGGACTAATCTAGACTCTCTCCAACATACACCTGGACTAATCTAGACCCTCTCCAGCACAGACCTGGACTAATCTAGACTCTCTCCAACACAGACCTGGACTAATCTAGACCCTCTACGACACAGACCTGGACCAATCTAGACTCTCACCAACATACACCTGGACTAATCTAAACCCTCTCCAGCACAGACCTGGACTAATCTAGACTCTCTCCAACATACACCTGGACTAATCTAGACCCTCTACGACACAGACCTGGACCAATCTAGACTCTCTCCAACATACACCTGGACTAATCTAGACCCTCTACGACACAGACCTGGACTAATCTAGACTCTCTCCAACACAGACCTGGACTAATCTAGACTCTCTCCAACACAGACCTGGACCAATCTAGACTCTCTCCAACACAGACCCCTGGACTAATCTAGACTTTCTCCACCACAGACCTGGACTAATCTAGACTCTCTCCAACACAGACCTGGACTAATCTAGACCCTCTACGACAGACCTGGACTAATCTAGACTCTCTCCAACATACACCTGGACTAATCTAGACCCTCTCCAACACAGACCTGGACTAATCTAGACTCTCTCCAACACAGACCTGGACTAATCTAGACTCTCTCCAACACAGACCCCTGGACTAATCTAGACCCTCTACGACACAGACCTGGACCAATCTAGACCCTCTCCAGCATAGACCTGGACTAATGTAGACTCTCACCAACACAGACCTGGACTAATCTAGACTCTCTCTCCAACATATCCCTGGACTAATCTAAACCCTCTCCAACACAGACCTGGACTAATCTAGACTCTCTCCAACACAGACCTGGACTAATCTAGACTCTCTCCAACATACACCCGGACTAATCTACATCCTCTCCAATATACCCCCTGGACTAATCTAGACTCTCTCCAACACAGACCCCTGGACTAATCTAGACTCTCTCCAACACAGACCCCTGGACTAATCTAGACTCTCTCCAACACAGACCTGGACCAATCTAGACTCTCTCTCCAACATACCCCTGGACTAATCTACACCCTCTCCAACACAGATCTGGACTAATCTAGACTCTCTCCAACACAGACCTGGACTAATCTAGACCCTCCCCAACATACACCTGGACTAATCTACATCCTCTCCAATATACCCCCTGGACTAATCTAGACTTTCTCCAACACAGACCTGGACTAATCTAGACTTTCTCCAACACAGACCTGGACTAATCTAGACCCTCTCCAACATACCCCTGGACTAATCTAGACTTTCTCCAACACAGACCTGGACTAATCTAGACTTTCTCCAACACAGACCTGGACTAATCTAGACTCTCTCCAACATACCCCTGGATTTACATAGACCCTCTCCAACATACCCCTGGACTAATCTAGACCCTCTCCAACACAGACCTTGACTAATCTAGACTCTCTCCAACATAAACCTGGACTAATCCAGACTCTCTCCAACACAGACCTGGAGTATTCTAGACTCTCTCCAACATAAACCTGGATTTATTTAGACCCTCTGCAACATACACCTGGACTAATCTAGACCCTCTCCTACATACCTCGGGACTAATCTGGACCCTCTCCAACACACACCTCGACTAATCTAGACTCTCTCCAACATAAATCTGGACTAATCTAGACCAAGATAAACCTGAATTAATTTAAACCCTATCCAGCATACACATGGACTAATCCCAACCCTCTTCAACATACACCTGGACCAGTCTACACCCCGTCTACACCTTTTCAACATACATCTGGACTAGTCTAGACCCTGTCCAACATACATCTGGATTCAATGCAGACCTCCAACATTTATTTAGCTTGTGTATGTTCTACACTGTTTTGCAGTGTGATGTATCTACACTCTGGTTGTCCTGTACATTGTGCTGCGGTTGTTTGTTGCACCATGAGACAGAAGTGCTGGACCGTGTGACTGTAGTTGATGGTGATAGTTGGTTTGCACATAAAGAATAGTCTGTTTTGAAATCTTATCATACCACATTAACCTCTTATTACCCAAACGTGATCAACAAGCTCTATTTAAATATCCTAAACTCTTCTATAGTAACAGAATGCAGTATTTCTGTTCATTCATCCTGAAATGTTCACAACATCCAAAGAGAAGCTGCAGCCGGTAGCGTTCCTTCTCTCCTCCAGCGCAGAGAGGAAAGAGAAGAGTGGCTGGTGGGGCTTAGGGAGGACAGAAAGTTAAAGGAAAGTACTGAGAGGCTCTGGGCATATGATGAATGGGACGTGTGCTGGGTCGACCTGTACACCCTTGAATTTCATTCACTCCTGGATGAATATTGATAGCACCTGAATCACTGGGCGAATACGTAATCACAGAACCAACAAAGGCGAGTTTTCACCACCATATGCTGCACCATATGCACTAAACACTGGGGTTGATTCTCTGACTGAAGGAGTGATTGGAAGAATGACTCCACTCCAAACAGTAGGGGGCACCTGAAAGTTGTGGTGTCTTCCTCTCCTACTCTCTCTTCACTCCTTACCAGCCTAGAAGAAATGTTCATCAAACGTTCATCCCTTTATTCTACAACAGTGTCTCCAGCTTTAATCTTAACTCTTGTTCTGCTTCTATTTATATCACTTTCTTTGCTGATGTATGTGGGTTCTTGCCGGTGATGCTTTAGCCATATAACTCAATAAATACCACAGAAATATATAACCAGTGCATATATATATTTATTTATCATCGCTGTCAAAAGAAAAACAAGCATCTCCAAGATGGCAAGTTTACTGGAGAGAACAAAAACATTATTTGCTTTTAATTTAAGTCAATGGAACCAATGATTTTGGAGCATTTCTATTAGTCCATTCATCATGAAAATTCAAATTCATGGCATACATGTTTTTCCTATCTATCTATCTATATATATATATATATATATATATATATATATATATATATATATATATATATATATATATATATATATATATATAGACACACACAAAATTTAAATACTTGAATTTTCAAGAAAGCACTTAAACTAAATGTTCAGTTACAGTTGAAATACACCAAGTTATCCCAAAACAATCCAATTTATATGTAATACTTTATTCATAATAAATGCAGAAATGTAAAATATATGGTAAATTATACTTAGTGCAATATAACTCAACACACACACACACACACACACACACACACACACACACACACACACATATATATATATATATATATATATATATATATATATATATATATATATATATATATATATATATTGCAGTAAATTATATATATATAAAAAATAAAATAAAAAATAATATATATATATATATAAATATATATATATATATATATATATATATATATATATATATATATATATATACACACACACAATTTAACTACTTACATTCAAAAAAGCATATAACTCAACATTATATATATAAAAATATACATACAAAACTACTTACATTTTAAAGAAAGCAATAAAACTGAATGTTCAGTTACAGTTGAAAATAATCCAATTTATATGTACGGCTTTATTCATAATAAATGCGGAAATGTAATATTTATGGTAAAATTATACTTAATGCAATATAACTCAATACATACGATTAAATTATATGTTCAGTATATATTTATATAGTTTTATAGTCATATAGTATATAAATACAACTTAATTTACTTAATTGTAATGTTCAGTTACAGTTGAAATACATCAGGTTATTCCCAAATAATCCAATTTTCAAGTCTAAGCCAAAAAAATGCGTACTTTTTATAATATTTCTTTATAAAGGAATTCTTAAATATTGTCACTGCGGGCCATTATTCCATATATGGTGATCCATATGTTGGACACCAGATGTTATTTGTGCCAGATGTAAAAATAACATTTTGGAAAAGATCCAAAATGAAATAGAGAGGTAATTAATGTCATTAACATTCATTTTGTCAATCTTGTTTACAAATATGCAATGTAACATATATATATATATATATATATATATATATATATATATATATATATATATATATATATAATATTTTTGTGTATATTTCTTTAGTATTTTATACTATACAATTTTGTTTTATTTTTTATATTTTTATATTAAAAAATACATTATAGTTGCAATATAACTGAATACATGCCACTACAATATACATCCAATATATATTCATATAGTAATATATAAACTATAATATATGGTGTAATACCTATGTAATTACTACTTAAATCTACTTAAGTAAAAGGAATTTTTAGATATTGTAATTATGGGGCGCTTTGCCATATATGGTGGTTCATATGGTGTATATAATAAAACACACCAGCTGCAGATGTGCCAGATGTACTAATAACATGATTTTGAAAATGATCCAATATGCAACAGAAACGTAATTAACATCATTAACACTCTTTCTCATTTAATCCATATCAATCAATCAGTCAGGTGCTGTGGTGAACGTTCAGCCTGCACTGTTTAGCCCATCATAATTGAAGGTAAAGGCGATCACAGCACCCAGTAAGCAGCTCAGCGATTGGTTAGAAGGCCTCTCTGTGATGGTGGCGTGAACAGAGTAAGTGCAGTAGTTTGTGAGTGAATTACAGACTCCGACAGTTGGCCTAGTTTTTTTGTTCCAGGCCTCGCCAGAATTCCCAGCTCCCCTCTTTTCAGGAGCGTTAAGCAGATTTCAGGTGTCAGCTGTCTACGAAAGCGCTCAGTCAAGCTGGAGGATGTTGAAACTTCGCTGCTTTGAAACAAAACACACATTTTCTGTGCTGGTTTAACTGAAATTCATAACTATAAATTGACACATTTTACAGATTAACATCATTTCTCACTATATATATATATATATATATATATATATATATATATATATATATATATAGTTGTAATAACTGGTTAGCAAAGATTGAAATCATTGTAAATAATAATAACATTATATATTTATAATGTTAATATAAATTTTTATGTCTTATTTTTGTATTTATGTTAATGTTGCAATATAACTCAATACATACCACTATATATATATATATATATATATATATATATATATATATATATATATATATATATATATATATATATAGCTGCCATATTGGATTAAGGATCACTTACCAATAACATCTTAACAGATCTGATTGCAAAACAAATGCAACATAGTCTGTGGGCGGAGCCTAATTTTAGCCACGCCTCTGTATTTTAGAGTCGTAGGGACTTCATCTCTATGTCTTATGGCCCTCATGGTGAGCAGTTGGAGCAGTATTTTGACCCAAAGTCTGAAAATCAATCTGGGACTTAAAACGTGTCACTATGGAAACACACTGTGATGATTCTGCGTGTGTCCAGCTGTGCAAAGCTGTGTTTGCTAGTTGTGTAGCATCTAGTATTTGTGGGTTCTGCTTAAAATGATTGAAACTGTCGTTACGGAAACAGTCGTTACGGAAACAGTCACCACTGAAACGTGTGGAGAAAGTGAGATGAATATGCCCTTGATCCAATATGGCGGCTATATATATATATATATATATATATATATATATATATATATATATATATATATACATATATATATAGCCGCCATATTGGATCAAGGGCATATTTTTCTGATGGGAAGGTGGTCATGTAGCAGATCAAAGAAGACCAGAATTGTTGCAAAAATTGCGACCGTGGTTCAAACGTTATCAACACAGAAAGTTGCAACAACAACCACATTGAACAACATGTCCAGTGTGCTGGTCCTGGTGCTGAACTGACCATGTTGTTTTGGACATAGCCTAAAAGATAGGCCCCCTCTCCCGTTAGTTGCTGGGGTATCCAGATTTTTCATTTTCCCTTTCCTATCTGAAATAAAGGGTGTCCTGAGACTTTTGATTCACCCTGTAGACAGATATTTACATATACAAGATAATATATGGTGTAATAACTACTACTTAAATCTACTTTAACTTAAAAATGTTTTTCTATTAATTTCAAACTAAAGAACTCTCTCACATTGTCATGTCACTACCGAAACTAAGAGTTTTAGGTCTTGTCTGATTTTGTGGCAAATCCAGATTGATGTTTACTCGGTTTTGTACAAAAACAACAAAGAAAATCTGCATGCAAATCTAATCCAAACCAAATTTGGTGGTGGTTTTAAAATAGATGTGTCTCAGTGTAAACACAATGTATCGTTCATATCACTCCCGGTCTGACAATGTGATTGAAAGTAGGGGTGGCAAGAACCTGGTGATACAATACGTATCGTGATACAGTGGTCACGATTCAATATATTGTGATATACTGTGATTTTTCAAATCCTACTATTAAAACACACCACTGTATGAACAGGTTTGCCAATGTTTACAACAGCATTGCGCCCTTGTGCTGCTTGATAATGTTGGAGTGGAGCTGGAAATGGATTACAACACTGCCATCTAGTGGTAAGAGGTTTAAACTCAACACACAATGATTCACCGTCTACCAGGAATCTGTGTATAGATACTGTGTTTTTGAGAATCGATACAGTATCACTAAACAAAATATCCCGATATTCAATATTTTCAATATTTTCTTACACCCTAATTAAATCTGTCATTATGGAAACAGTCACCACTGAAACGTGTGGAGACAAAAATGATATGTTCCATCATTAGTTGTAATAAAATAAGCCACCAGGTCACTAATCGGTCACTCTCGCTGGGTTGTGAGTTGTTGTGCTGCATGCTAACTCCTCCATCCCCTCCGTTCCTTCTCAGGGTGAAGCTGAAGGACGGCGTTGCGTTTTTAGGGGCGAGACCCTGTAACCCCACGCTGTGGATGGTCAGTCAGGACGTCCGGACCGAAGGGCATAAGGTGGTGACCCTGCACTGCCGGAGGAAAGAGTCCAGCTACGGACAGAGGTGAGTTCTCGCCGAGTGGATGTCTGAAGCTGCTGCTTCCTCAAATCCGGTTCCCTCAAATTAAAGTTGTGATGTAAAGCCGGGTTTTGATTGTTCCGCAGCCGGTTCGCTCGCCTGCCCACCTTTGACCGTGCTGCCGTTGTTGTCCGCGATTGATATTCAGCGGAAAGCGAGGCTTCACTGTTTCGCCGAATGAGCCAAAGTCCAACCGGGGTCACAATCCAAGACCTTTTCAATCACTGTAGTTCTTGCCAAGTTCGAAATTCTCGGCTTTGCTTTCCTTCCTTTCTCGTGCCCTCCCGCTGCTGCGGGTCATGCTGTGGTCTAGAATGAGGTTTGATGCCATGTGAGACTGACTCGGTATGCAGTTAGAGTCAAGTTAAGGTTTCAGTTTCACATACGTGGCTCTTTATAATGAACAACGAGAATCAGAATCAGAATCAGAATCAGAATCAGAATTGTTTAATCACCAAGTATGTCACACATACAAGGCACTTGTCTTGGATCAATATCACACTAAGAGAAACACACAACACAATACAATAAATAGAATAAGAATAAAAATAATAATAAGGAGTGAGTCTGAGTAGATATATATATTATATTATAAGAGCTGTACTTATAGGATCTGTACAGCTGTGCTCATAAGCATTATGTTATATAGGAGCTCCTGTAATACAGTGAGATTCAGTTCAGGTACGAGTTTGAAGTGCAGGGTGACCACTGTGGTTAATGAGACTAACAGCTCTGGGGAAAAAGCTGTTAGCATGTCTGGTTGTGTTGGTCTTAATGGTCCTGAGTCTTCTGCCAGAGGGAAGTGTCTGGAACCAAAAAGGTGGAGGAACCAAACCAGATGGTTATGGTAGAACTGGATCATCAGAGTCTGTGGCAGTATTACCAATGAGTTACTAGATCACATTGAGAACAACACTGGGAACTGGAAGCTTGTGATTAGTCACATTATTGTGATCACGTCTTACATAGGTGGCAGTGTTCTGGTCTGGGGAATGTAGTTTTCTGGACATCTTCTGGACCCACTCATCCATGTGGAAGACAATCCCAATCCATTGGGGTCTGAATCCATCCTTGCAGATCATGTACACCATACATGCTGATGGGACCTTCCAGCAGGACAATGGGACACGTCACACGGCTGGAAATGTCCCATATTCGTTGGAAGAGCTGACCAAGACTTTCATGTACTGCCCTGGACCACTAATTCTCCTGACTTGAACCCAATTGAGCATCAATGGCACCACCTGGATAGTAATGTTGGCTCTATAGAGCAGGGGTCACTAATAGGTGGACCACGGTCTGAGCCCGGACACAGACCTTGTCTGATGTGGACCCAAACTGATAAACTATTGAGAATGATTTAATTCTGACTGTTTATTTTAATAAATAAATGAACAAATAGAATATCTGGCAGACGTAGCATAAATGTGTATGTACGTATATATATATATATATATATATATATATATATATATATATATATATATATATATATATATATATATATATATATTGTAAGAATGTATTATTGTCTCTCATGCAGTAACTCGTTAGTAATAATATTAGTATAACACCTAATATATAGTATATTAATAAATAAATAAATGTATTTACACTCATGTTGTAATTAATGTGTAATAACACAAGAAAAAATATGCTGTTATAACTATCAAGATACTCTCATGTAATTACATGAGGCAAAAAAAATGATATATGTGTTTAATTATATAAGCTGTATTACTGTAACCCATCTGTAACAGTGGCTACTAGTAGTTAAGTTGTTATTACATGTGTTAACTACACAGTTATTACTTAATATAGACCCTTATTATGAAGTGGAGCAGATCAGCTCTCAGAGGGATTGTGCGTGTTAATCCTGAGGCCGTTCTGACAGGACGAGTGAGATTAGAACGCTGGGAGATGTTTTCTGGCCTCAAATTAGCTGCCTCTTCCTCGCCTCGACTGGGCAGGAGTCAGAAGTGTATTTCCAGGGTTCTGGCATTAGCATATTTGCAGCGTGCTTAATATTAGCATCATCCTGTGATGTGAAACAGCCTCGGAAGCGGTTAGGGCGGGTTTGGCCTATCTGTGTTTACTCGTTCTTCTTAATCTCATGAATAAGGAAGCGGCGTCCGGACGAGGAAAGGAGAAGTTCCCCCTGTTTGGCTGTAATTAAGTGCGGGGCCACAGTCTTTGTGCGCCGCCGTGCTTTTAATGGTGCGCCTCCACGGGTCAGGAAATAGCGTTAATGAAGCGGGCTCGGCTCTGACAGGTGTAATTTTACGCATTAGAGCCAGATTGTTGGAGGTCACTAAACTGGAAAGATTAAGGCCGACGCCATGAGCCAGCTCGGCTTACGGGCGCGGATATGAAATACACGAGTAAACATATCGCTGAGCCGCTAAAGTCCGCCGCTATTCATCAGGAGTCGAACCGAGAGAGGCCAGATTTCCTTCTTTAATTAGACCTGAAGGTTGTTGAGAGCTGGTGTATATTTTTAGCCCCCTTTTGGGATGTTGATGTGTTTTTTTGTGGGATTGTACACAGACCTATATACATACACTGTACTACCAAAAGTGTTCACTCACCCATCCAAGTCATTGAGTTCAGGAGTTCCAATCACTTTCATGGCCACAGGTGTATAAAACCAGTACCTAGTCATGCAGACTGCTTCTACACACATTAGTAAAGAGTGGGTCTCTCTCAGGAGCTCAGTGAACTCCAGCGTGGTACCGTGATAGGACTCCACCTGTGCTACAAGTCCAGTGGTGAAGTTTTCTCACTACTAAATATTCCACAGTGGACTGTCAGTGGTGTTACAACAAAGTGGAAGTGATTGAGAACGACAGCAACTCAGACACCAAGTGGTAGAACACGTACAATGACAGAGCTGGTCAGCGGATGCTGAGGAGCATAGAGCACAGAGGTCACCAACTTTCTACAGAGTCCATCACTACAGACCTCCAAACTTCATGTGGTCTTCAGATCAGCTCAAGAACAGAGCATAGAGAACTTCATGGAATGGGTCTCCATGGCCGAGCAGCTGCATCCAAGCCTTACATCACCAAGAACAATGCAGAGGTGATAATAAGCAGTGGAGATGTTTTCTCTGGAGTGACCAATCATGCTTCTGATGGACGAGTCTGGGATGGGCGGTTGCCAGAAGAACGGTACTGACTGCATTGTGTCGAGTGTAAAGTTTGGTGGAGGGGGATTATGGTGTGGGGTTGTTTTTCAGGAGGTGGGCTTGGACCCTTAGTTCCAGTGAAAGCAACTCTGAATGCTTTAGCAGACCAAGAGATTCTGGACAATTTCATGCTCCCAACTTTGTGGGGACAGTTTGGGGAGACGACCCCTTCTGTTCCAACATGACTGCCCACCAGTGCACAGAGCAGCTCCATAAAGACATGGAGGAGGAGTTTGGTGTGGAAGTCCAACAGTGTCTGACCTCACTAATGTTCTTCTAGAAGAACGGTCCAACATTCCCATAAGCACTCTCCTAAACCGTGTGGAGAGACTTCCCAGAAGAGCTGAAGCTGTTATAGCTGCAAAGGTTGGGCCGACATCATATTAAACCCTATGGATTGAGAATGGGACGTCACCCAAGTTCATATGTGAGTGATGACTATATAGTGTAGGTGGCACCGTTAACGTCTTGGGAATGTTTTCGTGACATTCTCTGGATCCACTCATCCATGTGGAAGACCCTCCCAACCGATTTGGGTCTAAATTGATCCTTGCAGATCACGTACACCATACATGCTGATGGTCTTCTCCGGGGTGGAAGGGATCTTCCAGCAAGACAGTGAGACACTTCTTATGGTTGGAAATGTTCCACATTTGTTGGAAGAGCTGACTAAGACTTCCAAGTTCTACCCTGGACCCCTATTTCCACAGACTTGAATCCTACTGAGCATCTGTGGGACCACCTGAATGGTGGTGTTGGCTCTATGGATCCTCCTCCAAGCTCCCTCCAGCAGCTGTGGGATGCACTGTAGTCAGCAAGACTCCAGATACCTGTGACCACCTACCAGGACCTTATTGAGTCTCCGAGTCCAGCTAGCTGCACACGGTGGTCTCTCTGGATATTATATAACAATGTGACTCCACTGCTGATACTCAAATGTAGCCACTGACCCAACAGCTTGCATGTGGGGCTTAGCGCTGAGCTCGATCTGATCTTTAAGGCTGAGGAACGACTAAGTTTCAGACTTTCTTCTGTTCTCTTTGGCGCGTCTCCAGGAGCAAAATTACAGGATGTGATGGAGCTTGCCAAAGGGGCGAACTAGACGAACGAATTATTGTAAAAGCCTAAATCCAACGTTACTAGCGAGATAAAGGGAGCAAAAGTTAAATTTGAAAGGCTTCGCCGCTAAATTGGGAGCGTCTCCTGACAGGTGTTCGAGTGTTGGGTAATTATAGCATCTAAGCGCTCCCGTCTGATTTCTGTGGCTCCTAAAATAAACACAGGGATATAACTTTCCGTCGGAGAGGCGGCTCGTTAGGCAGAAACTCGGGCCTGGCGCTGGAAAAGCCCTCAGCTAATAAATGCTTGTGAAAGATTAGTCACGGCACTAATTGCTAGTGTTTTGCATTTCTCTCTGCTTATAGAGAGGATACAGCATATTATATATTTATATATATGCTCAACTTCTTCCTCGTCTGAAGGGCGAAGGACAATTTATCGCTAACATATCTGAAACTAAACTTTGTTCTTCAAACTTGAGCTCTAGATATGATCTACTTCTAGTGGTTAGTACGGTGGTGTAGTGGTTAGTACGGTGGTGTAGTGGTTAGTATGGTGGTGTAGTGGTCAGTACGGTGGTGTAGTGGTTAGTATGGAGATGTACTGGTTAGTATGGTGGTGTAGTGGTTAGTACGGTGGTGTAGTGGTTAGTACGGTGGTGTAGTGGTTACTATGGTGGTGTAGTGGTTAGTACGGTGGTGTAGTGGTTAGTACGGTGGTGTAGGGGTTAGTACGGTGGTGTAGTGATTAGTATGGTGGTGTAGTGGTTAGTATGGTGGTGTAGTGGTTAGTACGGTGGTGTAGTGGTTAGTACGGTGGTGTAGTGGTTAGTACGGTGCTGTAGGGGTTAGTACGGTGGTGTAGTGGTTAGTACGGTGGTGTAGTGGTCAGTACGGTGGTGTAGTGGTTAGTATGGTGATGTAGTGGTTAGTATGATGGTGTAGTGGTTAGTACGGTGGTGTAGTGGTTAGTATGGTGGTGTAGTGGTTAGTATGGTGGTGTAGTGGTTAGTACGGTGGTGTAGTGGTTAGTATGGTGGTGTAATGTAAAGTACGGTGGTGTAGTGGTTAGTATGGTGTTGTAGTGGTTAGTACAGTGGTTTAGTGGTTAGTACGGTGGTGTAGTGGTTAGTACGGTGGTGTAGTGGTTAGTATGATGGTGTAGTGGTTAGTATGGTGGTGTAGTGGTTAGTATGGTGGTGTAGTGGTTAGTACGGTGGTGTAGTGGTTAGTATGGTGGTGTAGTGGTTAGTACGGTGGTGTAGTGGTTAGTATGGTGGTGTAGTGGTTAGTATGGTGGTGTAGTGGTTAGTATAGTGGTGTAGTGGTTAGTATGGTGGTGTAGTGGTTAGTATGGTGGTGTAGTGGTTAGTATGGTGGTGTAGTGGTTAGTACGGTGGTGTAGTGGTTAGTACGGTGGTGTAGTGGTTAGTATAGTGGTGTAGTGGTTAGTATGGTGGTGTAGTGGTTAGTATGGTGGTGTAGTGGTTAGTATAGTGGTGTAGTGGTTAGTATGGTGGTGTAGTGGTTAGTACGGTGGTGTAGTGGTTAGTATGGTGGTGTAGTGGTTAGTATAGTGGTGTAGTGGTTAGTATGGTGGTGTAGTGGTTAGTATAGTGGTGTAGTGGTTTGTATGGTGGTGTAGTGGTTAGTACGGTGGTGTAGTGGTTAGTACGGTGGTGTAGTGGTTAGTATAGTGGTGTAGTGGTTAGTATGGTGGTGTAGTGGTTAGTATAGTGGTGTAGTGGTTAGTATGGTGGTGTAGTGGTTAGTATAGTGGTGTAGTGGTTTGTATGGTGGTGTAGTGGTTAGTACGGTGGTGTAGTGGTTAGTACAGTGGTGTAGTGGTTAGTATAGTGGTGTAGTGGTTAGTATGGTGGTGTAGTGGTTAGTATGGTGGTGTAGTGGTTAGTATGGTGGTGTAGTGGTTAGTATGGTGGTGTAGTGGTTAGTATGGTGGTGTAGTGGTTAGTACGGTGGTGTACGGTGGTTTTTCTCTTTCCTGTCCTGAAGATGTACATGTATCCACATGAAATTCTCCCAGAATCCCTTCGGAAGACTCTTTAAACCCTGTGCTTGGTCTCGGTGGTAGAACTTGACTTTCCACTCTGCTCTGGATAAAAAGTCAATCATGGAAACCCGATCCTGCAGAGGCTGTAGATTATACGGCCACTAGAAACTAGAAACTGGTCCTGTGCTAACTCGAGTGCAGTTCAATATGTGAGAGCTCACTGAGTGGTCTTATCACAGACGTCCTCCTGATAAACTAATCCAATCTGAATTGGGCTACGACACCGCGTGTCACGGAGTATATTAACTATGCTGAGCTTCCAGGGAAGCTTCAGGTTCTGTTAATTGTATATACTCTACTTGAATGCCTGTCAACTTCATCATTAAACACAATGTAAAGCTGTAGAGTGTAACACTGATATATATATATATATATTAGAGATGGACCGATCAGCTTTTTTGAGGCTGATTCCAATCGCCGATCACCTTTCAGCCCAATCGGACAGGGCTATATGGGGTGGGGGCTATATGCTACGGCAGGGCTACATGTAGTTATTAGTGCAAGCAAGTCATGAAACATGATCTAAACTGTTTATTAACATTTTTAACAAGTTCATATGAAACAGTATAATATTTTTTACTAAATTAACAGTAAATAAACAAATATCCCCAATACTGAAATCATTAACATAAACCAATAAAAATAATATATAAACCAAAGCAAGCTCTAGATATGATCTAGAGCTCCAAAGCAACAAAATAATATTAACTACATGACTTAAACACTTTTAAATGTATTTTCACACACAGTCTGAACAAGGATGTCTTAACAAAACTGTTATTTTAACTGGATGCTTAACCACTGATGAGCAAACACTACCGACTGGGGCAAAGCGCCACCCAGCGTACTGGAGGGGAAATACCGGCCGAGGGTCCCAGTGTCCAGTAGTGTCTCAAAACCATGAATTAGCAGTCTCCTCCTCATCTCTGGGTATCGTGGATTCGGGAACCGGTGAAATGCCTCAGATTTTCTGTATAACCAGAGTAACCAGAATGAAACTGATGACTGATGTACAGTGTAATTAATAATAATGAGTTCTTAATCTGGCCTGTTGATTACAGCACCAAGTCTTACAAAGTTTTACACTGTAATAAGGAGTTGGGAGCTGTATAGAGCTCCAGTCCAGTGAATAGTGATTAAGGGGGCTGGGTCCAGTCTAGTATGTACGGTATGAGTAGACAGTTCTGACGCAGCATTAGTTTAAATATGAAAAGGAGGCGGGGCTGGGGAGGCGGGGGGCGGGTGTTATGAAAAGTGGTGGCTTTAATGCCTGCACGCTCTCAGGGTCCTTGTGTCCAGTAGTGGTGTTGGTCTTGAGACCAGTCTGAAGAACGTGAATGAGAAGATTTGTCTCAGTCTTGTCCTAGTCTGGACTCTGCCTAGTCTAAGTCTCTGGGTAAGGTGGAAATTGGACTTGGAATCAGTGAAATGCCTCGAATTTCCCGAATATCCAGGATTAAACATTGAAAAATGATGTACAGTGTAATTAATAATAATGAGTGCGCTCTTAATTTGACTTCAGTGAAGTCTGGCCTCAAGTCTTTGTCTCGATTGAGCTTTGATGTGTTGGACTTGGATCTAGCAGTCTTGACTATAACACCAGCTCCTACGATGTCATCCACTGTAATAAGGAGTTGGGAGCTGTGTGGAGCTCCAGTCCAGTGAATAGTGATTAAGGGGGCTGGGTCCAGTCTAGTATGTACGGTATGAGTAGGCAGTTCTGATGCAGCATTCGTTTAAATATGAAAAGGAGGCGGAGCCAGGAGTGTGGGGTTATGAGAAATGGTGGCTTGAATGCCTGTGTCCAGTACTGGTGTTGGTCTTGAGACCAGTCTGGAAAGCATGCGTGAGCAGTTTTGTCTCAGTCTTGTCCTCAATTGGGCCCAGGGTCCTAGTGTCCAGTAGTGGTATCCTCATATGGCCTCTGGATAAGGTGAAAATTGGACTCGGAACCACTGAATGCCTCGAATTGGCTTGAATGCCTGCACGCCCTCAGAGTCCTAGTGTCCAGTACTGGTGTTGGTCTTGAGACCAGTTTGAAGAATGTGAATGAGCAGTTTAGTCTCAGTCTTATCCTTAATTGGGCCCAGCCTTGTCCCAGTCTCTGGGTAGGGTGGACTCAAAAATTGGACTTGGAACCAGAGAAATGCCTCAGAATTAAACCTACTAATGATGTACAGTGTAATTAATAATAATGAGTACACTCTTTATCCGGAACAGTGATGGACCAAACGCCTGCATGTCTTCAGGGTCCTAGTGTCCAGTAGTGGTATTGGTCTTGAGACCAATCTGGAGAGCATGGATGAGGAGTTTTGTCTCAGTCTCGTCCTCATATGGACTCTCGGTAAGGTGGAAATTGGACTCGGAACCAGTGAAATGCCTCAGATTTCCAGAATAAACAGAATTAAACTGCTGAATGATGTACAGTATAATTAATATCTGGCCTCGGTGGAGTCTGGCCTCAAGTCTTTGATTGGATTCAGCATTGATATGTTGGACTCGGATCTAGCAGTCTTGACTTCTAGACCAGATCCTACAAAGTCACCCACTGTAATAAGGAGTTGGGAGCTGTATAGAGCTCCAGTCCAGTGAATAGTGATTAAGGGGGCTGTTTCGGATGTTTTCTCCAGGTAACAATCACAATTACACTCTATAATCAGACGTGCTGTATCGCTGCCTCTGCTACTAATAGCAGTGTAATGACTCAAAGTCCACTTTCCTAACCATGTACACGGAACGCGCTAGAAAGGAAGCAGAACAAGAGAAAATAGGGCCCAGGAACACAAACAGAAGCCATGAATATAATAAATAAATCTTAGATCCGAGCTGAAATCTGAGCCGATGATGATATCAGAGGAGAGGAGAGACAAAGCCGCGGCTCCCGTCACATGACGCCGTGTGCTTAAAACAGCGTGTCATTGATCCGGGAGCAGGAGATCAGGACTAAATAAAGCATGTGTGCTTTAATCCGCCTCCGCCGGGACGCAGCACTAATCTGTCCAGCTGGCTAGCGCTCGTCAGGGAGAGCCAGAAGGAGTGCGGCTGAGCTTTACTGTCTGTGATCCACTTCTGCTTTTCATCTCTTCTATCTGTCTTATCGCTCGGCCCGTACGTCTCTCAGCCTTAATCGCTCTCTCGCTCTCTTCTCGCTCTCCGGAACCTGGAGGACACCTAGCTTTCCAGAACGCCGTTAGACGAGCATGTTTACTCTGTCAGCCTCCGAGAACTCAAGCCAAAGGTTTGTTTAGATGGAAACAACATCACAGGTGTAAATATTCGTGACAGCGCCGCTTATTTGATCCGCCGCCTTGTTGCGATGTCAGCATTCATCAGCGCCACCTTTGGACCAAAACAGTTTCAGTGTGTGCTTTTAACAAGCCGCGGCTGACAGATCAGTGTTTAGAAGTCTGCTCCTCGTACCAGGCGGGGACGAGCGTCGAGGATAAACACACCCAAAGCATTAGCGCAGGGCTGCCTCGTACTGCCTGAACCTTCGCGACCTGTAGAGAGGACCTGCGGCTCTGAAACACGATTAAAAACTTTCTATGTGCTGCATAAACACTGACCATGAAAAACAGGAATCTCCGAATCCATCGTGGCTGTGATGTCACAACCATAAACATGGTTTTTATACAGCCACCTGCAGCACTTCAGCCCTCACATTCAGCCTACAGCAGTTTAGCTCCACCCATTCAGTCTACAGAAGTTTGGCTCCACCCGTTCAGTCTACAGCTATTTAGCCCCACCTATTAAGTCTACAGCAGTTTAGCTCCACCCGTTCAGTCTACAGCTGTTAGCTACACTCGTTTATCCTACAGCAGTTTAGCTTCACCCATTCAGTCTACAGCAATTTAGCTACACTCGTTCAGCCTACGGCTGTTTAGCTCCACCCATTCAGTTAAAAGCAGATTAGCCTCTCTGACTCAGTCTACATTAGTTTAGCTTCACCCATTCAGTCTACAGCATTTTAGCTCCACCCGTTCAGTCTACAGCAGTTTAGCTCCACTCATTCAGTCTACAGCTGTTTAGCTCCACTCATTCAGTCTACAGCTGTTTAGCTCCACCTATTCAGTCTACAGCAGTTTAGCTCCACTCATTCAGTCTACAGCAGTTTAACTCCACCCATTCAGTCCACAGCCTTTCAGCTCCACCCGTTCAGTCTACAGCTGTTAG
>CM038710.1:4328498-4345998 GCA_021613375.1 Megaleporinus macrocephalus | reverse complement strand
AGCTGCCTCTCCTACTTACCCACACAGCTCCTCTCCTACTTAACCCACACAGCTCCTCTCCTACTTACCCACACAGCACCTCTACTACTTACCCACACAGCTCCTCTCCTACTTACCTACACAGCTCCTCTCCTACTTACCCACACAGCTCCTCTCCTACTTACCCACACAGCTCCTCTCCTACTTACCTACACAGCTCCTCTCCTACTTACCTACACAGCTCCTCTCCTACTTACCTACACAGCTCCTCTCCTACTTACCCACACAGCTCCTCTACTACTTACCCACACAGCTCCTCTCCTACTTACCCACACAGCTCCTCTCCTACTTACCCACACAGCTCCTCTCCTACTTACCCACACAGCTCCTCTCCTACTTACCCACACAGCTCCTCTCCTACTTACCTACACAGCTCCTCTCCTACTTACCCACACAGCTCCTCTCCTACTTACCTACACAGCTCCTCTCCTACTTACCCACACAGCTCCTCTCCTACTTATCCACACAGCTCCTCTCCTACTTACCCACACAGCTCCTCTCCTACTTACCCACACAGCTCCTCTCCTACTTACCTACACAGCTCCTCTCCTACTTACCTACACAGCTCCTCTCCTACTTACCCACACAGCTCCTCTCCTACTTACCCACACAGCTCCTCTCCTACTTACCTACACAGCTCCTCTCCTACTTACCCACACAGCTCCTCTCCTACTTACCTACACAGCTCCTCTCCTACTTACCTACACAGCTCCTCTCCTACTTACCCACACAGCTCCTCTCCTACTTATCCACACAGCTCCTCTCCTACTTACCCACACAGCTCCTCTCCTACTTACCCACACAGCTCCTCTCCTACTTACCTACACAGCTCCTCTCCTACTTACCCACACAGCTCCTCTCCTACTTACCTACACAGCTCCTCTCCTACTTACCTACACAGCTCCTCTAATACTTACCTACACAGCTCCTCTCCTACTTACCTACACAGCTCCTCTACTACTTACCCACACAGCTCCTCTAATACTTACCCACACAGCTCCTCTAATACTTACCCACACAGCTCCTCTCCTACTTACCCACACAGCTCCTCTCCTACTTACCCACACAGCTCCTCTCCTACTTACCCACACAGCTCCTCTCCTACTTACCTACACAGCTCCTCTCCTACTTACCCACACAGCTCCTCTCCTACTTACCCACACAGCTCCTCTCCTACTTACCCACACAGCTCCTCTCCTACTTACCCAGACAACTCCTCTCATACTTACCCACACAGCTCCTCTCCTACTTACCCACACAGCTCCTCTCCTATTTACCTACACAGCTCCTCTCCTACTTACCCACACAGCTCCTCTACTACTTACCCACACAGCTCCTCTCCTACTTACCCACACAGCTCCTCTCCTACTTACCCACACAGCTCCTCTCCTACTTACCCACACAGCTCCTCTCCTACTTACCCACACAGCTCCTCTCCTATTTACCTACACAGCTCCTCTCCTACTTACCTACACAGCTCCTCTAATACTTACCTACACAGCTCCTCTCCTACTTACCCACACAGCTCCTCTACTACTTACCCACACAGCTCCTCTCCTACTTACCTACACAGCTCCTCTCATACTTACCTACACAGCTCCTCTCCTACTTACCCACACAGCTCCTCTCCTACTTACCCACACAGCTCCTCTCCTACTTACCCACACAGCTCCTCTCCTACTTACCCACACAGCTCCTCTCCTACTTACCCACACAGCTCCTCTACTACTTACCCACACAGCTCCTCTCCTACATACCCACACAGCTCCTCTCCTACTTACCTACACAGCTCCTCTCCTACTTACCCACACAGCTCCTCTCCTACTTACCCACACAGCTCCTCTCCTACTTACCCACACAGCTCCTCTCCTACTTACCCACACAGCTCCTCTCCTACTTACCCACACAGCTCCTCTCCTACTTACCTACACAGCTCCTCTCCTACTTTCTTCCTCGTGTTCTTGGAGAGGTTCTTCCTTTGAGTCTTGGTTTCTCTTACTGTTTTTTCCTCAGCTTCTCAAAGCTCCTTTAATTTGTATATGGTTCCTCTCACTGGTTCTTCCTTAGGTTCTTAAGAGATGCTCTGTATTTGAGTCTTGGTTTCTCTCACTGGTTCTTTCTTGTGTTCTTAGAGAGGTTCTGCATTTGAGTCTTGGTTCCTCTCACAGGTTCTTCCTCGTGTTCTTAAAGAGCTCCTTTAATTGGGAGATGGTTCCTCTCACTGGTTCTTTTTCAGTTTTTTAGAGATGTTCTGCATTTGAGTCTTGGTTTCTCTCACAGGTTCTTCCTCGTGTTCTTGGGGAGCATCTTCCTTTGAGTCTTGGTTTCTCCCACTGGTTCTTTCCCGTGTACTAGGAGAGCTTCTTCATTTGAGTCTTTGTTCCTTTTATAGGTTCTCCTCGTGTCCTTGGAGAACTTCTTTATTTGAGTTTTGGTTCCTCTTACTGGTTCTTCCTCAGGTTCTTAAAGAGCTCCTTTAATTAAAAGGTGGTTGCTCTCACTGGTTCTTCCTCAGGTTCTTAAAGAGCTCCTTTAATTAAAAGGTGGTTCCTTTCACTGGTTCTTCCTCAGCTTCTTAGAGATGTTCTGCATTTAAGTCTTGGTTTCTCTCACTGGTTCTTCCGCAGGTTCGTAGAGAGGTTCTGCATCTGAGTCTTAGTTTCTCTCACTGGTTCTTTCTTGTGTTCTTAGAGAGCTTCTTCATTTGAGTTTTGGTTCCTCTCACTGGTTCTTCCTCAGATTCTTAAATAGCTTATTTATTTGAGTGGTGGTTTGTCTCACTGGTTCCCCATCACTTTGTTTCCAGCTCAGGCTTTTAGGTAGACTCTCAATTCTTCTCTGACCTGCGATTCTATCACCTGCTTCTGTTTCCAGCTCTAGTTATTTTGTTCTCCCCTCCAAAATCACCGCCGCGCTAACCTCCGAGATCCGTCTTCATAAGCCCGGCCGGTTCTCGGACGCTACTGCTGACTCCACACGCTGGCCAGAGCCCTTCGTTACTGACCATTTTACTGTGTGATAAAGCACAGCTGCTTCCCGTTAGCGCCCGCTTTAAAAGCCCTGCCGTGATGGAGCGCTCTTTCAGAAAAACCACTCGCTTTTCTACACGTCATGCTGAAAATTTGCTCCACGTGGCCTCTGGAGTGGTCCTGCCGCCGCCGGGCCAGAGAAAGGCACTCTAGGTGATTGGAAGCCCCTCGAGAATGTTCGCCATAACCTTTAAAGTGCAGTCCAGGCGCCGGCCGCACACATATATACACGATATGTGGGATATTTTTCTTCTCTCCCGACGTGAGAAATGCGTCTAGGTGGACGTTTGAAACGTGGGTTTGTTTATTTTATTTGTTTGTTTATTTATTTATTGATTTCTGTGGAGCACCTTACTGGAAAACGTACTGCTGTTTACTCAACTGTAACTTTGTATGCCAAGTTAAATTATATCTACACTCCCAGTCCCACTACACCACCATACAAACCACTACACCACCATACAAACCACTACACCACCATACAAACCACTACACCACCATACAAACCACTACACCACCATACTAACCACTACACCGCCATACAAACCACTACACCACCATACTAACCACTACACCACCATACTAACCACTACACCACCATACAAACCACTACACCACCATACAAACCACTACACCACCATACTAACCACTACACCGCCATACAAACCACTACACCACCATACTAACCACTACACCACCATACAAACCACTACACCACCATACAAACCACTACACCACCATACAAACCACTACACCACCATACTAATCACTACACCACCATACTAACCACTACACCACCATACTAACCACTACACCACCATACTAACCACTACACCACCTTACTAACCACTACACCACCATACTAACCACTACACCACCGTACTGACCACTACACCACCTTACTAACCACTACACCACCATACTAACCACTACACCACCATACTAACCACTACACCACCATACTAACCACTACACCACCATACTAACCACTACACCACCATACTGACCACTACACCACCATACTGACCACTACACCACCATACTAACCACTACACCACCATACTGACCACTACACCACCATACTAACCACTACACCACCATACTGACCACTACACCACCATACTGACCACTACAACCACCATACTGACCACTACACCACCATACTAACCACTACACCACCATACTAACCACTACACCACCGTACTAACCACTACACCACTATACTAACCACTACACCACCATACTGACCACTACACCACCATACTAACCACTACACCACCATACAAACCACTACACCACCATACAAACCACTACACCACCATACAAACCACTACACCACCGTACTAACCACTACACCACCATACTAACCACTACACCACCATACTAACCACTACACCACCGCACTAACCACTACACCACCGTACTAACCACTACACCACCGTACTAACCACTACACCACCATACTAACCACTACACCACCATACTAACCACTACACCACCATACTGACCACTACACCACCATACTAACCACTACACCACCATACTAACCACTACACCACCATACTAACCACTACACCACCGTACTAACCACTACACCACCATACTAACCACTACACCACCGTACTAACCACTACACCACCGTACTAACCACTACACCACCATAATAACCACTACACCACCGTACTAACCACTACACCACCATACTAACCACTACACCACCATACTAACCACTACACCACCATACTAACCATGTGGCTCCTCATGATGAAGCTGCTGGTCAGAATGTTCAAAGTATGTAAACCTGCATCAGAGTAAATGAGCTCATTTCTAAAAGACCCTCTAAACATTCTTTAAACACGAAAACCAGATGTTTTATTCTTCTCCAGGAATAATTCCATACCGACTATTCTATAGTTCTGATCTCCAAACTTTTGACTCATAGTGTACGTGTGAATGAAAAGAAGTCAGCACATCCTCCGCAGGGAACAGACCAATAGCATTTCTCTGCTGGTGCAGTTTCTGTTTACAGGCTGGATGTAATATATTGGAGAAAATAACACATGAAATATTAAACGCTCAGGACACATTTTATGTTTTCTTATTTCGCCCAATAGTTTCAATTCAGTAAACGAGCAGCAATTGAGCACTAAACAGCACAGACGTGTGAGGACGTGTTCAATCAACAACACATAGTTTAACCCCCCCCGGTGCAGTGGGCAGCAGAGCCACGGTTGACGGTTCATGGCAAGAATTCCAAGCAGAATGATTAACTTCATGCGAAATGACTAAACCAGTACAAAAACATGTGACAACCAGTCCACTGTCATTTACTGGGGCGACGCCCCACCAACCAGCTCCTATTAACTACCCCCACCTAAACTGTGCACCTGCATCTATACTGGCACATGACCACTGATGAAGAACTAGAGGAACACAAACTGTGCAGCAGCAGATGAGCTACTGTCTCTGACTTTACATCTACAAGGTGGACCAGCAAGTAATAGAAGTGTCTAATAGAGTGGACAGTGAGTGGACACAGTAGAGGTTTGGTTCACAAGCTCCGTCACTGTTGTTTGATTTTGGGATCTGAAGAAGCATTTGAACCCAGAAAAGCACACATATTAGCAACCAACTGGTATACCATAGTAACAGCCTTTCAACATCTTAGCAACCACCTGGGACACCAAAATAATAGCTATCAACCATCTGAGATATAGTAGTAATGGCCTAGCAGCAACTTAGCAACCACATGGGATACAGTAGTAATGACATACCTTTTAAGATCTTAGCAACCATCTGGGATACCGAAGGTACAGTGTGGCAACCACCTTGGGTACAGTAGCAATGGCCTAGCAGCAGCTTAGCAACCACATGGGATTACAGTAGCAATGACATACCTTTTAACATCTTAGCAACCACCTGGATTACTGAAGTTACAGTGTGGCAACCACCTGGGGTACAGTAGCAATGGCTTAGCAGCAACTTGGCAACCACTTGGGATGCAGTAGATGTGTCCCAGCAACCCCTTAGCAACCCCCTGGGATACCATGCCAATTGCCAAAAGACACCTTAGCAACCACCTGGGATACAGAAGCAATGTCCCAGTACCCCCATGGTAACTATAACAACAGACCTTCAACACCTTAGTGGCCATCTTGAATACCAAAGCAATAGCAACACCTTAGATACACCTAGCTTATCATAGCAATTACCCTAGCAACACCTTAGCAACCACTTGGTATACCATAGCATGGTCTAGAAACTCCTTAGTAACCACCTGTGTTACCAAAGCTATTGCCATAGCAACACCCTAGCATGCACCTGGCTTATTATAGCAATTACCCAAGCAAAATCTCAGAACCCACCTGTGATATCGTAGCAATTTCTGTAGCAATTATCCTAGCAACACTTTAGCAACCACCTGTGATACTGTAACAATTGACCTAGCAACTACCCTAGCAACATCTTAGCAACCATCTGTGATACTGTAGCAATTACCCTAGCAACACCTTGGCAACCACCTGGGATGCAGTAGCAATTACCCTAGCAACTACCCTAGCAACACCTTAGCAACCACTTGTGATACTGTAACAAATGACCTAGCAACACCTTAGCAACCACCTGTGATACCATAGCAATTACCATAGCAATTACGCTAGCAACACTTTAGCAACCACCTGTGATACTATAACAATTGACCTAGCAACTACCCTAGCAACACTTTAGCAACCACCTGTGATACTGTAACAATTGACCTAGCAACACCTTAGCAACCACTTGGGATGCAGTAGCAATTACCCTAGCAACTACCCTAGCAACACCTTAGCAACCACCTGTAATACTGTAACAATTGACCTAGCAACACCCTAGCAACCACCTGGGATGCTGTAGCAATGGCCCATCAACCCCATAGAAGTTCATAGCAACACCTTAGCAACCACTTGGATGCAACGGCAATGGTCAGGCAACACATTTTCAAACACCCAGAATTCAATATTAGTGGCCTTAGCAACTGTCTGGAATCCAGGTATCTCAGGTGTGCAGGCACACAGTATATATATTATTTACTTTATGAATTATTGTATAAGAACAGCTTTAAATCTGCTCTGCGTCTGTTTGACTGGCAGGAATGTGAGCTGAGAGTTTAGAGCCTACCTGTTTGTATGAATAATAAATAATTAAATAAATAAATAAATAAATAATCCTGATATATTTCCTGACGCCGGCGACACTGTGGCCTCTGCAGTGAGTCCAGTCTACACGCTGAGGAATGAAGGAGCGAGCGCTCTGAAAGAGTTTCCTGGTGGCGTCCAGCGCGCTCCACTGAGCGTCCAAGGTGAATTATCTGACCATTAGCGCTGTGATGACCGTGACAGGCTAATAGATACAGATGAGGAACGCTGTGCTCTGATGAAAAGGTCTGAGTTAACGGCGCGCGCGTGAGCTGCGAGGACGCGCCGGATCGATCTGGCTCTTATTTCATTTGCCGGCGTCGTAACTCTGTGTTCTGACACTCAGTGTGTCTGTAACGTAATAGACTTCACTAAACAGCCTTTTAACCACCGCGTCATCTCCGCGCCGCTGCGGCACACGGCTCTGATGCGTCCGAGAGCTTCCCCGGGTTGATTTACGCTGTCCAGCTCTTTAATGATGGACCGTCCTTCACTGTAAATCCACACGCTGCAGTTACAGGACCACGCATTCACCCCAAACCACCACACACAGAGTAGCACTACAGAGACAGAGCCCCTCCTGCTCACCTGTAGAGAAAACTATCTCTCTACAAACACCTAGAGAGAGAGAGAGAGAGAGAGAGAGAGAGAGAGAGAGAGAGAGATCAGACAGAGAGAGAGATCAGACAGAGAGAGATACAGAAAGAGAGATAGAGATACAGAGAGAGACAGACAGAGAGATAGAGATACAGAGAGAGACAGACAGAGAGAGACACAGACAGAGACAGACAGACAGAGAGATAGAGATACAGAGAGAGAGAAAGAGACAGAGAGAGAGAGATCAGACAGAGAGAGATACAGACAGAGAGTGAGACAGAGAGAGAGAAAGAGACAGAGAGAGAGAGATCAGACAGAGAGATACAGACAGAGAGAGAGTGAGACAGAGAGAGAGAAAGAGACAGAGAGAGAGAGATCAGACAGAGAGAGATACAGACAGAGAGAGAGTGATACAGAGAGAGAGAAAGAGACAGAGAGAGAGAGAGATCAGACAGAGAGATACAGACAGAGAGAGAGTGATACAGTGAGAGAGAAAGAGAGACAGAGAGAGAGAGAGATCAGACAAAGAGAGATACAGACAGAGAGAGAGAGAGAGAGAGACACAGATGCCGATACAAAGAGAGACAGAGAGAGAGAGAGATCAGACATAGAGAGATACAGACAGAGAGAGAGAGAGAGAGAGACACAGATGCCGATACAAAGAGAGACAGAGAGAGAGAGAGATCAGACATAGAGAGATACAGACAGAGAGAGAGAGACACAGATGCCGATACAAAAAGAGACAGAGAGAGAGAGGGGAGAGAGAGGTATGGAAAGAGATACAGAGAGAAAGAGAGAGATACAGACAGAGAGAGAGATACAGACAGGGAGAGAGACACAGACAGAGAGAGAGAGATACAGACAGAGAGAGAGACACAGACAGAGAGAGAGATACAGAGAGAGAGAGATACAGACACAGAGAGAGAGATACAGACAGAGAGAGAGATACAGACAGAGAGAGAGAGAGACACACAGAGAGAGAGAGATACAGACAGAGAGAGAGAGATACAGATAGAGAGAGGGAGACACAGACAGAGATAGAGAGAGATACAGTAAGAGAGAGAAAGAGAGAGAGAAACCTCACATCAACTGTAAAGCATGGTGGTGGTAGTGTTATGAATGCTGTTTACTATGAACTATGAATCAACTATTAAACATATATATATATATACCACAGACCCAAACCACTGCACAGGAAGTAGCACTAAGGAGACAGAGCTTTGAATGCGTGTGGTTTAATCATATCAGTTGTTTTGCTGTAGGACTTATTTGCGAAGTGCATGCTGGGTATTATAGACGCCTCCAATACTGACCAGTACTGCAGTTTATAAAGTGACCAGTACAGACGGACAGCAGCTTCTACTGCATTAGAATGAGCCTGTAAAGTAAAAGCTGATAGAGGGGCACGGTGAAGAGTGAGTCATGCTGAGAGAGAGAGAGAGAGAGAAAGAGAGAGAGAGAGAGAGAGAGAGAGAGAGAGAGAGAGAGGGAGAGAGAGAGAGAGAGAGAGAGAGAGAGAGAGAGAGAGAGAGAGAGAGAGGGGAGAGAGAGAGAGAGAGAGAGAGAGAGAGAGAGAGAGAGAGAGGGAGAGAGAGAGAGAGAGAGAGAGAGAGTTTGATTGAGCGCTGTATGAGTTGGATACGCTGTCATAAGCTTTATGAGTTATTAAGAACATCCTTCATACAGTAATCCAGCAAAGAGTCCATATTCTACATTACACAGAGAGACGGGGGCAAAGGAGGAAAGAGAGAGAGAGAGAGAGAGAGAGAGTAAAAACAAAAGGGGAGGGGAGTTAGAGAAGGAGAGAGAAAGAAAAGCAAGAGAGGGAAAGTATGGAGGGAAAGAGTGAGCTGAGAGAGTATAGAGAGAGTAAAGAGTACAAAAAAGAGGGCTAGAGATAGAGAGAGTGAGAGAGAGAGAGAGAGAGAGAGAGAGAGAGAGAGAGCCGCGCAGCTCAATCAGAGCCACGGCTCAAACCGTGTTCCATCAGGAATGTGGATTGTGGAATATCGGGAATGGGGAGCGCTGCGTGTTCTCGATGTTCCAGCAGAGCTTTGCAAATTCTCACGTTATTCTGTTTGTGCGTCTGTGTGTACGTGAATGTGTGTAGGTGTGTGTTACTGTGTGTGTGTGTGTGTGTGTGTGTGTGTGTGTGTGTGTGTGTGTGTGTGTGTGTGTGTGTGTGTGTGTTTGTGTCTGTGTATACGCGAATGTGTGTAGGTGTGTGTTACTCTGTGTGTGTGTGTGTGTGTGTGTGTGTGTGTTTGTGTCTGTGTATACGTGAATGTGTGTAGGTGTGTGTTACTGTGTGTGTGTGTGTGTGTGTGTGTGTGTGTGTGTGTGTGTGTGTGTTTGTGTCTGTGTATATGTGAATGTGTGTAGATGTGTGTTACTATGTGTGTGTGTGTGTGTGTGTGTGTGTTTGTGTGTGTCACACACCCCTCCTGTTTTTCATCATCTGCTCCTCCAGACTCTCCGAGAGCTTTCATGTCAAAATCAGATGAATACAATCAGCTTTATCTGAAACCTGTAGAGAAAACAATCTCTCTATAAACACATACACAGAGAGAGAGAGAGAGAGATACAGAGAGAGAGAGAGAGACAGAGACAGAGACAGAGAGAGAAACAGATACACAGAGAGAGAGATACAGAGAGAGAGATACAGAGAGAGAGAGAGCAAGAGATACAGAGAGAGATACAGAGAGATACACAGAGATACAGAGAGAGATACAGAGAGAGATACAAAGAGATACAGAGAGAGATACAAAGAGATACAGAGCGAGAGATAAAGAAAGAGAGAGAGAGAGCAAGAGATACAGAGAGAGATACAGAGAGATACACAGAGATACAGAGAGAGATACAGAGAGAGATACAGAGAGAGATACAAAGAGATACAGAGAGAGATACAAAGAGATAGAGAAAGCAAGAGATACAAAGAGATAGAGAAAGCAAGAGATACAGAGCGAGAGATAAAGAAAGAGAGAGAGCAAGAGATACAGAGAGAGAGATAGAGAGAGATAGAGAGAGCAAGAGATACAGAGAGAGATACAGAGAGATACAGAGAGAGAGAGATACAGAGAGATAAAGAGAGAGAGATACAGAGAGAGATACAGAGAGATACAGAGAGATAGATACAGAGAGATAAAGAGAGAGAGATACAGAGAGATACAGAGAGAGAGATACAGAGAGATAAAGAGAGAGAGATACAGAGAGAGATACAGAGAGATACAGAGAGAGAGATACAGAGAGATAAAGAGAGAGAGATACAGAGAGATAAAGAGAGAGATAGAGAGAGCAAGAGATACAGAGAGATACAGAGAGATACCGAGAGATACAGAGAGAGATACAGAGAGATACAGAGAGATACAGAGAGAGAGATACAGAGAGATAAAGAGAGAGAGATACAGAGAGATACAGAGAGAGAGATACAGAGAGATAAAGAGAGAGAGATACAGAGAGAGATACAGAGAGATACAGAGAGAGAGATACAGAGAGATAAAGAGAGAGATAGAGAGAGCAAGAGATACAGAGAGATACAGAGAGATACAGAGAGAGATAGAGAGAGATAAAGAGAGAGATAGAGAGAGCAAGAGATACAGAGAGATACAGAGAGATACAGAGAGAGATAGAGAGAGATAAAGTTCATCTGTGATGTTTTGTTGATGCTTTGGCAATACTGTATATAACTATGGTCATGCCAATAAAGCTTACTGAATTGAATTGAATTGAATTGAATTGAGTGATACACAGATATACAAAGAGAGAGTGAGAGAGAGAGAGAGATACAGAGAGATAGAGAGATACAGAGAGAGAAACAGAGAGATACAGAAGGGCTGAGAGACAGAGAGAGAGTGATACACAGAGACAGAGAGAGAGAGTGATACACAGAGACAGAGAGAGAGAGAGAGTGATACACAGAGACAGAGAGAGAGAGAGAGTGATACAGAGATACAGAAAGACTCTTGCAGGCTGTCAGAGAACAGCTTGTATATCGAAAATAGCAGCTTTACAGGAGAGGCTAAACACTCCATTCCTATTGGTCCATTCATCTTTACATTAGAAATAAACAGCAGTCGGGTTTATATAATATAGAAAAATTTAAATACAAAAAAAAAATTTTTTTGGGCAGTGACGATATATATATATATATATATATATATATAAATTTAAATATGCCACCACTGACCTTTTTGGGGACCAACACAAGACAACCAGTCTAGCATTGACATACAGACAGCGGGCTTTACATGGGTGGGTGTTTCTCAATCAAAGCATTTGTGTATGTATGTTTACACTAGTGTCCTGAGGTAGACCCCGACACATACAGCTGATCATTACACTCGTTTACTTTAATTAAGCTTCTGATTTCATGAATCAAAGCCTTTAATTGCAAATCTATATGTATTTATACGGGACAAAGCTCCTGAGTGCGACAGCGTGTCTGTAATTAGCTCGTTATGAGGGTCGGGTGTAGGTTTTACTCGGCTACAGTAGCACATGCATCAGTGGAGGTCCTCACAAAGATAGTAATACAGTTATCCGAACAATGACCTGACCGTCCTGATCAGCAAATACGCTGAGAGAATCTGTCTTTATAGGCTCGGTAGAAAGAAGTTGGAGGCAGGGTGAGCGCTGGTCTGTCGTTCTCCTCGTCCTGAGCCGGAATGTTCTGGTCCGGTACTCAAGGGTGTGGAGTGTTGAGCCGGTCAGTGCAGTGGTGATTAGCGTGGGAGTGTAAACAGTAGTGGATTAGTGAAGTCATGCTGTGGGGGTCACTCACACAGTTGTAACTGCTTTATGTGGCTCTGACTTACGCCGGCTATCCGCTTCACACCTTCAGCAATGCTAACAATCACTGCCCCTCTGGCCAGAGAGACTCTGCGTTAACCCTTGCAGCTGCCCACAACCCGAAACCCCACCAGGGCTGCCACGGTACCTGTTTGGAGTGGTCTTGCGTGCGCTGCTCATTTGAAGTCTATTCCACAGAAAACCCACGTATACACATGCACACTAGGGGGCAGACTTACATACACTAGGGGGCAGTGAGCATACTTGCCTGGAGCGGTGGGCCCTATCCACAGCGTGTTCTGTCGTGCCCAGGGGATCGAACCAGCAACCTTCTCGTCACCAGACCAGATCCCTAACCTCCACAGAAAACCCACGTATACTAGGGGGCACACTCACATACACTAGGGGGCAGTGAGCATGCTTGCCCAGAGCGGTGGGCCCTATCCACAGCGTCTCCTGTCTTGTCCAGGTTATCGAACCAGCAACCTTCCGGTCACAAGACCGGGTCCCTAACCTCCGCAGAAAACCCACATATACACACGCACACTAGGGGGCACACTCACATACACTAGGGGGCAGTGAGCATGCTTGCCCAGAGCGGTGGGCCCTATCCACAGCGTCTCCTGTCTTGTCCAGGTTATCGAACCAGGAACCTTCCGGTCACAAGACCTCCACAGAAAACCCACATATACACACGCACACTAGGAGGCAGTGAGCATACTTGTCTGGAGAGGTGGGCCCGATCCACAGCATGTCCTGTCGTGTCAAGGTTATTGAACCAGCAACCTTCTCGTCACCAAACCAGATCCCTAACCTCCACAGAAAACCCATGTATACACACGCACACTAGGGGGCACACTCACATACACTAGGGGGCAGTGAGCATACTTGCCCGGAGGTGTCCTGTTGTGTCCAGGGGATCGACCCAGCGACCTTCCGGTCATAAGACCTGGTCCCTAACCTCGAGCCCACTACTGCCCCTTCTTGTTCTCTTGTGACCGTCCGTGTCCATAAATCTGGGTGGGTGGGGGGCGCTAGGGGGGTCTGTCCATGTGCTGCATTAACCTCTGTCTGCTCTCCTTCTCTGTCTTTTCATTTCTTCATCCTCCACTTCCTGCTCTCCCACTATTCTCCCTCCCGGAGCCATTGATTTGATGAGCATCTGGGTTTGAGCGTCAAGGCCTTCAATCAATGCTGTATTGTGTGCTCTGTGTGTGTGTGTGTGTATACGTGTGTATGTTTTGTTTTCTATGGTACATTGTGTCTATTGTGAAGTTAAATGTCAGAGATAAACACTTTTCTACTTTATCATAATTATAAATCCTCCTGAAATTTTCACTCTTCTTTGTTAATATTTATAGTTTTCCTTTCTGAACACAGACAAATACATGATAAAACTTATAAACAGGACAGATTTTTTATTTTAATTTTATTATAAATAGTAACTGTTTATTAAAACATTCATAATTCCATTAAAGTTTATTTGTGTAGCACTTTTTACAACAATGTTGTCTCAAAGCAGCTTTACAGAGTTTTAAAAACAGACAGTTACAACATATATCCTCCAGTGAGCAAGAACACCTCCCTCAGACTGGAGGAAGAAACCTTGGGAGGAACCAGACTCACAAGTGGAGACCCGTCCTCCTCTGATCAAACAGTATTTACAGTTTAATAAACTCAACACCAAAGAAAAGAGTCTCTGTTTGAAATCTGGATGGCAAAGCTTTAGAAGCTGCACAGGTAGAGGCAGTCTCTGACTGGGGCAGTCTATGACTGAGGCGGTCTCTGACTGAGGCAGTCTCTGACTGAGGCAGTCTCTGTCTGAGGCAGTCTCCGACTGAGGCAGTCTCTGACTGAGTCTTTATGTAAAGTGGGCGTGAGCTGAAACAGTCCCATCCTATCTCAATGCTGGTGCATCTGGATGGTGTAAGTGATGTAACTGAGGGTGTAGCAGTTGGCACTTATGGACAGGAGAGCTGGCTGGTGATGGTGGTGGGGAGGTCCTGATGGTCAGTCCTCCAACAGTGTTCAACAATATAAAATAATGATATTATTAATAATAATTACTAGAAAAGTGTACTCCTGAAGGAAACACAGGATGCTTGTGCAGCATAAGCAGTGTAAGGAATGAGGGATGAATAAACGACAAGTAGAGGAGTGCAGGTCAGTGTGGTTGGGGATCTGCTCTGAGTGAGTACAGCCAGTTTGGTGGCTGTAGGTTAAATGAAAGCATGATGTTTGGCTTGAAAATGAATGGGACTCTATGGGGGAAAAAGAGTAGGATGAAAAAAACGACAAACAGACGAGTGCAGGTCAAACCAACATTGCAGTCGTGGTCGGGGGTCTACCCTGAGTCAGGGTAGGTGTGACAGTGTCTGTTGGTTGAGCAGAAATAGTTTAAATCATCATGTAAATGTCCATCCCATTCATTCTCTATGGAGTATATATATACCTGGAAATCCACAAATCTTCCAGATGGATGGAAGGACAGTGTGAATAAAGCTCCGCCCACGCGATGAACACCTGGTGTAGGTACACGACCACCTGCCACGACTGTATATCACGTGAGGTGTGCAGACCCTTGAACCTCTTACAGTTCCTCAAGTACACAAACCTAGATCATGGATATGAGGACCCTCTGAGTGATGATGTCATAGATAATAACTCATAAGCACCGTTCATGAAAAGTGATGATTCCTGCTCTCTGATTGGTCAGTGATGGTGGGAGAGGAGTCGTTGAGCCGGATGCTGAGCGTACATGTTGCTTTCAGAAGTGCTTGAACTGTGTTTGACCTCAGGCGGCAGATCCTGGGTGGTGGAGTTCAGTATGAATCCTGAGACGGGCTCAGCGGCTCTGGTGGAGTTTGGAGTGTAGGAAAGTGGAAGGATCTGTTTTTACGCTCCAGCTGTCACTGAGGAGTCGCTGCTCCACAGAGAGGAGGAGCAAAATTCAGTGTTTGTCATTTTACTCTACATTACGTTTACACTACACAATCATTTCAGAGTAATTATGTAATACATCAGTTAATAGAACCAAGAATTTGGAGCATTTCTATTGGTCCATTCACCAGAACATATTCACACCGTGGATAAACTGATGAATAGAGCAAATGAAATGTCCCAAAAGGTAGATCGATAGATAGATAGATAGATAGATGGACGGACAGACAGATTAATAGATAGATAGATAGATAGATAGATAGATAGATAGATAGATAGATAGATAGATAGATAGATAGATAGATAGATAGATGGACGGACAGACAGATTAATAGATAGATAGATAGATAGATAGGTAGATAGATAGATAGATAGATAGATAGATAGATAGATAGATGGACAGACGGACAGACAGATTAATAGATAGATAGATAGATAGATAGATAGATAGATAGATAGATAGATAGATAGATAGATAGATGGACGGACGGACGGACAGACAGATTAATAGATAGATAGATAGATAGATAGATAGATAGATAGATAGATAGATAGATAGACTAACATGTAGGTAGATAGATGGATGGATGGATGGACAGAAAGACAGACGGACGGACAGGTAGATAGATAGATAGATAGATAGATAGATAGATAGATAGATAGATAGATAGATAGATAGATAGATAGATGGACGGACGGACAGACAGATTAATAGATAGATAGATAGATAGATAGATAGATAGATAGATAGATAGATAGATAGATAGATAGACTAACATGTAGGTAGATAGATGGATGGATGGATGGACAGAAAGACAGATGGACGGACAGACAGATTAATAGATAGATAGATAGATAGATAGATAGATAGATGGCTGGATGGATGGACAGACTGACATGTAGGTAGATAGATGGATGGATGGATGGACTGAAAGACAGATGGATGGACTAAAAGACAGACGGACGGACAGGTAGATAGATAGATAGATAGATAGATAGATAGATAGATAGATAGATAGATAGATAGATAGATAGAGAGAGAGATAGATAGATAGATAGATAGATAGATAGATAGACGGACAGATAGATAAATAGTACAAACCATGTCTGACTGACTCCATTTAGACTAAACGTTTAAATCCCTTTACAAACATAATAAATAAATAATAAATAATAAATAATAAATAAATAATAAATAATAAATAATAAATAATAAATAATTAATAATTAATAAATAATAATTAATAATTAATAAATAATAAATCTCACTATCATGAAAATTCTCTCGGCTGAGTTTAGCCTCGGACTGCTCGGATGATGATCCTGATTCTGGGCTGCGGGCGAGCAGGAGGGACATACATGCAGGCGCTGGTTCAGTTAGTGGAGATACGGCTGGTTTAAGGCGGAGTCAGCTCCTGGTCTGTCACTGCTGGTGGTTTGAGTTGTTGTTGTTGTTGTTGTTGTTGTTTGTTTATGTGCTCTGTGTGTTGTTGTGTGTCAGTAGCATGAATGGCTACGAGGCATCCGGCTAGTTTAGCTAGGCTAATTTGATGCGTTCTACTTTTCTGTGTGTGTGTGTGTGTGTGTGTGTGTTCTTGTAGAGGTATAGTTGTGAGGACCATATGTCCTCACTAGTATAGTACACTCTGATTTTTTTGGTAAAGCGAGGACATTTTGCTGGTCCTCACTTCAGGACATGTTTTAAAAAAAAATCTAGTAGAGCAGAAAATTAGTCTTTTGGATACTAAGGTTAAGGTTAGGGTTAGGTTTGGGTGTAGGTATAGTATTATTTAGTTATAGGACAACAAAGATCAATAGAAACTTATGGATGACCTCACTAATATAGTAAGACAAACATGTGTGTGTATGTGTGTGTGTGTGTGTGTGTGTGTGTGTGTGTGTGTGTGTGTGTGATCTCTCTAAATTGCTGCTGCT
>CM038710.1:4272280-4327499 GCA_021613375.1 Megaleporinus macrocephalus | reverse complement strand
TAGGGGCTGGTGTAGAAGCTGGTGTAGGGGCTGGTGTAGGAGCTGGTGTAGAAGCTGGCATAGAAGCTAGTGTAGGAGCTGGTGTAGGAGCTGGTGTAGGGGCTGGTGTAGGAGCTGGTGTAGAAGCTGGTGTAGAAGCTGGTGTAGAAGCTGGTGTAGGAGCTGGTGTAGAAGCTGGTGTAGGGGCTGGTGTAGGAGCTGGTGTAGAAGCTGGTGTAGGGGCTGGTGTAGGAGCTGGTGTAGAAGCTGGTGTAGGGGCTGGTGTAGGAGCTGGTGTAGAAGCTGGCATAGAAGCTAGTGTAGGAGCTGGTGTAGAAGCTGGTGTAGGGGCTGGTGTAGAAGCTGGTGTAGGGGCTGGTGTAGGAGCTGGTGTAGAAGCTGGCATAGAAGCTAGTGTAGGAGCTGGTGTAGGAGCTGGTGTAGAAGCTGGTGTAGGGGCTGGTGTAGGAGCTGGTGTAGAAGCTGGCATAGAAGCTAGTGTAGGAGCTGGTGTAGAAGCTGGTGTAGGAGCTGGTGTAGAAGCTGGTGTAGGGGCTGGTGTAGGAGCTGGTGTAGGGGCTGGTGTAGGAGCTGGTGTAGAAGCTGGCATAGAAGCTAGTGTAGGAGCTGGTGTAGGAGCTGGTGTAGGAGCTGGTGTAGGGGCTGGTGTAGGAGCTGGTGTAGAAGCTGGTGTAGGGGCTGGTGTAGGAGCTGGTGTAGAAGCTGGCATAGAAGCTAGTGTAGGAGCTGGTGTAGAAGCTGGTGTAGGGGCTGGTGTAGAAGCTGGTGTAGGGGCTGGTGTAGGAGCTGGTGTAGAAGCTGGCATAGAAGCTAGTGTAGGAGCTGGTGTAGGAGCTGGTGTAGAAGCTGGTGTAGGGGCTGGTGTAGGAGCTGGTGTAGGAGCTGGTGTAGGAGCTGGTGTAGGAGCTGGTGTAGGGGCTGGTGTAGGAGCTGGTGTAGAAGCTGGCATAGAAGCTAGTGTAGGAGCTGGTGTAGAAGCTGGTGTAGGAGCTGGTGTAGAAGCTGGTGTAGGGGCTGGTGTAGGAGCTGGTGTGTAGGGGCTGGTGTAGGAGCTGGTGTAGAAGCTGGCATAGAAGCTAGTGTAGGAGCTGGTGTAGGAGCTGGTGTAGGAGCTGGTGTAGGGGCTGGTGTAGGAGCTGGTGTAGAAGCTGGCATAGAAGCTAGTGTAGGAGCTGGTGTAGGAGCTGGTGTAGGAGCTGGTGTAGAAGCTGGTGTAGGGGCTGGTGTAGGAGCTGGTGTAGGAGCTGGTGTAGGAGCTGGTGTAGAAGCTGGTGTAGGGGCTGGTGTAGGAGCTGGTGTAGGAGCTGGTGTAGGAGCTGGTGTAGAAGCTGGTGTAGGGGCTGGTGTAGGAGCTGGTGTAGAAGCTGGCATAGAAGCTAGTGTAGGAGCTGGTGTAGAAGCTGGTGTAGGGGCTGGTGTAGGAGCTGGTGTAGAAGCTGGCATAGAAGCTAGTGTAGGAGCTGGTGTAGAAGCTGGTGTAGGGGCTGGTGTAGAAGCTGGTGTAGGGGCTGGTGTAGGAGCTGGTGTAGAAGCTGGCATAGAAGCTAGTGTAGGAGCTGGTGTAGGAGCTGGTGTAGAAGCTGGTGTAGGGGCTGGTGTAGGAGCTGGTGTAGAAGCTGGCATAGAAGCTAGAGTAGGAGCTGGTGTAGAAGCTGGTGTAGGAGCTGGTGTAGAAGCTGGTGTAGGGGCTGGTGTAGGAGCTGGTGTAGGGGGCTGGTGAGGAGCTGGTGTAGAAGCTGGCATAGAAGCTAGTGTAGGAGCTGGTGTAGGAGCTGGTGTAGGAGCTGGTGTAGAAGCTGGTGTAGGGGCTGGTGTAGGAGCTGGTGTAGGAGCTGGTGTAGAAGCTGGTGTAGAAGCTGGTGTAGGAGCTGGTGTAGGAGCTGGTGTAGAAGCTGGTGTAGGAGCTGGTGTAGAAGCTGGTGTAGGGGCTGGTGTAGGAGCTGGTGTAGGGGCTGGTGTAGGAGCTGGTGTAGAAGCTGGCATAGAAGCTAGTGTAGGAGCTGGTGTAGGAGCTGGTGTAGGAGCTGGTGTAGGGGCTGGTGTAGGAGCTGGTGTAGAAGCTGGCATAGAAGCTAGTGTAGGAGCTGGTGTAGGAGCTGGTGTAGGAGCTGGTGTAGAAGCTGGTGTAGAAGCTGGTGTAGGAGCTGGTGTAGGAGCTGGTGTAGGAGCTGGTGTAGGAGCTGGTGTAGAAGCTGGTGTAGGGGCTGGTGTAGGAGCTGGTGTAGGAGCTGGTGTAGGGGCTGGTGTAGGGGCTGGTGTAGGAGCTGGTGTAGAAGCTGGCATAGAAGCTAGTGTAGGAGCTGGTGTAGGAGCTGGTGTAGGAGCTGGTGTAGAAGCTGGTGTAGGAGCTGGTGTAGGAGCTGGTGTAGGAGCTGGTGTAGGAGCTGGTGTAGAAGCTGGTGTAGGGGCTGGTGTAGGAGCTGGTGTAGGGGCTGGTGTAGGAGCTGGTGTAGAAGCTGGTGTAGAAGCTGGTGTAGGAGCTGGTGTAGGAGCTGGTGTAGGAGCTGGTGTAGAAGCTGGTGTAGGAGCTGGTGTAGGAGCTGGTGTAGGAGCTGGTGTAGAAGCTGGTGTAGGGGCTGGTGTAGGAGCTGGTGTAGGGGCTGGTGTAGGAGCTGGTGTAGGGGCTGGTGTAGGAGCTGGTGTAGGAGCTGGTGTAGGAGCTGGTGTAGAAGCTAGTGTAGGAGCTGGTGTAGGAGCTGGTGTAGGAGCTGGTGTAGAAGCTGGTGTAGGGGCTGGTGTAGGAGCTGGTGTAGGGGCTGGTGTAGGAGCTGGTGTAGGGGCTGGTGTAGGAGCTGATGAACTGCAGCTGCATTATTGTACAGTTTCCCGTGAGCATCCTGTGCTCTGTAGTTACTAATAATAACCTCCTTGTGACAGACCACATCTGAACGGTGCTGACTGCAGCAGGTACTTACTGAGTCCTGTGCCTGAAGTGTCAGGAGTGGTTGAAACTAAGTCAAAGTACATTCTTGTGCTCGGAACTTGTGTGTCACTTGCGCTGCAGAGTTTAAGTCCTTCTGATTTCTAGTGTTGGTGAATCAGTTTACTGTGCTAACTGAAGTTCTCTTGTGGGTATTTGGTGGCATCTTGTGACCAAATTTAGTAACTGCAGACTTCAGGAAGTCCAATAGAAAATAGTACATTTTATTTAAGTTACAGCCCTTTGGCTCCCTCCAGTGCTAAAAATGACTTAATTACAGGTTAGACCCTTTGACTCCCTCTTGTGTCAACAACAGTGGACCCCCCGCCCTTTGTGCATATAACTCTAATTGTCCTAGCATCTCACTGATAGGCATTAAACTCTTTAGACTCTTTAAACCTTCATTGGTCAAGACAAGCAAATAGTAGCAGCAAGGCTCACAAAGTAGCACCTATAAAAAAAAGTAGGAACTCTCACCGTGACAATGCAAAACAGCTGTATATAGGGTTAATTCAAAATTAGCAGGGTTGAGCAGTGATATGAGCACCAAATTTGAGACGCTAATGTAAAACCAAGCTTTTTACTAAAATGTACCTGCTTATCTAATTGTTTGCAAACATGATGTGAACTTCAGTCAATTCTTGCCAGCGGAAGAGACCCACTGGATGGTGTAGGGACGATGTTGACAGGCTTAATCAAAGACTTGCTGACAAATTATGCAACCACTGTGCATTCAACCAAAATGCTTGTGCATTCATCCTTGAGTCACTGATGCTAGACTGTATACTCACTGTACCACTGCTGATATCAAAGGTCAGGACCAACCAAAGCATGAGGTACAGTAGATTTCATAATGCTAACTTAAATTCACTAGCAAAGATCTGGAACAGGAAAACTAGAGCATGACATTTATAAAGCTATTGAACTTCTTGACCAAGCTGAAGTCAAATTAGTTCAATTGAGGTTTCAACATGACAGCAATAACAAAAGAACTAGTCACAGCTAAATATGAACTAATGTCCCACCAGCAGTTGAGGACCAAACTGGAGCTGAAAGAAAACAAATTCCGACTTTGGGAGGCCCAGCAACAAAAAATAATCCCTGGGGGAAAATTCACTGGTGTTGGGAAAGAGCTACAATCCTCTTCTGAGATCAAGGCCGACACATGAAATTAGAACCTACACACACTCAAAGAGTGTATCCTGGGCCCAGGTCTCCTCTGTGGCTGCACCAGCCCTCTGGTCACATTCACTCTCCAGGTCCCTTGCTCCCTACGTGTAGCAATCAACACCTGAAGCATCTAATGATGTCAGATCTGAAGGACATCGATTATTCCGCAACGCCACATTAGACAACAAGATCTACCTGATCAAAGTGTACATATAAAACAGGGCGAGTGGGTGGACGCAGAGAAAAGTAGCCCATATCAGCATGACAGGTGGAAATGTTTACCTATACCTGTATAGTGATATAGTTCAACATCAACTTGTTGCAGACATCCAGGTGCCTTAGACAAATACCTAAAGCTCACATAGAACTGAGCTTCGACAAGGTGCATTCTTGTCCCATCAGCAAACACTTTACTTGAAATTTTATTTGAGATAAAGACCAAACAAAGCAGACACGTCAAATTTGAGTTTAGAAAAGTGATTGAGTCCAAAATCTCCTACTTCTATACTACCCAGTAGCGAAATCAGTAGGCAAGAACGGAATGTCCGAATACTTAGTATTTATACAGCAGTACACAAAAGTTACCCGAATGACCTCCTAAATCGGAATACATTTTTAAGCACACAACCGCAGCACACTGTGCTATCCCATAATTCAGCCTTGAGCCACGGATGAATTCAAACTGAAATAAAATAGGTGGTGGAAAGCGGTACGTGAGCTGTGTGTGTGTAGCTACTGCTGGTAAACCACTGCTACAAAAGTTAAAGCTATTTACGTTTCTTCTGAGGAAAAAATGATTAAGTTTCTGATTGGTCTTCTCTGAGTTACAGCTCGACACCATCTGAGTACAGATTCAGACAAAAACACAGCTCAGTGTCAAGAAGTGTCTAAAATAAAGTCTGAATGGAGCTTTAATGAATAGCGGGACGTTTACAGTGGTGCTGTGACGTCTTATAACACAAAAAGTGACACAGTGACCACTGCGTCCAGTCTAGTATCTACTAAGTAGATGATTTTGGACGCAGATATTGTGAAGACCTGTGAAATTACAAATGCTAACCGCTACATACAATGTTATACAAACCAAACTGGAGCAGGAATAATAGGTTTCAAAAATCCAGTCTGCCATCCAAGGCTGCCATGAAAAATATTTCCAATGACGTGGTTAGTACAAAAAACCAATACAATTTTAAAAAATGTCATAGCCTAGGCAGGAGGGCGAGGGGTTGATGGCTTTTACTTGCGGGCGTTTGTGTGCACTCCACCCTGCAAATGCAAGGTAACAGCAACAACAAAAAAATAAGTCAACATTCTGCAGTAAGTTTTTTTAGGTACAACAAACTTTTTGGCAAAAAGTTAAATAAACTCAAAAAAAAGTGCAACTCCAATTTACCAAACTTTCTTTACACTAAGAGTTTGTGGTGAGGAAAATAACATTGTGGAATCTTTAGTACTTGTTAATTCAAGTTTACATGACATTGTTGCAAGTACTATATTCTCACACCAACTTAGAATTCAAGTGCACTAAACTGTGTTGCAGAAAACATTTTAGTAAACTAAGTACTTGTTAATTGAAGTTGGTATGACTTATCGTTTCAAGTAAAATAAACTGCAGTCAGTTTAAAATGTAAGCATGCCAAACTCAGTTATGTTGCAGTAAATCATGCTTGTTGTGAATCCTCAATATTTAAACTGATGAAACACATACACACACCATGCAGTATATAGCAATCTGATTGCACTACTGATTAAAGAATACAAGTGCAGTTCCTTAATCATGTGGATATGACTTTATAAAATGCAAAAAGCAGAGCAAGCCAAACTAAACACTGAACACTACATTAATCTTAATGTGATACTGCTTAATTTATTGTTATTTTTTTTAGAACTGGCAGATATGGCTTCCTGCACAGCTGCCGGCAACAGATCAGCGCAATAAAACCAATGCTGTATTCACACAGGATTCAGTCAGTGCAATAAACGTTAACACAGCTTCCACATGGTTAGCAACAAGTATGGGAATAAAAATGTGACCGTGCATCTATCACCCAGGAAGCAGATTCATAGATTGAGAAGTACGGTACAGCACTGTAAATGTCTCATTCGATGTGTGGAAAATGGCTCATAAAGAAAATGTAAAAGATGGGCAAAAAGGAGTTACTGCATTTGGGCGTAGCCTTGTGCCAATAAACAATATTATCGAATATCGTGATTATTTAAATCCATGACGATATCATGCCAATTATCATCAAGTGCTTTACATCACGTAAGGTGCCTGCCGACGTTGTTTTTCCCAGTAACCTACATATATGATAATAAAATATCAACAATGAATTAACTGCAAATATAAATGTTTACAACAACACTTCAAAAATATAATGCAGAGTTCTGGTCTGGTAAAGAATGCTGGGATATATGGCGACGGTAAAGCAGATGTGATACGTGTGACTTGCTCTCTGCTAGCCCGTGGAGTAAGTGTAGGAGCTCGTACAGAAGAAGGAGCCAGTGTTTGTAACTTGGAGTTGGCGCTCACTACGAAAGCTGCATTTAATCTAAAACAGGTTGCGGAGCAGGTTCGCCTCCCTAGGTATTTGTATGATCCGTCTCTTAAAGATTATAGAGATTACAGTGAAATAGTCATTTGTTTTACTTCTCCAGGGTTTTTTTGTACCACCTGATGTAAAATGCCTCCTGCACAAGCTGCACTCTGCTGCTAAAGTATACTCAGCCTTAAGCCGCTTGTCATGCCCTGTCTGTCCTCTCCTGTCTAAATCCTTGTTTATGTCCTGTCAGTCCCATGTGCTAATGTTTTGGTCATGTGCTCCTTTTGTCTCCGCCCCCATCTCTCGCCCCACCTATTGTTCTCAGGTGTTTCTTGTTCCCTCTAGTTAACCTTTGTATATATTGTGTTTGTTTTCCTCCCTGGTGGTTCTTTTTGTGTGGAAATGCCCACTGTGTTTTTGAGGCGCCTGTCTTGTTTATAGTTAATGTTAGTTCATGTACTTCATGTTTTGCTTTCGTTTTGTTTGTTAATTAAAAGTATTTTGTTTAAAAGCTTGCATTTGTGTCTGCCTATCTGTCTGTCCTCCCTGTCTGACACCGCTCATAACGCTCATAGCGCCAGTTCAATCAGTTTCATGTAAAATCATCTCAATGCACCTCAGTACACAGCCCACAGGTATTTATAGCGCAATTATCCTCATGCAACCCAACCTTAAACACACAAGGTGACATTTTTTTTGTCTGGGGAGCTTATTTACTATAATGAAAATTATTTAGTAGTCAATCCAATCAAATCCAATTGCTCTAAGAAAATAAGGTTTTACTGTTAACAGTATGTATTATACTCCTGCCTCTTACTTGAGTTTTAAGAAATTTAAAATAAAAATAAAACTTTAATGTTTAATGTTTAATCTGTTCAGCATAAACATTAGTACTGGCAGAATGACCTATTATTGAGTTTAAAGAGCAAAAAAGTAGATACCTGTGAATTTATTAATTGGGCCATACTTTACATACTCAACAGCTGTAAGTAATAAGCCAATATTCACAAATATGTGTAAGTGTCTAAGCGTCAGACCACATAGACAAAAATGATTGTTTTGAAAAATGACACTGACAATATCTGCTCAGACATGCAAACATTAAAACGGACATTGAATACAACAGAAAACTGTTTTAACAGCAGACAGGAGATGATCTAAAATTCTTACCCCTGTGAGGTGGTGTGGTGTTGGGTGGAAGGAGCCTATAACTCAGTCTTGGCTCAACATAGCAAGAGATTAAGAGTTTGTTTTTGAAAGACAATACTCTTGCTGAGAAATCAGTTCCAAGCTCTAAAAAGACTTTCTGGATTACCTCAAAACCGTATCTCATCACTTTGGGGTACTCAATGTTTAGGGCATTAAAAAAACAAAAAGAGGAGAAGAAATGCACTTGGCAGATCACTGATGCCTTCCGCGATGACTATCTCCTCAAACATGATCAGGAAGCTAATCACGTCTGGCAGAGAACACTGAGCACCTCCATCATCTTTAAGGACCGTTAAGATCGCCACCTGCACATCTTTTGTGTGTTTCTCTCCATCATCAGTGGTCTGTTACACACATTAAGAGGGGAAAACTGGTCAAGTAACTGAACTATGGGTGCTGCTATGGGTGTGATGCTGATGGAGACAGAGCCTAGTAGCTCAGCCGGGGCAACCCAGGGGAAGTAGGCTGTCGATCGCTTGAAACGCTACCAGGCTCTTGGTCCTGTCTGGACAGTTCAAAGAAAGGTTAGTCTCTAACCACTCTCTCCTACAGGTGCACGAGTCTGATGAGGGGGTGTGTGTGTGCGCCCTGGAGGTAGGGACCTAGCGGGCACTGAGAGGCGGTGCTTACAGAAATGTTTCAAAAGACAAAGAACTAGCTGGGCGTAGAACAACCTAATCAGTAGCCGTGATAGAGTGCACGCTTAAAATAAATAAAATATTTAAATTTACCAAGCGGGTCCTCAGGACAGTATTTACGTGCACCTGTCTTAAGAATAGTGGAAGACCTCTAAGTGCAGCAGTCTTTCGGTGCATCACAATGTCCGATGTCTGTTTAAAATAAATAAATAAATACATTTATAGTACCTTTCTAAAATTTCCTTGTTATGCATAATAGAAGCACCACAGTTAACATATCAAAGCCCAAAAAGCTACTTGGTTACAGTGAGCAGGTACAGTTAAGTCACACACCTGTTTATCAAGCTCACCAAGAAGCATCTGCGTATTCTCTCCAAACGCTTGCCTTCTCAACCTGTACAGTTAACCTGTAAAGGAGTTTTGGTGCATACATGTCCCAGTGCACAATGAAACAGGGCAATGCTGTGGCGCTCTGTAGTGGTGTGGACTTGTGAGACCAGTTACGGTTTCACTACTCACACAAACATTGTTTACATTTGTTTCTTGCAACTTGCACTTTATGGCTGCTGCTCTTCATACTTGCACATAAAAGCACACAACTTTTATTTTTTATTCTTTAACTATAAAAGTACTTTTATCTACTTCAACTTATATTGTTATACTTTGTATATTTTGTATAGATTTTTTATTATTTCTTTTATTTGTTATCTTATCTATTGGTGAATGGAGGAGTAAGAATTTCATTGTACAGTGTAACTGCCTGTTCTGCTGTACACATGACAATAAAACTCTTGAATCTTGAATCTTTCCATCTGCTGAGTAGAGGTGCAACAACCAATCAACTCAGGCAACTGAAATCGATGACCAAATTAGTTGCCAACAAATTTAACAGCCAATTAGTTGGTGAGATCAAACATTTCTCATGCTAAGTAGGAACAACTTGGCTTTAAATAAGACCTCACAACACAGGAGCACAATACTGACAAAGGAAGAACTAAATCACTAAACAGCTACACCGTTACGTCATTTCACCAAACAGTTCTGTGGCCCTGAGCACTGTTAGTTAGGTTAGTTGGGGTTGGGTGACTCAGCAAAACGTGCTGAGTCTGGTTTTTAAGAGCATCTTAAGGTTCCTGTAATAATTATCATAATCCGTGCACAGAACTGGTCAGCACTGCACCGGGAACGAGGCCTTAATGTAGACGGCTAGGCTAAGAGGGTGCTGCAGAGTAACATGTAAACCAGGATGATCCACTCAGTTTTAAAATGAATCTTTCAAAAAAATTAAATAATAATAATAATAATTAAAAAAAAAGAGAGAGAGAAAACAACCACTAACCTGATGCACCAAGAACAGTGCTGGCCATCATTCTCTGACTAGATTCTGGAGGTTCCTGTTCAAATATTTACTTCCACCTCAGTGAAAATGTTCGCTCCATGCTCTCTACAGTTGGCTCCTGATCATCAGGATTGCTGTCCTCCACCTCATTAACAATTGCTACTGAAGTCTTTTACAGTGTGATCTTTATGTGACCGGCTTCTGTAACTACTAAACGTTGAAACATAGTAGCTCAAGTGGCTGAAAGTGTATTTAGAATTATTAAATAATTAAATAATAAATAATAATACAATGTATTAATTTAAGGCCTTTGCTTACAAATGTGTTTGTAATCACAAGGTTTGCACTTCACAATTTTCATGAGGTGAAGAAGCTTTAGTATGGCATCTTGAGAGGTGACTTCTTAATGAAGCTGCTGTTTTAAGTGAACAAACACAATTAGAGTGAAAACAGCATGTACCCTAGAATCCATGGCATACTTGCTGGTGTTTGAACAGAGCATCTGGGAATTGACTTGTGAATGAGCAGATTTTGCAGTGCATCTACAGCATTCTTTTTCTGAAAAAAGAAAATAAAAACAATACTATTAAAAGTTGTCAGTGATCACTGGCATTGGTCAAGTTTGTTGAACACATTCAAAGCTACATCACTCAGCTGCTTTTGATGTTGAGAGCTTTAACAGGTGTTTTATGTGTATTATTATATAACATTTATGAATTTAAAAAATGATCAAATCCTCATTATGAACCTATTCATTTTGGACTTACTAGTGAGAGCCCTCTACAGTCTTACAAACACAGAATACATTAACCGAGTGGCAGGCCTCCTCACAGCAAATTCTAAAATCGCATTTCTCATGCTAATAGGATCAATTTTGTTTGAAATAAGACCTCACAACACAGGAGCACAGTACTGACAAAGGAAGAACTAAATCACTAAACAGCTACACCGTTACGTCATTTCACCAAACAGTTCTGTGGCCCTGAGCACTGTTAGTTAGGTTAGTTGGGGTTGGGTGACTCAGGAAAACGAGTCTGGTTTTTAAGAGTACCTAAAGGTTCCTGTAATAATTATCATGTGTTCAAAACTGGTCAGCCTCACAGCGGTAAAGAGGCCTTAATGTAGATGGCTAGGCTAAGAGGACGTTGCAGAGTAACATAAAAAAACAGGATGATCCACTCATTATTAAAAAACAGAGAGAAAACAACCACTAACCTGATGCTCCATGAACAGTCGTGAAGAGCAAAATTAGCTAAGCTAGTTAGCTAACCGTGCTAAAAGCTAAGCCTTGCCATAACTAGCTAACATTTTCTTGTATGTTGAATTAATAATGTCAAACACCAGAGCTGTGCACGCCCATAACTTCTGTGTCCGCTTTCTCTTTTATTAAGGGAATGCAAGCATTATACTGTGCCCAGGTTTCCCCTAGGCCCGAGGCCGGTTACAATTGTGTTATTGCTCCCTGCCTTTCTTAGTGTCTAATGGGGCTCTGCATACATGCACATACGTTACATTACATTTTGTAAACACCGGTGAGGTTTGTTTGTTGCCATGTAAAACCAAGAACAGCTTTTGCTGTATTTTACTTTATCGTAGTAACCCATTTGTTTGTGATGTGAAAAACATTACTTAGATCTGCAGAAACAAAGGTAGTCACCACATACCACGTGCTCTGTTTTTAGGCAGATGTTTGACTGTGACGCTGGGGTGTGCGTGGTGAAGACGAGGCAAAGGCAGGACGGACGGGAAGGCAGACGCACACACACAAAAAAAAAACTAAACACACATGAAATACAGAGAAACCAGGAACACTGAGCAATGAGGACATAAACATGAACATCACAATAAAAATGAACAACAAAGACAAAGGGAAAACAGGCAGGATATCCACAGAGGCTAACAAGAGCAAACAACAGGAACAATTGGGAGGAGCCGCAAACTAGGAACAGGTAAGGGGTGCAGACGAGGACAGACACGTGACCAAAACAAACAGACGCACATGGCTAACGCATGACTAGGATAGGGGATGTAAACAAAGGACTTAAAGAGACAGAACAAGACAGAACAAGACAGGACATGACATTGACAAACATTACACATTAAATCACAATGATGTGCGTACTTGCAGGGCGAGTATGGTTTGTGAGTAAGATTTGTGCCTTTTAAGTTTAAATTGCCGTAATAATCTACATTTATTATGTTTTCCCGTGGGGTTCCAGGTGGATTTGAAAGCAATGAAAATCTTCACCGTTGTTTAATCTGTACATAATCACAATTTTGACTTTAAAAAATTTTTCAAATTAACCCACATCGTTAAATGACACTGAGTAGTCTGGTGAACTATCTAAGCTATTTATAAGCCTGAAAAATTCATTTTAATACGCACTGTCAGTCAACCTGGTTTAATCTCCCTCACCAAACTACATGTGAAGCAGGACTTTTTATAAACGTTTAAAATGTAACTAGATGACTTTTTTTAATCTTAAGAATTTCTAACAATAAAACTCTATCACAAACTACCTGTTCCACCCCAAAGGTTTCTCATTAAATAAACGTTCAGAGTAAACCGTCAGCCAACAGCTCCTCGTTAAGGCTGTACTACAGATTCTATATAATTAAGAAATGTTCAGCATTCATTTTTTAACTGTTTCTCTGAAGCACGACTGGCGAAAATAAACGTTTTCTCTTTAAGCCTATTTGCAGACGGTTGACAGACTGTTATATTTATTTAAAAATTGTACCCTCTATGATTAAACTGGACCCCATGGCTCTTCATCACAACACACCCACTGAATCCACTGTGCACATCCAGCGGAGGTGCAGTGTTTCTGGAGTTCACCTCTCCAAGAGTACTATGGACACGCGGGGGATCTTCCACTCACAGACCAGCGACGTTCTTCTCACCTTTAAAACGTAGTAAGTCAAGGACACAAGCGCACACACCTGCCTGTGATCTCGTCTTCCATGCTCAGTTTATTTCTGCTCTGTTTTGTTAATATTCATTCAGATTTATAATCCAGCTCTGCTCTTCTTTCATAAAAAGCTACTTTCAGCAAACCACTGTAGGTTCCTCAGGTGGATGTGACCCTGTTCTCCTTATTTTGCTCTATATATCAGTTATCAGATATCACACCTGACATCGGGTGTGAATATAATTATCATATTTATCCACACATGACAGGAACAGGGACTTAGACTTTATCAGTTTATGTGCCATTTCTGCTGGTGTAAACAAATAAAACTTCCTGTAACTGAATTATGACCTTCTTCACCAAGATATCACAATATCATTCAGTTAAGAGTATCTACTCCTCCTCTCTCAGCTTCGTTTCTTTTTTCTTGTTCTGTTATTAAAGCATCCTTCAGTTACAGCCCTTGAATCACTATAAAGTGTAATATACACACACAGCCACTAGATGTCATACTTACTCTGCTTCACATTTCAGCAACTGCTGAAAGAGATCCACCATAAATATATTTCTTACTAACACAAATTATGTAACACAGTAGACAAGAACATTTCCAGGAAGCACCACACGCTTTATTTATTTTGGGACAGAGAGACAATTTGTAAAGGTTCTAAAAGTTGAAATGCAAATCAGTAATGCATTAAATTCCATCCATCCATTATCTTCCCATTTATCCCCGCTAGTTAGGGACACTTCACATGGCCAACACACACTCACACTCACACAGTTTAGAGTGAGGATCCTAACATGCATGTGTTTGGACTGTGGGAGGAAACCGGAGTACCTGGAGGAACCCACTCAAACACAGAGAGAACATACACACTCCACACAGAACCACCCGGACCGGGAATCCAACCCAGATCATCTTACTGTGAGGAGACAGTGCTGACCACTACACCACCATACTGACCACTACACCACCGTACTAACCACTACACCACCATACTGACCACTACACCACCATACTAACCACTACACCACCATACTGACCACTACACCACCATACTAACCACTACACCACCATACTGACCACTACACCACCATACTGACCACTACACCACCATACTAACCACTACACCACCATACTAACCACTACACCACCATACTGACCACTACACCACCATACTGACCACTACACCACCATACTAACCACTACACCACCATACTAACCACTACACCACCATACTAACCACTACACCACCATACTAACCACTACACCACCATACTAACCACTAAACCACCATACTAACCACTACACCACCATACTGACCACTACACCACCATACTAACCACTACACCACCATACTAACCACTACACCACCATACTAACCACTACACCACCATACTGACCACTACACCACCATACTAACCACTACACCACCATACTAACCACTACACCACCATACTGACCACTACACCACCATACTAACCACTACACCACCATACTAACCACTACACCACCATACTAACCACTACACCACCATACTAACCACTACACCACCATACTAACCACTACACCACCATACTAACCACTACACCACCATACTGACCACTACACCACCATACTAACCACTACACCACCATACTGACCACTACACCACCATACTAACCACTACACCACCATACTGACCACTACACCACCATACTGACCACTACACCACCATACTAACCACTACACCACCATACTAACCACTACACCACCATACTAACCACTACACCACCATACTAACCACTACACCACCATACTGACCACTACACCACCATACTGACCACTACACCACCATACTAACCACTACACCACCATACTGACCACTACACCACCATACTAACCACTACACCACCATACTGACCACTACACCACCATACTAACCACTACACCACCATACTGACCACTACACCACCATACTGACCACTACACCACCATACTAACCACTACACCACCATACTAACCACTACACCACCATACTAACCACTACACCACCATACTGACCACTACACCACCATACTGACCACTACACCACCATACTAACCACTACACCACCATACTAACCACTACACCACCATACTAACCACTACACCACCATACTGACCACTACACCACCATACTAACCACTACACCACCATACTAACTACTACACCACCATACTAACCACTATACCACCATACTGACCACTACACCACCATACTAACCACTACACCACCATACTAACTACTACACCACCATACTGACCACTACACCACCATACTGACCACTACACCACCATACTAACCACTACACCACCATACTAACCACTACACCACCATACTAACCACTACACCACCATACTGACCACTACACCACCATACTGACCACTACACCACCATACTAACTACTACACCACCATACTAACCACTATACCACCATACTGACCACTACACCACCATACTAACCACTACACCACCATACTAACCACTACACCACCATACTGACCACTACACCACCATACTGACCACTACACCACCATACTGACCACTACACCACCATACTAACCACTACACCACCATACTAACCACTACACCATCATACTAACCACTACACCACCATACTAACCACTACACCACCGTACTGACCACTACACCACCATACTAACCACTACACCACCGTACTAACCACTACACCACCGTACTAACCACTACACCACCGTACTAACAACTACACCACCATACTAACCACTACACCACCATACTGACCACTACACCACCATACTAACCACTACACCACCGTACTAACCACTACACCACCGTACTAACCACTACACCACCATACTAACCACTACACCACCATACTAACCACTACACCACCATACTAACCACTACACCACCGTACTAACCACTACACCACCATACTAACCACTACACCACCATACTAACCACTACACCACCGTACTAACCACTACACCACCGTACTGACCACTACACCACCGTACTAACTACTACACCACCATACTGACCACTACACCCACCATACTGACCACTACACCACCGTACTAACCACTACACCACCATACTGACCACTACACCACCATACTGACCACTACACCACCGTACTAACCACTACACCACCATACTGACCACTACACCACCATACTGACCACTACACCACCGTACTAACCACTACACCACCATACTGACCACTACACCACCGTACTAACTACTACACCACCATATTAATCACTACACCACCATACTAACCACTACACCACCATACTAACCACTACACCACCATACTAACCACTACATCACCGTACTAACCACTACAACACCGTACTAACCACTACACCACCGTACTAACCACTACACCACCGTACTAACCACTACATCACCATACTAACCATTACACCACCGTACTAACCACTACACCACCGTACTAACCACTACACCACCGTACTAACCACTACACCACCATACTGACCACTACACCACCGTACTAACCACTACACCACTATACTAACCACTACACCACCATACTAACCACTACACCACCATACTAACCACTACACCACCATACTGACCACTACACCACCATACTAACCACTACACCACCATACTAACGACTACACCACCATACTGACCACTACACCACCATACTGACCATTACACCACCGTACTGACCACTACACCACCGTACTGACCACTACACCACCGTACTAACCACTACACCACCATACTAACCACTACACCACCATACTAACCACTACACCACCGTACTGACCACTACACCACGTGCCGCCATGCAATTTATGATATTTATCTAAAACTAGATCAAATGTTTTGGTATATACTTCATAGTTTTGTTGCTGATAACAGGGGTATCGTTAAGGGGTAGCTAGATGTGACCAGTGTTGTCCTAGACTGGCATGTGGCCACCCCAGTTCTGCAAAGTGAGACAGCTATCATTAATAAAACAATGACCAGAGAAATTGTCTTCTACCTACTCTGTGTGTCATCAAATGTGATATCAAGGCAGCTAGAGGTAAGTTATAAGAGTGAGACGATGGTGCCCCCAATAATCAGCTTGTTGTTCTGAGCAGAAAGGCGAGTGAACGCTGGTCAGAACCTTAACGTTAGCCCTGTTCATTATGACTAAAGAACAGTTGGCAGCAGGCTGAGGGTAGCAGACGCCAACAGACTTGATAAACTGATCCGCAGAGCCAGTGATGTTGTGGGTGGAGCTGGACTCGCTGACGGCAGTGTCTGAGAGGAGGATGCTGTCTAAGCTGCAGGCCATCATGGATAATGGCTCCCACCCTCTTTATCACACAGTGATGAGACGCAGGAGCACATTCAGTGCAAGACTCATTCAACCAAAATGCACTACAGACACCACAGGAGGTCATTCCTACCATCAGACTTTATAACTCCTCCCTTAACGTACGACACCTCTCACATGTACAGTGATACCAGTAGAACTATAATTTAATTCTGTATGTAAGAACTCAAATGTGCAATAACTTTCCTACTTCTAAACTCTTACTGCTGTATACGGTATATCTGTACTTAATATTATAGACACAGTCATTTTACATTTTATTCTTCTATTGTATTATAAGACTTATATATGTGTTCATATGACAAATTTCTTTTATGTTGTAAATTATTAATAGAGTGTTTATTCTTCTTCTGCTACTGTAAAAACTGCAATTTCCCCCTGGGATCAATAAAGTATTTCTGATTCTGATTCTGATTCTGATAATAGTGAACACATTAGGAAAACAGAGTTAAGAGTAATAGATTTCTATGTCAGTGTAATACAGCGTTTTTGATACAGTATGTAGCCTGTTAGAAATCCGGCCTTCAGGAATCAGGAATCAGATTCAGGAGTCAGGAGTTTGGAGAGCTTCAGCGTTGACTTTAGTTTATCGACACACAGACAAATATATGAGTACAGCTCAGTCAATCACCATCAGTCTGTTAGCAGTCTTAATCATGTGCAAAACAGAACCATACACAAGCACAACTTAGGTCATCAGTCGGTTGCCAGAACAGTCGATCTCTAACGCAGTCTACTCTAGTCTCAAACCCAGTCTAGTCCATCTCTAACCCATTCTACTCTAGTCTCAAACCCAGTCTAGTCCATCTCTAACCCATTCTACTCTAGTCTCAAACCCAGTCTAGTCCATCTCTAACCCATTCTACTCTAGTCTCAAACCCAGTCTAGTCCATCTCCAACCCATTCTAGTCCATCTCTAACCCATTCTACTCTAGTCTCAAACCCAGTCTAGTCCATCTCTAACCCATTCTAGTCCATCTCTAACCCATTCTAGTCCATCTCTAACCAGTCTACTCTAGTCTCAAACCCAGTCTAGTCCATCTCCAACCCATTCTAGTCCATCTCTAACCCATTCTACTCTAGTCTCAAACCCAGTCTAGTCCATCTCTAACCCATTCTAGTCCATCTCTAACCCATTCTAGTCCATCTCTAACCAGTCTACTCTAGTCTCAAACCCAGTCTAGTCCATCTCCAACCCATTCTAGTCCATCTCTAACCCAGTCTACTCTAGTCTCAAACCCAGTCTAGTCCATCTCTAACCCATTCTACTCTAGTCTCAAACCCAGTCTAGTCCATCTCTAACCCATTCTAGTCCATCTCTAACCCATTCTAGTCCATCTCTAACCAGTCTACTCTAGTCTCAAACCCAGTCTAGTCCATCTCCAACCCATTCTAGTCCATCTCTAACCCAGTCTACTCTAGTCTCAAACCCAGTCTAGTCCATCTCTAACCCATTCTACTCTAGTCTCAAACCCAGTCTAGTCCATCTCTAACCCATTCTAGTCCATCTCTAACCCATTCTAGTCCATCTCTAACCAGTCTACTCTAGTCTCAAACCCAGTCTAGTCCATCTCCAACCCATTCTAGTCCATCTCTAACCCAGTCTACTCTAGTCTCAAACCCAGTCTAGTCCATCTCTAACCCATTCTACTCTAGTCTCAAACCCAGTCTAGTCCATCTCTAACCCATTCTAGTCCATCTCTAACCCATTCTAGTCCATCTCTAACCAGTCTACTCTAGTCTCAAACCCAGTCTAGTCCATCTCCAACCCATTCTAGTCCATCTCTAACCCAGTCTACTCTAGTCTCAAACCCAGTCTAGTCCATCTCTAACCCAGTGTAGTCCATCTCTAACCCAGTCTAGTCTAGTCTCTAACCAAGTCTAGCCCATCTCTAACGCAGTCTAGTCTAGTCTCTAACACAGTCTAGTCCATCTCTAACCCATTCTAGTCCATCTTTAACCCAGCCTAGTCTAGTCTCTAACCCATTGTAGTCCATCTCTAACCCAGTCTAGTCTAGTCTCAAACCCATTGTAGTCCATCTCTAACCCAGTCTAGTCTAGTCTCTAACCCAGTCTAGTCTAGTCTCTAACCCAGTCTAGTCTAGTCTCTAACCAAGTCTAGCCCATCTCTAACGCAGTCTAGTCTAGTCTCTAACACAGTCTAGTCCATCTCTAACCCATTCTAGTCCATCTCTAACCCAGCCTAGTCTAGTCTCTAACCCATTGTAGTCCATCTCTAACCCAGTCTACTCTAGTCTCAAACCCAGTCTAGTCCATCTCCAACCCATTCTAGTCCATCTCTAACCCAGTGTAGTCCATCTCTAACCCAGTCTAGTCTAGTCTCTAACCAAGTCTAGCCCATCTCTAACGCAGTCTAGTCTAGTCTCTAACACAGTCTAGTCCATCTCTAACCCATTCTAGTCCATCTCTAACCCAGCCTAGTCTAGTCTCTAACCCATTGTAGTCCATCTCTAACCCAGTCTAGTCTAGTCACTAACCCAGTCTAGTCCATCTCTAACCCAGTCTAGTCCATCTCTAACCCAGTCTAGTCTCTAACCCAGTCTAGTCCATCTCTAACGCAGTCTAGTCTAGTCTCTAACCCAGTCTAGTCCATCTCTAATGCAGTCTAGTCCATCTCTAACCCAGTCTAGTCCATCTCTAACGCAGTCTAGTCCATCTCTAACCCAGTCTAGTCTAGTCTCTAACCCAGTCTAGTCTAGTCTCTAACACAGTCTAGTCCATCTCTAACCCAGTCTAGTCTAGTCTCTAACCAAGTCTAGGCCATCTCTAACCCAGTCTCATACCCAGTCTAGTCTAGTCTGACATGGTTTAAGTATAAGTCAGAAGAGGGTCAAAAGGGGAAGTTTAAGGAGGAGTATGAAGGTGAGGGCATTTGGGGTGTCAACATTAGAGGGGGTTGATAGTCGTCATCTTAAAGGAGAGAGGTGCCGACTCCCTGCAAGGATGGGCGAACATCAACATTTCATGGTTGCCGCCTTGCGGGGGTGATTGTTTCACCGTATGGTCAGCAATCAAAGGGCCGTACAAACAAAGGAGGGGGACCAACTCTCTGCAGACAGGGGGCATGAATTATTTCTCTCAAGCCTTAAAAATGGTACAAAACAGACAGTATTTCGTGGCTGTCTAAAGAAAAACATGTATCTCCATTTTTGTTGATTGTTGAGTATAAATGCAGCAGCTGCTGTTTACAAACCGGATTCCAAAAAGTTGGGACACTAAACAAATTGTGAATAAAAACTGAATGCAATGATGTGGAGGTTCCAACATCTAATATTTTATTCAGAATAGAACACAAATCACAGATCAAAAGTTTAAACTGAGAGAATGTTTAATTTTAAGGGAAAAATATGTTGTTTCAAAATTTCATGGTGTCAACAAATCCCAAAAAAGTTGGGACAAGGCCATTTTTACCACTGTGTGGCACCCCCACCCCCCTCCCCCCCCCCCCCCCCCCCCCCCCCGGGTTGTGAATGTTCTGGACACTCCCTTGCCTGATCAGTCACTTTCACCACTTTCACTTGTTTCCGTCATATGATGTTTCAACCTGTCATCAAAAACTAAGAGCTTCCAACATTCAGAGCTGCTGTGATTGACAGCTGCGGCTAAACTTCCAAGCCTACATGGGCATCAAAACACGAGTCTGTTCTGGTTCTTGTTTTGAGGCGTAAGCAGCAACTCGCAAGAAAGAACTGATAAGAGCAGCATGGAAAAGTCCCTGCTGAGTCTAAACCACTTTCTCTGAGTGGACCAATGAGAGAGCAGGAACAGAGTCACATCATCAGTCTCTAAGTAGAGTTCATATGGAGAGTTTCATGTACCGTATGGGAGCTAAAGGTGTTCTTTAATGCTGTTACTTCTACTTATTCAAGTTACGCATTGCTATGATTACATTAAATACCTGTAGTATGTTGTAAAGGCATGAATACAATGTATCACACATTATTAAAAATAAACAAAAACTAAGTGTTTCATTTACTTGATCTACTTCTAAATGTGTGATAAAGTATGTCAAGAGTAAAATCTGAACACATTGCAATATGTATATAATAAATAATAAATAAGACATATTTAACGTATTTGTTCAAGTTAAGACAGAAATACTGCAGTAAACTGGGATTCCCCTCTATTTCCATTAATGTCCCATAAAACAGTAATAAATAAAATAGATTTGTTCACAAAATGATGGAATACAGTGATTGTACGTTTCATATTAACTGTTTAAAAAGCATAAGTCTTTTAGACATATTATGAGAAGAAGTAGAAGACCAATATGCAACATTCTGGAAAAATACTGTTCAGTATACAGTACTGTCCAAAAGTTTGAGACACTTGGGGACATTATTATATTTAAAAAGCTATTTGTTCCACAGCGGAAGCTTTTATTTACTCAGTAAACACTTTATTATGTAAATATTAAACAGTATTAATAGAGTAAGTAGAGCTTTTACACTTTGTTATTAAATATTAAACAGTATTAATAGAGTAAGTAGTGCTTTTACACTTTATTACTAAATATTAAACAGTATTAATAGAGTAAGTAGTGCTTTTACACTTTATTATTAAATATTAAACAGTATTAATAGAGTAAGTAGTGCTTTTACACTTTATTATTAAATATTAATCAGTATTAATAGAGTAAGTAGAGCTTTTACACTTTATTATTAAATATTAAACAGTATTAATAGAGTAAGTAGTGCTTTTACACTTTATTACTAAATATTAAACAGTATTAATAGAGTAAGTAGTGCTTTTACACTTTATTACTAAATATTAAACAGTATTAATAGAGTAAGTAGAGCTTTTACACTTTATTATTAAATATTAATCAGTATTAATAGAGTAAGTAGAGCTTTTACACTTTATTATTAAATATTAAACAGTATTAATAGAGTAAGTAGTGCTTTTACACTTTATTACTAAATATTAAACAGTATTAATAGAGTAAGTAGAGCTTTTCCACTTTATTATTAAATATTAATCAGTATTAATAGAGTAAGTAGAGCTTTTACACTTTATTATTAAATATTAATCAGTATTAATAGAGTAAGTAGAGCTTTTACACTTTATTATTAAATATTAATCAGTATTAATAGAGTAAGTAGAGCTTTTACACTTTATTATTAAATATTAATCAGTATTAATAGAGTAAGTAGAGCTTTTACACTTTATTATTAAATATTAAACAGTATTAATAGAGTAAGTAGAGCTTTTACACTTTATTATTAAATATTAATCAGTATTAATAGAGTAAGTAGAGCTTTTACACTTTATTATTAAATATTAATCAGTATTAATAGAGTAAGTAGAGCTTTTACACTTTATTATTAAATATTAATCAGTATTAATAGAGTAAGTAGAGCTTTTACACTTTATTATTAAATATTAAACAGTATTAATAGAGTAAGTAGAGCTTTTACACTTTATTATTAAATATTAATCAGTATTAATAGAGTAAGTAGAGCTTTTACACTTTATTATTAAATATTAATCAGTATTAATAGAGTAAGTAGTGCTTTTACACTTTATTACTAAATATTAAACAGTATTAATAGAGTAAGTAGTGTTTTTACACTTTATTATTAAATATTAAACAGTATTAACAGAGTAAGTAGTGCTTTTACACTTTATTATTAAATATTAATCAGTATTAATAGAGTAAGTAGAGCTTTTACACTTTATTATTAAATATTAATCAGTATTAATAGAGTAAGTAGATCTTTTACACTTTATTATTAAATATTAATCAGTATTAATAGAGTAAGTAGATCTTTTACACTTTATTATTAAATATTAATCAGTATTAATAGAGTAAGTAGAGCTTTTACACTTTATTATTAAATATTAATCAGTATTAATAGAGTAAGTAGATCTTTTACACTTTATTATTAAATATTAATCAGTATTAATAGAGTAAGTAGAGCTTTTCCATACATCAGTGTGTGTATTTAACTCTTTCCAAGCTTCTCCTAAACAAACCAGTATTATTATCAGTTCTCATCTAATACCTGCTTTGACTGCTCAGTACTTCATTAAGATAAATCAAGATTTGCTGCTGAAGGAACTGAACACATTCATACAATGTCTGGGGCGTCCAGGAGAAATCTGGAACCTAACTTTGTTCTTCAAACTGGATCAAGATCTGATCTACTTCTCTCACAATAACATATTCATGTTACTTTATATTGTATGTATGATTATTTACATCTGTTCTAATCAGATCTGGTTTTCTTACTGGTGAACATACACTTATTGATCAGATAAAGGCTTTTACACTATCAGCTTATGGGCCTCAGACTGTTATACAGTAGTGTATGTCCAGTATTTCGTACATAGTATATGGTAAATACTATAGGACACATATTTTGTAGTATTTTGTACACACGTGTATATGATACTTTCAATTTATTCACTATAGTATTGGTACTAAGTCACTTAAATAAAATAGCATTAAATAACTTTACTCATTTTCAGGTCTGTATTCATCCCGAGACAGTATGTATGTTTTGCAGTATCCATATAAACTTTACCCAGAGATTGATGATGCAGCTCTAATGCTGCTTTTTCATTGGTTCACTCGGGTAAAGTGGTTTAGACTCAGTGGGGACTTTTCAGACTGGCTTGATCACTTCACTGTTGTGGTTTTGTGTATTTCCAACAGGCTCTCCAAAATGGGAACCAAAACTGTTTTGTTGTTGGGGAGACTTTAAAGATGAGCGGTACTTGTTACTTATGATACCTTCATATATCTGAAGTACACAGTCTCTAATGAATGAAATGACTGGTTTGCCTTCTACTTCTTTAGTCCCAATTTGCAGTTAAACTGGATGCAGTCATGTAAAAGCAGTTTGTGACAATTACAGTACCAGACAACCAGATGGCATATTTTCTTTTCTTCGCATTACAGCAGCTGCTGTACTAGATCTTTAAGTGAGTCTAAAAGGATCTGTGTCACCTCACCTAAGGACCAGTGTAACTAGACTCACTGAGGAGATGGAAGATGTGTAACAGCATATACAGGAGGTAAAAGTAAGGTTATAAATAAAATCAGCTTTACTGGATGATAAGATTGAGTGCATATAATTCCGAAAGAAAAGAAACAAAAACATTCAATAAATAAATTCCCCTTTTTTCACTGTTTAGTGATAGTATCAATAGTTCAAATCAACTATCTAAAGTGCTTCAGCTGACAGTTATCAGATTTAATTCTATTCGAATTTGATTTCTTAAAGTTTAGTATTCTTTGATCTAGGGTTAGTCTTTGGTTTCAGTCCTAGACGACCTCATAGTTTAGTTGGATTTATATTATTTAAGGTTTATTGTTACTTTGGCATAAATTTTATTTCATGGTCATGTAGTTGTTAGCACGGTGGTGTAGTTGTTAGCACGGTGGTGTAGTTGTTAGCACGGTGGTGTAGTGGTCAGTATGGTGGTGTAGTGGTTAGTACGGTGGTGTAGTGGTCAGTATGGTGGTGTAGTGGTTAGTACGGTGGTGTAGTGGTCAGTACGGTGGTGTAGTGGTTAGTACGGTGGTGTAGTGGTCAGTATGGTGGTGTAGTGGTTAGTACGGTGGTGTAGTGGTCAGTGTGGTGGTGTAGTGGTTAGTATGGTGGTGTAGTAGTTAGTACGGTGGTGTAGTGGTTAGTACGGTGGTGTAGTGGTTAGTATGGTGGTGTAGTGGTTAGTATGGTGGTGTAGTTGTTAGCACGGTGGTGTAGTTGTTAGTACGGTGGTGTAGTGGTCAGTATGGTGGTGTAGTGGTCAGTATGGTGGTGTAGTGGTTAGTATGGTGGTGTAGTGGTTAGTATGGTGGTGTAGTGGTTAGTACGGTGGTTTAGTAGTTAGTACGGTGGTGTAGTGGTTAGTACGGTGGTGTAGTGGTCAGTATGGTGGTGTAGTGGTTAGTACGGTGGTGTAGTGGTTAGTACGGTGGTGTAGTGGTCAGTATGGTGGTGTAGTGGTCAGTATGGTGGTGTAGTGGTTAGTACGGTGGTGTAGTGGTTAGTACGGTGGTGTAGTGGTTAGTACGGTGGTGTAGTGGTCAGTACGGTGGTGTAGTGGTCAGTATGGTGGTGTAGTGGTTAGTATGGTGGTGTAGTGGTTAGTATGGTGGTGTAGTGGTTAGTAAGGTGGTGTAGTGGTTAGTATGGTGGTGTAGTGGTTAGTACGGTGGTGTAGTGGTTAGTACGGTGGTGTAGTGGTTAGTATGGTGGTGTAGTAGTTAGTATGGTGGTGTAGTGGTTAGTACGGTGGTGTAGTGGTCAGTACGGTGGTGTAGTGGTTAGTAAGGTGGTGTAGTGGTTAGTATGGTGGTGTAGTAGTTAGTATGGTGGTGTAGTGGTTAGTATGGTGGTGTAGTGGTCAGTACGGTGGTGTAGTGGTCAGTACGGTGGTGTAGTGGTCAGTATGGTGGTGTAGTGGTTAGTACGGTGGTGTAGTGTTTAGTACGGTGGTGTAGTGGTTAGTACGGTGGTGTAGTGGTTAGTACGGTGGTGTAGTGGTCAGTATGGTGGTGTAGTGGTTAGTATGGTGGTGTAGTGGTTAGTACGGTGGTGTAGTGGTTAGTATGGTGGTGTAGTGGTTAGTAAGGTGGTGTAGTGGTTAGTACGGTGGTGTAGTGGTTAGTACGGTGGTGTAGTGGTTAGTACGGTGGTGTAGTGGTTAGTATGGTGGTGTAGTAGTTAGTATGGTGGTGTAGTGGTTAGTATGGTGGTGTAGTGGTCAGTACGGTGGTGTAGTGGTTAGTAAGGTGGTGTAGTGGTTAGTATGGTGGTGTAGTGGTTAGTATGGTGGTGTAGTGGTTAGTACGGTGATGTAGTGGTCAGTACGGTGGTGTAGTGGTTAGTACGGTGGTGTAGTGGTCAGTATGGTGGTGTAGTGGTTAGTATGGTGGTGTAGTGGTTAGTATGGTGGTGTAGTGGTTAGTATGGTGGTGTAGGTCAGTATGGTGGTGTAGTGGTTAGTACGGTGGTGTAGTGGTCAGTATGGTGGTGTAGTGGTTAGTATGGTGGTGTAGTGGTTTGTACGGTGGTGTAGTAGTTAGTAAGGTGGTGTAGTGGTTAGTATGGTGGTGTAGTGGTCAGTATGGTGGTGTAGTGGTTAGTATGGTGGTGTAGTGGTTAGTATGGTGGTGTAGTGGTCAGTATGGTGGTGTAGTGGTTAGTATGGTGGTGTAGTAGTTAGTATGGTGGTGTAGTGGTTAGTATGGTGGTGTAGTGGTCAGTACGGTGGTGTAGTGGTTAGTACGGTGGTGTAGTGGTTAGTATGGTGGTGTAGTGGTTAGTATGGTGGTGTAGTGGTCAGTATGGTGGTGTAGTGGTTAGTATGGTGGTGTAGTGGTTAGTATGGTGGTGTAGTGGTTAGTACGGTGGTGTAGTGGTTAGTACGGTGGTGTAGTGGTTAGTAAGGTGGTGTAGTGGTTAGTATGGTGGTGTAGTGGTCAGTATGGTGGTGTAGTGGTTAGTACGGTGGTGTAGTGGTTAGTATGGTGGTGTAGTGGTTAGTATAGTGGTGTAGTGGTTAGTATGGTGGTGTAGTGGTTAGTACGGTGGTGTAGTGGTTAGTATAGTGGTGTAGTGGTTAGTATGGTGGTGTAGTGGTTAGTACGGTGGTGTAGTGGTTAGTATGGTGGTGTAGTGGTTAGTATGGTGGTGTAGTGGTTAGTATGGTGGTGTAGTGGTTAGTATGGTGGTGTAGTGGTTAGTATGGTGGTGTAGTGGTTAGTATAGTGGTGTAGTGGTTAGTACGGTGGTGTAGTGGTTAGTACGGTGGTGTAATGGTTAGTATGGTGGTGTAGTGGTTAGTATGGTGGTGTAGTGGTTAGTACGGTGGTGTAGTGGTTAGTACGATGGTGTAGTGGTTAGTATGGTGGTGTAGTGGTTAGTATGGTGGTGTAGTGGTTAGTATGGTGGTGTAGTGGTTAGTTTGGTGGTGTAGTGGTTAGTATGGTGGTGTAGTGGTTAGTACGGTGGTGTAGTGGTTAGTACGGTGGTGTAGTGGTTAGTATGGTGGTGTAGTGGTTAGTATGGTGGTGTAGTGGTTAGTATGGTGGTGTAGTGGTTAGTATGGTGGTGTAGTAGTTAGTATGGTGGTGTAGTGGTCAGTATGGTGGTGTAGTGGTTAGTATGGTGGTGTAGTGGTTAGTAAGGTGGTGTAGTGGTCAGTATGGTGGTGTAGTGGTTAGTATAGTGGTGTAGTGGTTAGTATGGTGGTGTAGTGGTTTTCTCCCACAGTCCAAACACATGCATGTTAGGATCCTCACTCTAAGCTGCCCGTAGGTGTGAGTGTGTTTTGGCCATGTGATGGTCTGGTCACCAGTCCATGGTGTACAACAATGACCCTGGGTTTGGCTCCAGCCCCAACGTGACCCTGACTAGCGGGACAGAGCAGCAAATAATGGATGTATTTCAGTTATATCTCTTTATTTAAATTAAAATCACTTCTCTAATATAGTTCCCTACAGTTCTGACCTTCTTCAAACCCTTCGTTTCACCTCAACAACTCACAAAAAACAAACAAAAAAAGGAACAAACAACCCAAACATAAAAACTAATTAAACAAATCATTTAAATATTAGTACTTGGTTATGAAAGGAAAATAAAGAGTCTTTCAGTTTTGCATTCTGTTACTTCACTAGTATGTAGTGGAGGTGACTCTCAGAGAGGCAGTTCAGTTCATGGATGGCTCACCGTCTACTTCTCAGAAGATCCACCAGACTCCGATTTATCAGGTACTGATGATCACGCCCCCAAAATCCTGACCTGTTTCAACAAACAGCTATTCTGACTGTAAGTCTAGGTGACTATAGAACTACTCAGTTCACATTTATGTTTTTTTTCAGTTGACAAATGTATTCAAGTACAACTTTTTTTGAAAACAGAGGAAAATGGATAGGAATCTCTGCTGTGTCGTCACAAATAAGCTCTAGCCAGTTTTAGCTCAAACAACACATTTCACTCAACAGACACCAAATTTTAGCCTAAAACTCGAATATTTTAATTTATAAAAGAAATCAGAGTAAGAGTACATATGTACTAGGTAATCTAAAAGACATCAGAGTAAGAGTACATATACTGAGTATCTGAAAGACATCAGAGTAAGTTTTTATACACTGAGTAATCTAAAGGACATCAGAGTAAGAGTATATATACACTGAATAATTTGAAAGACATCAGATTAAAAGTATATATACAGAGATCTGAAAGAAATCAGAGTAAGAGTATACATACACTAAGAGATCTAAAAGAAATCAGAGCAAGAGAATATATACACTGAATAATTTGAAAGACATCAGAGTAAGAGTATATATACACTACGTAATCTGAAAGAAATCAGAGTGAGTGTATATACATTGAGAGCTCTGAAAGAAATCAGAGTAAGAGTATATATACACTACGTAATCTGAAAGAAATCAGAGTGAGTGTATATACATTGAGAGCTCTGAAAGAAATCAGAGTAAGAGTATATATACACTGAGTAATCTGAAAGAAATCAGAGTAAGAGTATATATACACTGAGTAATCTGAAAGAAATCGGAGTAAGAGTATATATACACTGAGAGATCTGATAGAAATCAGAGTAAGAGTATATATACACTGAGAGATCTGAAAGAAATCAGAGTAAGAGTATATATACACTGAGTAATCTGAAAGAAATCAGAGTAAGAGTATATATACACTGAGAGGTCTGAAAGTAATCAGAGTAAGAGTATATATACACTGAGAGATCTGATAGAAATCAGAGTAAGAGTATATATACACTGAGAGATCTGAAAGTAATCAGAGTAAGAGTATATATACACTGAGTAATCTGAAAGAAATCAGAGTGAGTGTATATACATTGAGAGCTCTGAAAGAAATCAGAGTAAGAGTATATATACACTGAGTAATCTGAAAGAAATCAGAGTAAGAGTATATATACACTGAGTAATCTGAATAAAATCAGAGTAAGAGTATATATGCACTGAGTGATCTGAAAGAAATCAGAGTAAGAGTATATATACACTGAGTAATCTGAAAGAAATCAAAGTAAGAGTATATATAGACTTAGAGATCTGAAAGAAATCAGAGAAAGAGGGTATATACACTGAGTGATCTGAAAGAAATCAGAGTAAGAGTATACATACACTGAGTAATCTGAATAAAATCAGAGTAAGAGTATATATACACTGAATAATTTGAAAGACATCAGATTAAAAGTATATATACAGAGATCTGAAAGAAATCAGAGTAAGAGTATATATACACTAAGATATCTAAAAGAAATCAGAGCAAGAGAATATATACACTGAATAATTTGAAAGACATCAGAGTAAGAGTATATATACACTACGTAATCTGAAAGAAATCAGAGTGAGTGTATATACATTGAGAGCTCTGAAAGAAATCAGAGTAAGAGTATATATACACTGAGTAATCTGAAAGAAATCAGAGTAAGAGTATATATACACTGAGTAATCAGAAAGAAATCAGAGTAAGAATATATATACACTGAGAGATCTGAAAGAAATCAGAGTAAGAGTATATATACACTGAGAGATCTGAAAGAAATCAGAGTAAGAGTATATATACACTGAGTAATCTGAAAGAAATCAGAGTAAGAGTATATATACACTGAGAGATCTGAAAGAAATCAGAGTAAGAGTATATATACACTGAGAGATCTGAAAGAAATCAGAGTAAGAGTATATACACACTGAGATCTGAAAGAAATCAGAGTAAGAGTATGTATACACTGAGTAATCTGAAAGAAATCGGAGTAAGAGTATATATACACTGAGAGATCTGAAAGTAATCAGAGTAAGAGTATATACACACTGAGATCTGAAAGAAATCAGAGTAAGAGTATATATACACTGAGTAATCTGAAAGAAATCGGAGTAAGAGTATATATACACTGAGAGATCTGAAAGTAATCAGAGTAAGAGTATATATACACTGAGTAATCTGAAAGAAATCAGAGTAAGAGTATATATACACTGAGTAATCTGAAAGAAATCAGAGTAAGAGTATATATACACTGAGTAATCTGAAAGAAATCAAAGTAAGAGTATATATAGACTTAGAGATCTGAAAGAAATCAGAGAAAGAGGGTATATACACTGAGTGATCTGAAAGAAATCAGAGTAAGAGTATACATACACTGAGTAATCTGAATAAAATCAGAGTAAGAGTATATATGCACTGAGTGATCTGAAAGAAATCAGAGTAAGAGTATACATACACTGAGTAATCTGAAAGAAATCAGAGTAAGAGTATATATACACTGAGTAATCTGAAAGAAATCAGAGTAAGAGTATACATACACTGAGTAATCTGAATAAAATCAGAGTAAGAGTATATATACACTGAGAGATCTGAAAGAAATCAGAGTAAGAGTATATATACACTGAGAGATCTGAAAGAAATCGGAGTAAGAGTATATATACACTGAGAGGTCTGAAAGAAATCAGAGTAAGAGTATATATACACTGAGAGATCTGAAAGAAATCAGAGTAAGAGTATATATACACTGAGTAATCTGAAAGAATCAGAGTAAGAGTATATATACACTGAGTAATCTGAAAGAATCAGAGTAAGAGTATATATACACTGAGTAATCTGAATAAAATCAGAGTAAGAGTATATATACACTGAGAGATCTGAAAGAAATCAGAGTAAGAATATACATACACTGAGTAATCTGAATAAAATCAGAGTAAGAGTATATATACACTGAGAGATCTGAAAGAAATCAGAGTAAGAGTATATATACACTGAGAGATCTGAAAGAAATCAGAGTAAGAGTATATATACACTGAGAGGTCTGAAAGAAATCAGAGTAAGAGTATATATACACTGAGAGATCTGAAAGAAATCGGAGTAAGAGTATATATACACTGAGAGGTCTGAAAGAAATCAGAGTAAGAGTATATATACACTGAGAGATCTGAAAGAAATCAGAGTAAGAGTATATATACACTGAGAGATCTGAAAGAAATCAGAGTAAGAGTATATATACACTGAGAGATCTGAAAGAAATCAGAGTAAGAGTATATATACACTGAGAGATCTGAAAGAAATCAGAGTAAGAGTATATATACACTGAGTAATCTGAAAGAATCAGAGTAAGAGTATATATACACTGAGTAATCTGAAAGAAATCAGAGTAAGAGTATATATACACTGAGTAATCTGAAAGAATCAGAGTAAGAGTATATATACACTGAGAGATCTGAAAGAAATCAGAGTAAGAGTATATATACACTGAGTAATCTGAAAGAAATCAGAGTAAGAGTATATATACACTGAGTAATCTGAAAGAATCAGAGTAAGAGTATATATACACTGAGTAATCTGAATAAAATCAGAGTAAGAGTATATATACACTGAGAGATCTGAAAGAAATCAGAGTAAGAGTATATATACACTGAGAGATCTGAAAGAAATCGGAGTAAGAGTATATATACACTGAGAGATCTGAAAGAAATCGGAGTAAGAGTATATATACACTGAGAGGTCTGAAAGAAATCAGAGTAAGAGTATATATACACTGAGAGATCTGAAAGAAATCAGAGTAAGAGTTTATATACACTGAGTAATCTGAAAGAATCAGAGTAAGAGTATATATACACTGAGTAATCTAAAATCTTGAGTCCATATTGCCACGCACACTTGTCTTAAGATAAGGTAAAGGAAAGTAGAAAAAAAAACATAAAAACAAGCAAACAAACAAAAAGCTTCCCAGGAGAGAGGAGAGTGAAGAGTACATCAGGGAGGCATTGGCGTTAGGCGTCATCCAATCCTCTACGTCCCCGGCTGGTTCATTCTTTGTGGGGAAAAAGGATGGAAGTCTTCGCTCATGCATTGACTATCACGGGCTTAATAAAATCACAATGAAGGACCATTACCTGCTGCCCCTGATGTCCTCTGCCTTTGAGGCACTGCAGCAGTGCCTACAATTTGATCAGAATTCGCCAGGAAGACGAATGGAAGACAGCCTTCATAACTCCACTGACCTCGAGTTACCCTACTTGGTGGAGGTGGATGCCTCTGACGTGGGAGTAGGGGCTGTACTGTCGCAACGCAAACAATATGTTCCCTTAGCAGCAAAGGCCTGGGTCTTACTGTGGGGGTACACGTCCCCTGTTGCATGCCATCCAGTGGATGTTCATGCCTATGTGGCGGCCTGTCAGGCTTGCGCCCAAAATAAGGAGTCCTGAATTCCACCAGCAGGACTCCTCCATCCCCTTCCAGTCTCCTTAGACTTCATCAGCGTGTTGCTCAAGTCCCAGGGTAACACGGTGATTATGGTAGTCATCGACAGGTTCTCAAAGGCCTGCAAGTTTATAGTAACCTAAGGTTACAGCGGCTAAGGAGACAGCCACGTTGCTTCTGCAACAGGTGGTGAGGGCGTACGGTTTTCCCACAGACATTGTGTCTGACCGTGGCCCTCAGTTCACCAGCTGCTTTTGGAAGATATTCTGTCAGTTGAGAGGGGCATCAGTGAGGCTTTCACCAGCTGTCGAATGGACAGACAGAGAGGGTGAATCAAAATCTCGAGTGCACCCTCAGGTGCCTGGCCTCTTCCAAGCCAGCCACCTGTCGCTCAGTCACTAAGAAATCTGAAAGAAATCAGAGTAAGAGTATATATATATATGCTGAGTATGGGTATAAGGGGAAGTATATCCTTAAGGCATCTGATCTAAAAAATCGCAATATGCTGTTTACACGACTGCAGTAAACTGCAGAAATCTGATTATTATGGGAACTTCAGGTTTCTGCTGTTCCAACAAGCTGACATTTTAATAGAAGGCAGTAAGTAAGTATAACTGTAATGTAAGATGGTTTTTAGTTCAGTATGCTGTACCGATATGTTGACAATGTATTATATATTTCTGTGTTTTGGGGGTCCCAAGGGGTTCAATTCACTCAGATTATATTGCACTGTTGTATCCTATACTTAAAAGTACTTTAGGATACAATGCTCAATATTCTGAAATATGTAAAAGAATATAGAGAAAATACTAATTATAAAATTTGAAGTAATGTAAAAAATACTCATTATAAATAAATATGCATTATTGTGAAATAGATGTCATATAATCAGTCATTGTTTTTAAATGAGTCATTATTATTATTATTATTATTATTATTATTATTATTATTATTACTTATTTTTAACTATTTAAGTAATATAAAGTTAATAATTATTGTAGAGCGTATAAAGTAATATAGGGTAAATAATCATCATATATCATATATCATCAAGATATATAGTAAAATACAGTAAGTACTAATTATTAAGATATATATAAATAAAATAAAGTAAATACTCATTATTATGAAATACAAACAATAATATAAAGTAAATGCAAATTTGTTATAAAATACATAGAGAATACTAAAGAAATACCCATGATGAAATGTACATAGTAATATAAAGTAAATGTTCATTATGAAATATTTAAAGTAATACCAAGTAACAATTTATTTTTAAATATGTAAAGAAATATATAATATATATGTATAGCACTATAAATTAAATACTCATTATGATGAAATTGTCACGCATACGACTGTTCCTGACACTGACTTACTTCCGAACTCCATTTTCCAGAATGCACATTCTGATGACGTCTCACCCACATGTTCTCCTCAAGCCAATCGTTCGCCTTTCCCACGCCAGCCTCACCTGAATTCTTAATACGCTTAGCCTCAGCCTTTAGTTCACCCCATATAAGCTTCACGCACACGCACACACTGCGAAGTTTTGCCAACCTATTGTTGCAATTCCGAGTGTTTTTCCCTGTGTTCTTAATTGTCTATACTGGTTTTTGACTTATTCAGTGTCTTGACTATTTTCTTTTTTCGATTTCCCCTTCTGATTGTGGTTGCCCGTGTTTTTCTCCTCCTTGGCTCTGATCTCCCTTCTGCCTGTCTCCTGGTTTACGATTCTCGCTCAGTCCCGTTTTGTGTTTGTTTGTATTTTGCTGCTCTGTTACACTGCTGATCTTATTAATAAATCCAACGTGACCTGTAGCTCTGCGAGCGTCGTGCTGAGTGCTTTGTCTGTGACAGAAAACTTGGCAGAGCTACAGGACTTACAGCAAGCCGTGAGTAATCAAGGTCCTCTTCTTGGCCAGCATAATCGGCTATTCGCATCCCTCACAAGCTCTGTTGGTAGTTTGACTCAGCAGCAAACCGATCAACGCGCCCAGTTGGCGCAAATATCATCTAATCTCCAGGATATCGCTGCGCAGTTAGCTCAAATTAATATCTCGTCTGCACTGATGGCTGAACCGCTCGCCCCGCCCCCTTTGGGGAGTGGTTAATTCCTGGTTAGCAAACCGGATAAATTTGATGGAGCTCCAAATTTATGTCGTGGTTTTCTTCTCCAGTGCTCAATCTATTTTTCAAACTCTCCTCCCAGTTCTGATAGATCACGTATCTCTTTTTTAATTTCCAGTCTTACCGGTGAAGTACTGGATTGGGCTACTGCTGTCTGGCCCAAACATGAACATGGGACTTTTTCTCCAGGATTTTAAATCTGTTTTTGATCACCCTAATGAGGGCCAATCATCTGGAGAACTTCTCATACAGTTACGTCAGGGGAACAAATCTGTGGCAGATTATGCCCTGGAATTTCGTACTCTGGCTGCTGGCAGTGGGTGGAATGAACCGGCTAAAATCATTGTTTTTCGTAACGGCCTCCACCCGGACATACTAAAGGAGCTGGCTTACCGAGATGAGGGACTGTCACTTGAGGAGCTCATCGCTCTCACCATTTGTCTTGACCAACTCAAGCATGGAGCTTCTTCACCTGCTCGTCGTGCCACCTCCTCACACAGCACCTATCTTAGGCATGTGTCCGTGCCTGAACCACGTCGTTCTCCAGTGTCTAGAACTTATGGTGACCATACTCCAGAGGAACCCATGCAAGTTGACTCTTCTCGTTTATCTGCCGAGGAGAGGAACCGCCGGCTCCGCGGAGGACTCTGTTTGTACTGCGGCATCACTGGACACATCATAAGGGACTGTCAAACTCGTCTGCAGAGACTTCTCATACCAGCTCAAGGGAGCTCCACCTTTCAAAGTAAAAGGGTAGTGCCCTATCAAGGTGTTTCTTGTGTGTTTCCAGCCTTGATTGATTCTGGAGCTGAAGGGAACTTTATTTTGGCTGATGTAGCTAAACAGCTCCAAATACCTACTATACCCCTGACGCAAGCCATGAGACTGTCTGCCGTTGATGGGGATCCCTTGGGTCAAGGGATCGTATCACACAAGACTGTTCCTGTCACTATGGATGTTAGTGCTCTTCACTCTGAGGTGATTAATTTTTTTATCTTAGATTCTTCTGAAGTTGCTGTTATCCTTGGTCTGTCTTGGTTGAAAACACATGATCCTGTTATTTCATGATATTTCATGAGATTATTTCTTGGTCTGAGCATTGTTTGAATAATTGCCTTTTATTTCCTCAGTTGAATGTTTTTTCCACTTACATTGAGAGCCCTGAAAGTTCTTCTCCTGTGTCTATTCCTCCTGAATACTCTGACCTGTTAGAGGTTTTTAGAAAAACTAATGCTACTAAATTATCGATCCACAGATTTTATGATTGTGCCATTGATCTAATCGACAACCAAATGCCACCCATATCTCATATATATCCCCTGACTCAAGCAGAGGAGAAAGCCATGGAGGAGTACATACAGGAAGCTCTCAATCAGGGTTTTATACGTCCTCCCACATCTCCTGTGGCTGCCGTTTTTTTTCTTTGTTAAAAAGAAAGACGGTGGTCTCAGACATGTATCGATTACCGTGGCTTAAACTCGATTACTAAGTCTTATCTGTACCCATTGCCTTTAGTGCCTGTAGCCCTAGAACAACTCCGGGGAGCTACGGTATTCATCAAATTGGATCTTCGCAGTGCGTACAATGTTGTCAGAATTCGAGAATGGAGGACAGCATTGCTCACCACTAGGGGTCACTATTAGTACCAGGTGATGCCTTTTGGTTAAGAAATGCTCCGGGATATGTTAGGGCAATTTGTTATCGCTTATATTCATGACATTTTGATTTATTCCCCTGATTTACCCACTCACATTTGAGATGTGCATAAGGTCTTGTCTCGCCTTCTTGAGAACCAATTATATGTTAAAGGTGAGAAATGTGAATTCCATTCAGGTTCAACCTCTTTTTTAGGTTACATCATCAGCCCTGGTGCCATTGTAATGGATGATAGTAAGATTGAGGCGGTGGTTAAATGGCCTATCAAAAATTCCATATGTGAACCTCAAAGATTCCTAGGTTTTGCAAACCTTTTAGGCTATTTATTCGCAATTTCAGCTCCATAGCATCCCCTTTGACCTCTTGCTTGAAGGTGATGCTAAAAGGCTTATCTGGAATCCTCAGGCAGAACAGGCATTTGTCGAACTTAAGGAGAGATTCACCACTGCTCTGTTATTACAGCACCCAGATCCAACTCGTCCTCTGTAGTAGAGGTTGATGCCTCCAATGCAGGGGTAGGTGCCGTTCTTTCCCAACGTAGTGGTGACCCTCCAAAGTTGAAGCCTATCGCCTACTTTTCACACAAGTTATCTCCTACTGAACGCAACTATTGAATTGGGGATAAAGAACTCCTCGCAGTTAAATTGGTCTTTGAGGAGTGGCGCCATTGGCTGGAGGGAGCGCAACATCCCTTTTTAGTGTTAACTGACCACAAGAACATTGAATATCTTTGCTCTGCTAAAAGATAAATTCTCATCAGGCTCGCTGGTCTCTTTTTTTTCCCGTTTTGATTTTCAGATTATGTATCATCCTGGCACTCGTAACACCAAGGCTGATGCACTTTTACAAATTTTGGAGGTTGAACCTAGTGAGGAGTCTAAACCTAAACAGATTCTTGACCCTGAGATATTTCTGGCTCCCATTAAATGGAGTATTGATGTGGAAATTGAGCGGATTAATTCAGTAGAACCTGTCCCGGAGGCAAGTCCTCCTGGGAGATTGTACGTTCCAGTACAATTCCGAGATCAATTGATTACCTGGGCTCATACTTCTCTTACCTCAGGACATCCAGGAGAAACAAGAACTCTCCAACTTCTCTCTGGAAAATATTGGTGGGAGAGTATGAGCTCAGATATTCACCGCTTTATATCTTTGCGTACCGTTTGCTCTGTGTGTAAGACAACACGTACTTTACTCTACCACTTCCAATTCCATCTCAACCTTGGTCTCACATAGCAGTTGATTTTGTAACTGACCTCCCTAATTCTCAGGGCAACACCGTCATTCTCACCATTGTTGACCGATTTTTTTTCGGGGAGTACGGTTTATACCATTCCCTCAATTGCCTACTGCATTTCAGACAGCTGAATGTTTGTTTAATAATGTCTTTCCTTTTTTTGGTATCCCTGAGAATATTGTCTCTGACAGGGGCACTCAATTTACCTCACACGTCTGGAATGCTTTTATGGAGAGATTGGGTGTCTCTGTCAGTATCTCTTCTGGTTACCATCCCCAAAGTAATGGACAATGTGAGTGGACTAACCAAGAGCTTGGTAAATTTCTAAGAGTTTATTGTCATCATGATCAAAGTGATTGGTCTATGTATTTACCCTGGGCTGAAATGGCTCAGAATTCCCTTGTTAGCTCCACCACTACTATTACCCCATTTCAAAGTATGTTAGGATATCAACCATCTCTTATGCCCTGGCCTGGTCAATCGTCGGATGTGCCTTCTGTGGAATACTGGATGAGATGAAGTGAGGAGGTGTGGGAACAAACTCATCAGCATATAGAGGCAGTTCTTAGGTGACATAAACATCATGCTCAGCGTCACTGAGGTAATACAATCTCATACAGTCTGGGAGATCGAGTGTGGTTATCGACCAGTGATTTCAGGCCATCAGAAGAGAGTAAGAAATTACATCAGAAATACATTGGACCTTTTAGGATTATTCGCAAAATCAATGATGTTACTTATATATTGGATCTCCTTGCTCATTATCGTGTCTGCCCCTCTTTTCATGTATCTCTGCTTAAGCCTGTGGTTCCTGGTCCCCTGGATGAGGCTCTACCTGACACCAACCCTCCTCTACCGGTTGAAGTTGGGGGCACCCCGATGTACGCCATTCGTGGGCTACTGGATTAGAGGAGGAGAGATGGGATCCTCCAATACTTGGTGGATTGGGTCACCAGCGGCGCGTCTCGCAAAGCCCTTCTGTAGGGCAGCGGAACGTTGGCGATAGACACCACTCTCTGAGCCCGTCCACCGGTAATCAAGGAATCGGTTCCAGGGGGAGGATCCCTGTCCCCAGCCGTGGCAAGCCTGACACTGACTTACTTCCGAACTCCATTTCCCAGAATGCATATCCTGATGACGTCACACCCACATGTTCTCCTCAAGCCAATTATACACCTTTCCCACGCTCAGCCTCAGCCTTTAGTTCACCCCATATAAGCTTCACGCACACGCACACACTTTGCCAAGTTTTGCCAACCTATTGTTGCAATTCCGAGTGTTTTTCCCTGTGTTCTTAATTGTCTATACTGGTTTTTGACTTATTCAGTGTCTTGACTATTTTCTTTTTTCGATTTCCCCTTCTGATTGTGGTTGTCCGTGTTTTTCTCCTCCTTGGCTCTGATCTCCCTTCCGTATTCTCGACTCTCCCCTCAAATCTCCCTCATGATTTTCTGGCTACAACTTCTGCCTGTCTCCTGGTTTACGATTCTCGCTCAGTCCCGTTTTGTGTTTGTTTGTATTTTGCTGCTCTGTTACACTGCTGATCTTATTAATAAATCCAACGTGATCTGTAGCTCTGCGAGCGTCGTGCTGAGTGCTTTGTCTGTGACAGAAATATGTAAAGTAGTACAAAATAAATACTTATTATGATGTAATATATATATATATGTGTGTGTGTAAAGCAATATAAAGTCAATATTAATTGATATGAAGTATATACACTAATATAAGGTAACTACTCTTTATTAAGAAATATATATACAGATATAATGTGCTCATTATTATTAAGTATAAAATGATGCTTGAAAGACTAGAAATGCTTTGGTGAGAATACAGTCTGCCATCTTTTCACAAAGCTTAGTCTTGGTCTGAATTGCTTTGGCCAAATGAGAGAAAAGCTATTGTACTGCATGTTGTGGTTGGAACTAGACTCTCCCGTATGACCTGAAACTATCAGTCTCACTGATGAGTGTAGCTGAACTTCCTTGTTTTGTGCAGACAGTGTTCACAGAAGACTTACACTTCAAAATGAAACAAAACCAAAACCACAAATCTTCAACGAGTAAGCCAGTAGTTGAACAGGAACTTAGACTGTGTCTAGGAAAGAGAGCCGGGCACAAAGCATGAGCCACATTTTTGCTTAAAATGTTCAAATCATTGATAGTATTAGAAAAAACTGGAAAAAGCATCTCGTGGGCATATTGGGGACATTCAATCAGCATCATGTGTATCAGCAGTAAATGGCTTTTATATCAAGATATCAAGGAAATGTCACTTTGATTGGACGTGGTGATCAGTAATTTACCATTTCCCAAGTCCTAATTAAGTCCTGATTACGCTGTATTGGCGAAGATAACATTTCCAGATATCTATAATTAGTTTGAATCAGTTTACACATCTGCTTGAATCATCTCAGTATTCGGTCTGGGGAAGGGTCAGCAGTCTTCAGTCTGTCCCACCATTAACTACAGCATCAAATGTCAATGTCATGTTTAGGGTTAATCAGTGTTGATGAATCATATCTCTGTATTCTGGTGTTCTCTCAGCTGTATTTACTGTGTAGGTAAAGCGTAAAGATCAGAACATGAATGTTAGATTGTATAAAGCCCTGCTGGAGCTGGATTAGTTCGTAATATGTGAGTGAATTGACTGTCACTACAGGTTAAAGGATAATCTGTAATAATCCCAAACAGCCCAGATCAAAATATCACCGTCTGGACGTTTATGTCAGTATTATTTTATCAGCTCTACTGACCATATAGGAGCACTTTGTAGTTCTACACTTACAGACTGTAGTTCATCTGATTCTCTGTATACTTTAGTACCCTGTTCTTTAATGATCAGGACCCCCACAGAGGCGCTGCCTATTGTTTCCAGCTGTTTCGTGTTCCCTCTCGTTAGCCTGTTTTTATATTCCCTCTGTTTTCATCCCTGCTCTGCCAATGATTTTCTTTACTCCTGTGTTGTGTTTTGTTTGTTTATTAAAAGTATTTTCTTTAAAACTTGTGTTTGCTTTCGCCTTTCCCGTCTTCATTCTCCTCGCTCCCCTCATGACAACAGACAATATTGGAGTTGGGTTTGTAGGCCAGGCCTGAAAATATAGGGATCAATCTGTTCAGTTTCTGGCCACGCCTTCTTTAAAGAAATACACTCTTACAGATGTTAACTGCTGGCTTCTTTAGCTTATGGTTGATTAATGTGGCCAATAATTTCAACACTGAAGTTAGAGACTTGTTCTGTTAGGTTGTATATGCTGGTAATGAATCTTGTAGTTTGGTAACACAGCTGATGTTAACAGTCTATTGCAGGTAACTGTAAATCTGAATAAGAACCTGACATTGTTTACAGTATTCACAGCTTCCATCACTGTGATAAAAGACAAACACAGGCTGGTTGGTGAGGCTGAAATCTTATGCATCAGAAACTGCGCGTGCTGTGTTTTACAGAAGAGATTCTAGTTTCTCAGGTTTAGTAAACAGTCTAGTAATCAGTCCAACCTGGAAAAGTCCCTGTTGTGTCTCAACCAGTTTCTTACGTCAGCCAATGACAGAGCAGAACTACTGTTACATCGTCAGTCTCTGAGGAAAGTTACTCTGAAACACACACGCTGAGAAAGCTGCTTAGGGACGTTAGTAGAACTTAAAGAGGAACTCCATATCATTCAGTGTGAAATGGTTCAGATGGTGTTTACAGTGGTGCTGATGTTTACAGTGGTGGTGATGGTGTTTACAGTGGTGATGGTGTTTACAGTGGTGGTGGTGATGTTTACAGTGGTGGTGGTGATGGTGTTTACAGTGGTGATGGTGTTTACAGTGGTGGTGGTGATGTTTACAGTGGTGGTGGTGATGGTGTTTACAGTGGTGGTGGTGATGTTTACGGTGGTGGTGGTGATGGTGTTTACAGTGGTGGTGATGGAGTTTGCAGTGGTGGTGGTGATGTTTACAGTGGTGGTGGTGATGGTGTTTACAGTGGTGGTGGTGATGGTGTTTACAGTGGTGGTGGTGATGTTTACAGTGGTGGTGGTGGTGATGTTTACAGTGGTGGTGGTGATGGTGTTTACAGTGGTGGTGATGGTGTTTACAGTGGTGGTGGTGATGTTTACAGTGCTGGTGATGGTGTTTACAGTGGTGGTAATGGTGTTTACAGTGGTGGTAATGGTGTTTACAGTGGTGATGGTGTTTACAGTGGTGGTGATGGTGTTTACTGTGGTGATGGTGTTTACAGTGGTGGTGGCGATGTTTACAGTGCTGGTGATGATGTTTACAGTGGTGGTAATGGTGTTTACAGTGGTGATGGTGTTTACAGTGGTGGTAATGGTGTTTACAGTGGTGGTGATGGTGTTTACTGTGGTGATGGTGTTTACAGTGGTGGTGGTGATGTTTACAGTGCTGGTGATGGTGTTTACAGTGGTGGTAATGGTGTTTACAGTGGTGGTAATGGTGTTTACAGTGGTGATGGTGTTTACAGTGGTGGTGATGGTGTTTACTGTGGTGATGGTGTTTACAGTGCTGGTGATGATGTTTACAGTGGTGGTAATGGTGTTTACAGTGGTGGTAATGGTGTTTACAGTGGTGATGGTGTTTACAGTGGTGGTGATGGTGTTTACTGTGGTGATGGTGTTTACAGTGGTGGTGGTGATGTTTACAGTGCTGGTGATGATGTTTACAGTGGTGGTAATGGTGTTTACAGTGGTGGTAATGGTGTTTACAGTGGTGATGGTGTTTACAGTGCTGGTGATGGTGTTTACAGTGCTGGTGATGGTGTTTACAGTGGTGGTGGTGATGTCTACAGTGGTGGTGATGGTGTTTACAGTGCTGGTGATGGTGTTTACAGTGGTGGTGATGGTGTTTACAGTGCTGGTGATGGTGTTTACAGTGCTGGTGATGGTGTTTACAGTGGTGGTGAGATTTGTTAAAATACATCTGTTCTGTTCTAAATTCGAACAACGTATACAATGAATTTGACTTTAGCAGGTATTAAGATGCAAATTCTATCACACGTGAACTTTAAATGTACAGTCTCGAGTGTATATGCATTCATACTTGATTGCTCATTAGTTTAATATTTTTACACATAATACATTCAAGTTAATTAAATATACTTTTGTTTGAATGTGTCTACATTTTGTATTTGTTTAATAAATAAATGTATTCAAGTGAACCACAGTGGAAAATGTATTGTAGTGTTTCTTTATGTATGATTTTCTTTTAAAATGGTAGAAAAAAACATGCTTAAAAATGTATGAAATAAACCTGATCCATAATAATAATAATAAGAGACTTTAGACATAAATAGTCAAGAAATGTTTATTAATAGCAGTAAAATGCATATTAATCAAGAGCCAGGCTCACTGTAACATATTATACATACAGTTATTAATGGTAATAGATGAGTTTGTTAATAGAAGCTTGTTTAATTAGGGGAAAAGTAAAGTTACGTAAAAACAAAAAAATCCAGTAGCAGATTTAAAGAGCTTATAATTTAGACAAAGCTAAATTTACCCAGCCCAGCAGTAAATATGCAGTATAATCATACATACCTAATAATTAAGTCTGATCTAAAAATAAAAGCCTGTAGTAAATCTACATGATATCAATCAGTTTGTATCTAAAACAGTTCATTGACTCACATAAACATCTGCAGTAAAGAATATTATCTAATGTTTTCTTTCATCATTAATCAAAAACTCTTAAACAGAAATTAATCAGACTTGTGTTTGTGATAAAGATTCTTAGAAATAAACAGTTTATAGTTTTTTCCTGTGAACAGGATGAAGATGATAACATAGACTCCTCTGCTTCTCCACCTGAGATTAAAGGTGTGTCTTCTACATCACCAACACCTGCTGGAGTTCAGATAAACATGTAAGTACTGAATACTCAACATTTAAACCTGTAATAACCTGAAGTCTGATTTAATCAGAAATTGAGAAGAAAAACAAAAGACTAAAAATGTTTTAAAGCTTACCAGCCTTTAACTGGGCACCAGAATCCGTCCTGTAAATACACATTAATATTAATTATTATAATCAGATTAATATATCAGTACTCTATACAGATCTGTAACAATAACATTCACCTGTATATACACATTAATATTAGTTATTATAATCAGATTAATATATCAGTACTCTGTACAGATCTGTAACAATAACATTCACCTGTATATACACATTAATATTAGTTATTATAATCAGATTAATATATCAGTAATCTATACAGATCTGTAACAATAACATTCACCTGTAAATACACATTAATATTAGTTATTATAATCAGATTAATATATCAGTACTCTATACAGATCTGTAACAATAACATTCACCTGTATATACACATTAATATTAGTTATTATAATCAGATTAATATATCAGTACTCTGTACAGATCTGTAACAATAACATTCACCTGTATATACACATTAATATTAGTTATTATAATCAGATTAATATATCAGTACTCTATACAGATCTGTAACAATAACATTCACCTGTATATACACATTAATATTAGTTATTATAATCAGATTAATATATCAGTACTCTATACAGATCTGTAACAATAACATTCACCTGTATATACACATTAATATTAGTTATTATAATCAGATTAATATATCAGTACTCTGTACAGATCTGTAACAATAACATTCACCTGTATATACACATTAATATTAGTTATTATAATCAGATTAATATATCAGTACTCTGTACAGATCTGTAACAATAACATTCACCTGTATATACACATTAATATTAGTATTATAATCAGATTAATATATCAGTACTCTATACAGATCTGTATCAATAACATTCACCTGTAAATACACATTAATATTAGTTATTATAATCAGATTAATATATCAGTACTCTGTACAGATCTGTAACAATAACATTCACCTGTATATACACATTAATATTAGTTATTATAATCAGATTAATGTATCAGTACTCTGTACAGATCTGTAACAATAACATTCACCTGTATATACACATTAATATTAGTTATTATAATCAGATTAATGTATCAGTACTCTGTACAGATCTGTAACAATAACATTCACCTGTATATACACATTAATATTAGTTATTATAATCAGATTAATATAACAATACTCTGTACAGATCTGTAACAATAACATTCACCTGTATATACACATTAATATTAGTTATTATATATTTGATTAATGTATCAGTACTTTATACAGATCTGTAACAATAACATTCACCTGTAAATACACATTAATATTAGTTATTATAATCAGATTAATATATCAGTACTCTATACAGATCTGTAACAATAACATTCACCTGTAAATACACATTAATATTAGTTATTATAATCAGATTAATGTATCAGTAATCTATACAGATCTGTAACAATAACATTCACCTGTAAATACACATTAATATTAGTTATTATAATCAGATTAATATATCAGTACTCTATACAGATCTGTAACAATAACATTCACCTGTAAATACACATTAATATTAGTTATTATAATCAGATTAATATATCAGTAATCTATACAGATCTGTAACAATAACATTCACCTGTAAATACACATTAATATTAGTTATTATAATCAGATTAATATATCAGTAATCTATACAGATCTGTAACAATAACATTCACCTGTAAATACACATTAATATTAGTTATTATAATCAGATTAATATATCAGTAATCTATACAGATCTGTAACAATAACATTCACCTGTAAATACACATTAATATTAGTTATTATAATCAGATTAATACATCAGTACTCTATACAGATCTGTAACAATAACATTCACCTGTAAATACACATTAATATTAGTTATTATAATCAGATTAATACATCAGTACTCTATACAGATCTGTAACAATAACATTCACCTGTAAATACACATTAATATTAGTTATTATAATCAGATTAATACATCAGTACTCTGTACAGATCTGTAACAATAACATTCACCTGTAAACACACATTAATATTAGTTATTATAATCAGATTAATACATCAGTACTCTATACAGATCTGTAACAATAACATTCACCTGTATATACACATTAATATTAGTTATAATAATCAGATTAATATATCAGTACTCTATACAGATCATTAGTATTCTCCCTCACTGACCTGAGGATTTCTTCTTGTAGTAGATGAATCCAGCAGCTGACAGGACGATACCCAACACCAGCCCTGACGCTCCAATGGCGATCTTGTTCTTCTCAGACTCGGGAAGAGAACCATCTGTATGAACAAAAATATTTAATATGAATCTTATTAATTCATCATTTGTATTTAATTACACAGCCTCATCACTTCATCATATATCTGTATGATATTTATATATATATATATATATATATATATATATATATATATATATATATATATATATATATATATATATATATATATATACATTGGTCCTTTTTTCTTCTGTGGAGAATGTAGGGAGTTCTCCTCTAAATGTTCTGAGATGATGTTGTGACAGTTATTTAATTATGTGTGATTGTGTTTAATAAGAATTAGAGGGAATTGTGACTGGAGGACAGAAAGTTGATGTTTTCAGATATTTTGTGAAGATACATCTCCAGTGTGTATTAAACCACCTCCTGAAATGTTTGAGTAATCAGACAGTAATGTATCAAAACAGATCTCGACTGCATTTACACCTGATATTCTCATAATTATATAACTAACAGCTCATGAAGTCTGAACTGGCTCAGTGTAAACATGCTGTACTGGTCAGTAATAATAATGTGAATTTTGATTCTCACCCCAGACGTGGATGATGGGTTCCGTGGAGCTGACGTGCTCCACCACACAGGAGATCTTCTCTCCAGATTTGGGCGTGTACTCCAGGTGGGAGTGGATCTGGTAGTACCAGTCTCCATCAGCCATCTCCTCAGTGGACGTGACATCACTGGTCACCCTTTTATCGTCTCTCAGCCAGTAAACATCAATAGCTGGGGGGTAGAAGTCGTATGCACTGCACACCAGCATGGCTGGGTGATCACCGCTGGCCTGCTCTTCTAATGAGAGCTCGATCCTCGGCTTCACTACAAATAACAGAGATACTTTTAGTACGTTAATAAAATTGTTTTCATATATTTATATCAGCACATTCAGACAAAATTTGATTTAGCATGACGTCCTTCCAGTCACAATGAATACACTGAAGTACCTCCGCTGTGATGCTAATGCAAACATCCAGTTTCAATGTGGACCATCTGGAGTAATGCATATGAATTCTTGTACTGCCATTAAAGCAAGTGCTCCTCAGTGAGTCCAGCGACTGTGAAAAATACTTTCTGCCATGTCTCACTGAAAATGGACAGCATGTGCAGATCTTTCGGATGCCAGCTGAAAGGCAGCTGCCTCAGTAAGCAGCATTGTAAGGCAGCATTTGCTCTATATAGACAGAGGCTGTCCCAGGTGAAAGGCAGTATGAGTCAGTTTTCTAAGGTACTTTATTTTGATCAAATTTGAAGGCAGTGTATTCTTCTCAGCAAATGCCATAATTCTGTTCACTATGGTGGATGGAGTGGTCGTGTCTGCCAGCTGTCATGTTTACAAATAAAAGTTATTTCTTGCCTTCTGTCTTTACTGTTTCGACTGACTGTCTATTTGTGGAAAATATTTAACACTGCTGTGTCTGCAGATCGCTAGAAATCACTCCTGTGGTTGAATTCAGGCAACTCTCAGGGTGTGTTTGTAATAGATTAGGTAAAGCTAAAAATTAGTTAGCTTAGCTAGTGGGCTAGTTTTGTTAACGCGATGGCTCTTCAAACACAAAGAGCTTAATTAAAAATACAGTCCGTTCACTGTTTAGTAGCACTTTCTGTTTGTAAATAGTGGATTTCATTCTGTTAAGTCAGTCCCAGCCATCATAGGGAGACAGAGAAAGGCAGCCGGCTGGTATGATTCTAGTCAGTTGGCTGCTACGCTACTTAAGGAGAGCAAACACAGCTTTCGGCATTCAGTCTTGAGTTCATGGTGCCACGTGCACATGCCTTTCGATTCAGCCGGTATCAGTATTCATTGTCTTGGGCCTTTTGAGTCTTTGCTCTTTTGAGTTAGCTCCTCACGTAATTATTAAAAAAACAACAAAGAAAAAAAAAGAGAAAGCGAGCGACCCAGCGAGAGTTCAGAGACTGCTGTGCTCTAGTCTTTGTGGAATCGTGGCTCAGCGACAGTATTCCAGACAGCGCCATTCAGCTAGACGGGCTAGCCTCGTTCAGAGCGGATAGGAGCGCGGCTCTGTCCGGGAAGACCCGCGGTGGAGGCGTGTGTGTTTACATTAACACAGAATGGTGCAACAACGCTGTGACTGTCGCCAAGCACTGCTCTCCGCTGGTGGAGTTCATCATAGTCCAGTGCAGACCTTTTTATTTAGTACGGGAATTCTCCGCCGTGCTGATAGCCGCCGTGTACATACCGCCTAGCGCTAGCGCTAATGCTAATGCTAAAGAAGCACTGTGGGAGCTGCACGGGGGCGTCAGTGATCTGCAGACCAGACATCCAGACACACTGTTCATTGTCGCCGGAGATTTTAACCACGCTAATCTCCAGTCAGTCCTCCCTAAATTCCATCAGCATGTGGACTTTGCCACGAGAGGAGCGAACGCGTTGGACCTTGTTTACACAAACATACCCAGCGCGTACCGGGCGGAGCCCCGCCCCCACCTCGCGTTCTCGGACCACATGTCTGTGTACCTGACTCCAGCTTACACACCCCTCATCAGACGCTCCAGACCAGTTCAGAAGCAGCTGAAAACCTGGCCGGCAGGAGCATCTCTGCCCTTCAGGACTGATTGAGTGAACTGCATGGGACGTGTTCAGGGAGGCTGCGACTGAAGGCGACTCTGTTAACGGTGGAGGAGTACACAGAGCATCAGTCACTGGCGAAATCAGCAAAGGGTATGGATGATGGCACGGTCTCAAGACCATCACCTTACACGCCCAAAACCAGTTGGCCGTGGAGGGACTCCTGAGGTGCGTGCGCTACTGAGGACACCGCGACTCGGCCGTCAGATGGGGTGGACAAGGCGGGCCCTAAGGAAATGCAAGAGCCGATAGTGTCACGAGCCATCCGAGGATAGCAAAGCGCGCTCTCGGGCCAGAGGATCCACAACCACTGCCTGGACACGGGTGACACGCGGGCGCATGTGGCAGGGCATCCAGGAAAATCACCACACTACAGACAATGCACCGGCCTGTGACAGTGAGGCCTTCCTCCCCGATGCCCTGTACGACTTGACGCACGGTTTGAAGCGCAGAACAACACGTTGGTGTCAGCAATCACATCCAAGATAACACCCAAGAGCACTCCCAAGATCACACACACAAGATCACATACACAACACTGCAGTGGACGTGAGGAAAACTCTGCGCAGAGTCAACCCACGAAAGCTGCAGGACCAGACAACATCCTGGCAGAGTGCTCAGTAGAGTGGTGCAGACCAGTTGACACACGGTCTCGACGGACATCTTCAACGTCTCCCTGTGCAGCTCCACTGGTCCCAACGTGCCTGAAGACCACCACCATCATCCCCGTGCCAAAGAAGTCCACGTGTCCTGCCTCAATGTCTACCGTCCCGTAGCTCTCACGCCCATCTCATGAAGTGCTTTGAGAGGCTAGTCATGAGGGAACATCAAGACCCAACTGCCCTCTTCATTGGACCCCCTGCAATTTGCATATCGTCCCAACCGCTCCACGGACGATGCCATCACCACCACCCTTCATCTCTCCCTTACCCACCTGGAGAAGAAGGACACCTTACGTCAGAATGCTGTTCATAGACTTCAGTTCAGCATTCAACACCATAATCCCACTGAATCTCACCAGGAAGTTAACCTGCTGGGCTCAACACCCCCTGTGCAACTGGATCCTGGACTTCCTGACAGGGAGGCCCCAGTTAGTCCGGTTCGGGAACAGCAGCGTCCAGCACCATCACCATGAACACTGGGGCAGCCCCAGGGCAGTGTACTGAGTCCTCGTTGTTCACCCTGCTGACTCATGACTGTGTGCGATACACAGTTCCAACAGCATCATAAAGTTCGCCGATGATACAACTGTGCTGGGTCTCAGCAGCAAAGGCGACGAGTCAGCATAACAGGGAGGAGGGTACTGCAGCTGACAGACTGGTGTACAGTCAACAACCGTTCACTGGAATGTAGAGAAGACCAAGGAAATGGGTTGTTGACTTCAGGGAAATCAAGACCGGTCCACTCTCCGGGCTTAACATCAACGGCTCCTCTGTGGAATTGTTAAGAGCACCAAGTTCCTTGGTGTCCACCTAGCGGAGAAACCTCACCTGGTCCCTGAACACCAGCTCTACAGCCAAGAAAGCCAGCAGCGTCTCTACTTCCTCCGGAAGCTGAGAAAGGCCCGTCTCCCTCCACCCATCCTCACCCTCTTCTATAGGGGAACCATAGAGAGCATCCTAAGCAGCTGCTTCACATGCTTGGGTTTGGACCTGCACAGCCTCTGACCGCAAGTCCCTCCAAAGCATTGTGAGGACAGCTGAGAGGATCATCGGAGTCTCTCTCCCCTCCGTCTTAGACATTTACACCACCCGCTGCATCCGCAAAGCAACCAGCATTGTGGATGACCCCACCCACCCTTCACACAGACTGTTCTCCCTCCTGCCATCAGGAAGAAGATACCACAGCATCCGGTCCAGCACGACCAGCAGCTTCTTCCCCCAAAACTTCTCAACACAACTCAACGTCTGAACTGATATCTTTCTGTTACATGTACACACACTCTCTCTCTCTCTCTGTCTCTCTCTCTCTCTCTCTCCAACCATTTACCCCAGAAAAAAGGGAAGCATTTTTGCACAAAGCATTGCACTAATAACTCTACTACCTCACTGGACTCTATTTATTACACATTGCACAATTTGCACTACCAGCAATTATTTATTATTCTCTGTCTGTACTGTGTTGTGTTGTCTGTACTGTGTTGTGTTCTGTCTGTACTGTGTTGTGTTCTGTCTGTACTGTGTTGTGTTCTGTCTGTACTGTGTTGTGTTGTGTTGTCTGTCCGCACTTGTTTGTTTGTGTTGCACTTGTGTCTGTATGTACTGTCTATGTTGCACCATGGTCCTGGAGGAACGTTGTTTCGTTTCACTGTGTACTCTGTATGTAGTTGAAATGACAATAAAACCCACTTGACTTGACTTGAAGAAATCAATGGTTCGAGCCTCACTAGGGGTAAGCCTCCACGTTACAGATTCTAATCTAAAATACTGGTAGTTTAGATCATTTTCAGGGATAAAAAAGATTAAAAAGGGACTCTTAGATGTGCTGAATGGTTAAAGACAGCTTTTTTCATCATGTGTAGAGAAAAACATGGTGAGAACCATCACTACAGACTGACCACCTGGAATTATGAAAAAAGTGTAACTCTTGTTTTAAATGTGCCGCTGCATACAATCAAACAGACTAGCTGTCCTGACAGATTTGATACATGTGCTCATCTGTAGTTTCTCATCTGTAGATGTGTTTTCTTAATAAACAATTTTGCTAAATACAAAAATATGTAATATAGGTGTGCAAAACCACAAACTGCAAGTACGGCCAGCATAAGTAAACATCTCATCTTCACCAGGAAGAGAAGTTTCCAGACTTTCTTTCAATAAAGTGGTCCCATTTGAATGTGGATCACTTTGTAGTATTTTGTAATCAGAATTTTAATAAGTGCATTAATTAGGGTTCTTTAAGCAGTGCCGTAGCAGAACCACTGAAGAACCATATCTGAAAATGATTTGTGACTGTTTAAAGAACCTCTACATAACAAAGTTTCTGCTTTGACTGCTTTCCACCATGTGGAGGTTCTTTAAAAAGGTTCTTCATTCTAACACATGTTGTTTTTCCAATGTAATGCACCCTTTTAGAAATCTTTATTTGTAATAATGTAGATGATATAGATGATGACACAAAGACTCCATTTACAGAGCAGCTAAAGTCCTTCGTATGTAACATATATGTGTATCTGTGTTGCATCGTGAACAGTGTGACTGTTCAAACTGCAGGCTAATCAGATTTTTTGAAGTGACTGTGTACACTGTTAATTACAAGTGATCAGATGAGATTTGTATGGGTTGCTGTGGTAACAATGTGGGCATCTGTAGCTATCCAAACATTCACTTTGTCTGTTTTTATTGTATTGTGAATTTCAAAAAGGTGCTTTGACATCCATTCTAAGTGTCCAGACTGAGATGAATCTGTAACAGTACGATTTAAATCACATTTCAAACCACGTGAATTGACCAGGTAGGACTAGAAATCAACTTCCACACACCCTAAAATCTTGTTCACACTGCCAGCCCGATTGTTTCCTGACAAATTTTTTGATTGTCTGGAAAGCAAAACTATAAAACACATTTGCAGGAGGTTTAAAAGGTGATTCCGATTAGATTTTCACAGATGTGTCTCACTTTGGACAGTCTGGACGCGCTGGACCCTCAAATCGGGTTCCAAAGTATATTTTCCATCACTTTGGCAATGCGACAAACGACGACAGTAACAAATCTAGAGGGGCAGAAATGCTCGGATTTGCTGTGTATTTACTGATACCTGCGTCATTACCACAGCAAACCAAGCAGATAAAACTGTGATGTCTGGACACACAAATCTGATCTGATCACATGCAAATAACAGTGAGGACAGTCACCCCAAAAGATATGGTTTAAGATACAAATCTAGAAGTGCCTAAAAGTTACTCCTTCTTCCAACTTCTACAAACACCTGAGAATACAGCTTCCAGTGGAAGAATCCAACTATGAATTTGTGTTAGATTTCTATGAACGGTGTTTGGCCCATGTCAGGAAATTCATGTCAGTTTTCATTACGGGATAAAGTTCTTGTTTTGTTGTTTTTTTATTGTTTTTGAAAAATGTTCTGTGAATCAAAAATATTCCAAACACACTATCTGTTATTCTACATACATTTCTTTCTCCAAATGTAACTGAATCCTCATGTGTTTTTCAGATCAGAACTGTCCTCACTGACAAGTTATAAGTTGTAAGTTATCAGATCAGATTTGTGTGTCCAGCCATCACCAACATATCTGCATGGGCTGCAGCGGTACCGAATTAGGTGTCAGTAGCTATGTAGCCGCGCTAGTGATGTGGCTTTCACACACGGAAGCAGAAGAGAGGAAAGTGAATCATCTTCCTTAATGCCAGCAATTCCATCTCACTGAATTTGACATTGTTGTTGATTGTCAGGTTGTAAGTGAGGCAAAAGACACTTTGAAATCCAATTTTAACATTCAGAGCATCTACACTGAGGGACATCCGTAAAAATATGATTAGACTTGCATTTTAAACCACCATTAAATGTGGTTATCACATCCTACCTGTAGTTTCAATTGTGCTAATAAACAAATCAATAATCACTATCAGTATTAAATCTACAGTTAGGATGTGTTGATAATAAATCACCTAATCAATAAACACCATCAGTATTAAAACTATGGGTAGAATAATAGAACAAAGTAATAGAGTAATAGAATAATAGAATACAGTAATAATAATAGAACAATAAATTAATTATGTGTGTAAGAACTCAAATGTGCAATAACTTCTAACTTCTAAACTCTTACTGCTGTATACAGTATATCTGTACTTATTACTATAGCCACATTTACCTTAAATTTTATTATTTTATTGTATTATAAGACTTTATATATGTGTTCATATTGCAAATTTCTTTTTTGTTGTAAATTATTATTATTCTTCTACATAACCGGTTGCTACTGTAATAAATGCAATTTCCTCCTGGGATCAATAAAGTATTTTCAGATTCTGATTCTGAGAATGTGTCAATAAACCAATCACCTAGTCAGTAATTGCTATTAGTATTAAAACTACAGGTAGAATATGTTGACAGATAATTAACTGATCAATAAGCAGTATCAGCATTTAAACTACAGGTAGAATATGTTGATAGATAATTAACTGATCAATAAGCAGTATTAGCATTTAAACTACAGGTAGAATATGTTGATAGATAATTAACTAATCAATAAACACTATCAACATTAAAACTAAAGGTAGGATGTGCTGATAATCACATAATCAATAAACACTATCAGTATTAAAACTACAGATAGGATGTGTTAATAACCAATCACCTAATCAATAAACACTATCAGCATTAAAACTACAGGTAGAATGTGTTGATAACCAATCACCTAATCAATAAACACTATCCGTATTAAAACTACAGGTAGAATGTGTTAATAACCAATCACCTAATCAATAAACACTATCCGTATTAAAACCACAGGTAGAATGTGTTGATAACCAATCACCTAATCAATAAACACTATCAGTATTAAAACTACAGGTAGAATGTGTTGATAATCACCTAATCAATAAACACTATCCGTATTAAAACTACAGGTATAATGGTGGTTAATAATCACCTAATCAATAAACACTATCCATATTAAAACTACAGGTAGAATGTGTTAATAATCACCTAATCAATAAACACTATCCATATTAAAACTACAGGTAGAATGTGTTAATAATCACCTAATCAATAAACACTATCCATATTAAAACTACAGGTAGAATGTGTTAATAATCACCTAATCAATAAACACTATCCGTATTAAAACTACAGGTAGAATGTGTTAATAATCACCTAATCAATAAACACTATCCATATTAAAACTACAGGTAGAATGTGTTGATAACCAATCACCTAATCAATAAACACTATCCGTATTAAAACTACAGGTAGAATGTGTTAATAATCACCTAATCAATAAACACTATCCGTATTAAAACTACAGGTAGAATGTGTTGATAATCACCTAATCAATAAACACTATCCGTATTAAAACTACAGGTAGAATGTGTTGATAATTCACCTATCAATAAACACTATCCAGATTAAACACTACAGGTAGATAGTGGTGTAATTAATCTCTCTAATCATTAAACACTATCCATATTAAAACTACAGGGGAAAGGTGTTAATAATCACCTAATCAATAAACACTATCCATATGTAAAACTACAGGTGAATGTGTTGATAACCAATCACCTAATCAATAAACACTATCCGGATTAAAACTACAGTAGATTGTGGGTTATTAATCACCTAGTATCATAAACACTAGCCGTATTAAAACTACAGGGTAGAAATGTGTTGGATAATCACCTTTCAGTTAAACACTATCCGTATTAAAACGACAGGTAGAATGTGTTGATAATCTCCTAATCACAGTAAACACGATCACAGATTAAAACTACAGGGTAGAATGTGTTTTAATAATCACCTAATCAATAAACACTATCGCATAGTAAAACTACAGGTAGAATGTGTTAATAATCACCTAATCAATAAACACTATCCGTATTAAAACTACAGGTAGAATGTGTTGATAACCAATCACCTAATCAATAAACACTATCCGTATTAAAACTACAGGTAGAATGTGTTAATAATCACCTAATCAATAAACACTATCCGTATTAAAACTACAGGTAGAATGTGTTAATAATCACCTAATCAATAAACACTATCAGTATTAAAACTACAGGTAGAATGTGTTGATAATCACCTAATCAATAAACACTATCCGTATTAAAATTACAGGTAGAATGTGTTGATAATCACCTAATCAATAAACACTATCCGTATTAAAACTACAGGTAGAATGTGTTGATAATCACCTAATCAATAAACACTATCCGTATGAAAACTACAGGTAGAATGTGTTAATAATCACCTAATCAATAAACACTATCCGTATTAAAACTACAGGTAGAATGTGTTGATAATCACCTAATCAATAAACACTATCCGTATTAAAACTACAGGTAGAATGTGTTAATAATCACCTAATCAATAAACAC
>CM038710.1:4247303-4271281 GCA_021613375.1 Megaleporinus macrocephalus | reverse complement strand
AATACACATATATACACCACACACACACACATATATATAACACATATATATATATATATAGGTACTTTTTCTAGGTCTGTGACGTAGCGAGACTGCGGCACTAAACGTCTGAACCGTGCGGTGAAAGGTGGGCCCAGGACAAGCAGCAACATCTGGGGGGGGCATGACACAGAGTGGACCACATGTGAGCCGCCACGGTGCGTCCGGACCCTCGCGGCTCTTCATTTCCTGCAGGACCGCGGCGCGAGTAAATGAAACGCGTGTTCTGCTGTGTTTGAACGAGGCTCCAATCTCGTTTGCCCAGACTGACTCAAGATCAGCACCACCGTCTTCCCTCGTTCTTCTGTCTCTCTTTTTCTTCGTTTGTTGTTTTTTTTTTCTATTTTCGGCTTTTTACGTTTATCCAAATATCCGGCGCAGCCTGTGGATCGTCTGATCCTCCTCTGGCCCACATGGAGCGTTTGACCTCACCAAAGCCTTGGCAGCCGCACACTTCCCAAGCCCAGGACATAATCTGGAGCAGCAGATGTCCTGCCACAGGCTAACCGCTAGCTGCAAATGCCTAGATCCTCTTTTTATAGCCGCACAACGCAGCACAGGGACATTAGCATGTTAGAGTGGCGCGCTGCCATCGACACCTGTACGACAGGTAAAGACTGAGTCCCAGCCTAAAGCTTGCAGACTGGGAACTCCTTCTATTGCAGGGGTAGTCACCAACACTGGTAACCAGCTATTCCAGTTAAATTTATCTTGATTTAGTGTTGTTTACTGGTGTGGGTGTGCAAGAGGGACCTTCCTCAGGTCTTTCCAGGCTACGAGGCTTTCCACACCGGCCACTTACACATAGCTGCAAAGCCTCCTGGGCTGTGAGGGACCTTCTCCATGGCTAAGGACTCCTTTTCTACTGTAGGCACCAACACTGGTAACCAGCTATTCCAGTTAGCTTGATCTTAATTTAGTGTTGTTTACTGGTGTGGGTGTGTTTATCGGTGTACGTTGGTGCAAAATCACTGCTACTTTACATCAGTCTGTTTTCTCACTGTCTGAGTAGTTTGAGACCTTAGCAGTCAAGAAGCTCCACCATGGTTTAGGAGGCCATCTAATCACCTCTACTGCCACAGCTATGAGTCCTTGTGGGCTGAGAGAGAACTACCCGGCATCTTATGACTCTTAGCAACCCACGAAGCTTCTGGGACCCGGCACCTGAGCGATGCACACCACAGTTGCAGCTAATCACTCTTTCTAGGCTAGGAGATTTTCTGGAACAGTCACTGCACTGCAGCTATAACCCTACCTGAGCTAGCCAGGTTGAGCCAAACTATATCACGGCTACAAGGCTTCCCAGGCTGAGCATGACCTGAAGACTCTTGGCTACAAGGCTATGACTGCTATGAGGCTTCCCAGGCTGATATGGGCCTTCACCTTTGGCTAAAGACTCTTTCCAGGCTACGAGGCTCCCTACCCTGGTCACTTACGCACTGCTAAACTGTAGCTACGAGGCTTCCCAGGCTGAGTGGGACCTAATCACACACCTAAAGCCTCCTTCTGGGCTGCAAGGCTATGAAACGGGTCACTTATACAGTGCTGCATTGTAGCTACAAGGCTTCCAAGACTGAGAAGAACCTTCACCTACGGCTATGAGGCTCCCCACACCAGTCGCTACAAGGCTGTATCTAGCTATATAAGTGACACTGGTCATTTATGCAATGCGGCATTGTAGCTACAAGGCTTCCCAGGCTGAGAAGAACCTTCTCCTTCAGCTATGGATTCCTTCCAGGCTACGAGAGCAGCCACTTGAGACACACTACACCACAGCTATGAACCTATCTGATCTAACCAGTTTAGGCACTGCCTCACCAGAGCTATGTGGCTTCCCAGGCTGAGGGGGACCTTCCTCAGGTCTTTCCAGGCTACAAGGCTTTCCACAGTGGCAACTTACGCCAAGCTACATCATGGCTACAAAGCCTCCTGGGCTGTGAGGGACCTTCTCCATGGTTAAGGAGTCTTTCCAGGATTACAAAGCTTCCAGGACTGGGCGCTTGAACAGCAACAGTACATGGTAGCCTCCAGGCTAAAAGCTATGAAGTTTCTGGAACTGGCAACCTACATTGCACATATATAAGTATGTGTATATGTATATATATAGACATACACACACTGCACCTACAAGCCCTACTGAGTTCTAAGTTATTCTAGTATCTGTACAGCCTCATACATCAAACTAGCTAACTATTATTAGCAGTACGTTGAACAAACCAGCTCAGTCAGCAGTTCAGTGACTACAAAGCACAAGCAGAAAGTAGGACCATCTGATCCCCGCCACGCCTCCCTTCAACAATCCCAAGGTTCTAACTGCAGAGAGCCTCTCAATACCTTCCCTTAAGTCCGGCTTAGCGGCGGCTAATGCTGTTATCTGTATTACATCCAATTAGCGCTACCTTTGGAGCTTGCAGAGGCACGTTGACTAGCGTGCTAAAGCTAACACATCTGCTTAAAGAGGCTGCTGGCGGCAGTGAAAGCACAGCCATGGCACAGGAGGACACACACATACTCACAGGACATGACCGGTCATCACACCACAAGCAGCCAAGACAAAAAGAACAGGCGGTGAAGAAGAACGACAAGACTGTGATATCCATCGCACAACAAGAGCGAGTGTATCTTGTGCTCACCTTTGGACCAATGATAATGAGGATCACCAGCGGGTTCTCAGCATGCCACTCTGTTTGAGGGACACAGAACAGAGGATTAGCCACGTAAATAAAACCAGGCACGCACGCCATTAGAGAGGTCACTGAACACTGAACACTGGTCAGTCAGAATTTTAATCAACAGGGTTTCAGACCTCAGTCCCAACTGAACTACATATCTTCCAATAACAGGGACACTAGTTATACCAGTGATTCCAATAATAGGGTGACTAGTTACACCAGTGATTCCAATAATAGGGCGACTAGTTACACCAGTGATTCCAATAACAGGGTCACTAACTATATCAGTGGTTCCAACAACTGGGTTACTATTTGTACCAGTGGTTTTAATAATAGAGTCACTAGTTACACCAGTGATTCCAATAATAGGGTCATTAGTTATACCAGTGATTCCAATAATAGGGTCACTAGTTATACCAGTGATTCCAATAATAGGGTCACTAGTTACACCAGTGATTCAATAATAGGGTGACTAGTTACACCAGTGATTCCAATAATAGGGTGACTAGTTACACCAGTGATTCCAATAACAGGATCACTAGTTATACCAGAGGTTCCAATAATAGGGTCAGTAGTTATACCAGTGATTACAATAACTGGGTCACTATTTATACCAGTGGTTTTATTAATAGAGTCACTAGTTATACCAGTGGCTGTAATAATAGGGTCACAACTTATATCAGTGGTTCCAACAACTGGGTTACTAGTTATACCAGTGGTTCCAATAACATGGTCACTAGTTATACCTGGAAGACCCTTTGCCCTGCACATTTTAGAGCTTTTCCTTCCCCCCACCCACCTTATCCACAAGTTGCGAAAAACAGGGGTCCTTTTAGCCCCTGAATATCTCTGAACCCATGGAGTATCTCAAAATTAGAAAAAATAAACCTATTATGATGTAATGTTATCACTGTTGAGCTGCTTCACTCTCATTCAGCAGACTTCTGTTTTTGGAATTCTTGACTAACCAGAGCGGCAGCACTGATCTGCCTCACCCAGTCGCTCCTTCACAGCCCAGTAACTGTAACTCTGCAATATGTCAAAGCACGTCTGTAAATCTGAAAACTTCCCAAGAGCTGGGCTGGAGGAGAGAACTCACTCCTCCAACCGGAGACCGAGGAGGAGATAACGAGTAAGACCTCGGTTCATGTGTGGAAGAGCATTTCCAGAAACCCTGACGCTAGCATTAGCACCGCTATGGTGAGTGAGCACAAAGCCAATGCTGGATTAGTGAGCCAACATAGGACCCTCCCCGGAATACCAGGGGGTCATTTGCACAGTTCTGATCCAGCTTACCGCTAATTAACTGCCCCTTCCTGAGCTGAAGTGCGGGAGTTTTGGCAGGACAACACAAGAATGTGGGCAGGGGGTTCGGGGTAATACGGCTGCATCACTCAGGGTCCCAGATTGTTTTGGCTATGAAGAATTTCAGTATCTTTATTAGTCAAGTCAAGTCAAGTCAAGTGGGTTTTTATTGTCATTTCAACTACATACAGAGTACACAGTGAAACGAAACAACGTTCCTCCAGGACCATGGTGCAACATAGACAGTGCATACAGACACAAGTGCAACACAAACAAACAAGTACGGACAGACAACACAACACAGTACAGACAGAGAATAATAAATAATTGCTGGTTGTGTGCAAATTGTGCAATGTGTAATAAATAGAGTCCAGTGAGGTAGTAAAGTTGTTAGTGCAATGCTTGTGCAAAAAATGCTTCCCTTTTTTTTATCTGGGGTAAATGGTTGGAGAAAGATATCAGTTCAGACGTTGAGTTGTGTTGAGAAGTCTGATGGCTTGGGGGAAGAAGCTGTTGCAGAGTCTGGTCGTGTTGGACCGGACGCTGCGGTACCTTCTTCCTGATGGCAGGAGGGAGAACAGTCTGTGTGAAGGGTGGGTGGGGTCATCCACAATGCTGGTTGCTTTGCGGATGCAGCGGGTGGTGTAAATGTCCAAGACGGAGGGGAGAGAGACTCCGATGATCCTCTCAGCTGTCCTCACAATGCGTTGGAGGGACTTGCGGTCAGAGGCTGTGCAGGTCCCAAACCAAGCAGTGATGCAGCTGCTTAGGATGCTCTCTATGGTTCCCCTATAGAAGAGGGTGAGGATGGGTGGAGGGAGACGGGCCTTTCTCAGCTTCCGGAGGAAGTAGAGACGCTGCTGGGCTTTCTTGGCTGTAGAGCTGGTGTTCAGGGACCAGGTGAGGTTCTCCGCTAGGTGGACACCAAGGAACTTGGTGCTCTTAACGATCTCCACAGAGGAGCCGTTGATGTTAAGCGGAGAGTGGTCCGGTCTTGATTTCCTGAAGTCAACAACCATTTCCTTGGTCTTCTCTACATTCCAGTGAAGGTTGTTGACTGTACACCAGTCTGTCAGCTGCTGCACCTCCTCCCTGTATGCTGACTCGTCGCCTTTGCTGATGAGACCCAGCACAGTTGTATCATCGGCGAACTTTATGATGCTGTTAGAAGTGTGTTTCGCAACACAGTCATGAGTCAGCAGGGTGAACAACAGAGGACTCAGTACACTGCCCTGGGGTGCCCCAGTGTTCATGGTGATGGTGCTGGAGCTGCTGTTCCCGAACCGGACTAACTGGGGCCTCCCTGTCAGGAAGTCCAGGATCCAGTTGCACAGGGGGGTGTTGAGGCCCAGCAGGCTTAACTTCCTGGTGAGATTCTGCGGGATGATGGTGTTGAATGCTGAACTGAAGTCTATGAACAGCATTCTGACGTAGGTGTCCTTCTTCTCCAGGTGGGTAAGGGAGAGGTGAAGGGTGGTGGTGATGGCATCGTCCGTGGAGCGGTTGGGACGATATGCAAATTGCAAGGGGTCCAATGAAGAGGGCAGTTGGGTTTTGATGTTCCTCATGACTAGCCTCTCGAAGCACTTCATGATGATGGGCGTGAGAGCTACGGGACGGTAGTCATTGAGGCAGGACACCGTGGACTTCTTCGGCGGGGATGATGGTGGTGGTCTTGAGGCACGTTGGGACAGTGGAGCTGCGCAGGGAGACGTTGAAGATGTCCGTGAGAACATCTGTCAACTGGTCTGCACACTCTCTGAGCACTCTGCCAGGGATGTTGTCTGGTCCTGCAGCTTTCCGTGGGTTGACTCTGCGCAGAGTTTTCCTCACGTCCACTGCAGTCAGGCACAGCGCCTGCTCGTCTGGCTTGGGTGTGATCTTGCTCACCAACGTGTTGTTCTGTGCCTCAAACCGTGCATAAAAGTCGTTAAGGGCATCGGGGAGGAAGGCATCACTGTCACAGGACGGTGGCATTGTCCTGTAGTGTGTGATTTCCTGGATGCCCTGCCACATGCGCCGCGTGTCACCCGTGTCCTGGAAGTGGTTGTGGATCCTCTGGGCGTGAGCGCGCTTTGCCTCTCGGATGGCTCGTGACAATTTGGCTCTTGCTCTCCTTAGGGCCGCCTTGTCACCCACTCTGAAGGCCGAGTCGCGGGTCCTCAGTAGCGCACGCACCTCAGGAGTCATCCACGGCTTCTGGTTTGGGCATATGGTGATGGTCTTGGAGACAGTGACATCATCAATACACTTGCTGATGTAGCCAGTGACTGATGCTGTGTACTCCTCCAAGTTAACAGAGTCGCCTTCAGTCGCAGCCTCCCTGAACACGTCCCATGCAGTGCACTCAAAACAGTCCTGAAGGGCAGAGATGGCTCCTGCCGGCCAGGTTTTCACCTGCTTCTGAACTGGTCTGGAGCGTCTGATGAGGGGTGTGTAAGCTGGAGTCAGATACACAGACATGTGGTCCGAGAACGCGAGGTGGGGGCGGGGCTCCGCCCGGTACGCGCTGGGTATGTTTGTGTAAACAAGGTCCAACGCGTTCGCTCCTCTCGTGGCAAAGTCCACATGCTGATGGAATTTAGGGAGGACTGACTGGAGATTAGCGTGGTTAAAATCTCCGGCGACAATGAACAGTGCGTCTGGGTGTCTGGTCTGCAGATCACTGACGCCCCCGTGCAGCTCCCACAGTGCCTCTTTAGCATTAGCGCTAGCGCTAGGCGGTATGTACACGGCGGCTATCAGCACGGCGGAGAATTCCCGTACTAAATAAAAAGGTCTGCACTTAACTATGACGAACTCCACCAGCGGAGAGCAGTGCTTGGCGACAGTCACAGCGTTGTTGCACCATTCTGTGTTGATGTAAACACACACGCCTCCACCGCGGGTCTTCCCGGACAGAGCCGCGCTCCTATCCGCTCTGAACGAGGCTAGCCCGTCTAGCTGAATGGCGCTGTCTGGAATACTGTCGCTGAGCCACGATTCCACAAAGACTAGAGCACAGCAGTCTCTGAACTCTCGCTGGGTCGCTCGCTGGAGTCGAATGCAGTCCAGTTTATTATCGAGGGAGCAGACGTTTGCGAGGAATAGCGATGGTATAGCCGGGCGGCTAGGGCTAGCCTTTAGCCTCGCGCGAACCCCGGCTCTCTTACCGCGCTTCCGCTTTCGCTCGCACCGCTTGCGATGACACTTCCGCCGGGCTCCGCCATCAGGAAACGCCGCGGACTGCAGGCCTGGGTCTTGTAGCAGGCTGAGCTCTTGTAGCGTCTGCAGAACTTCGTCCGAAAGATTGTTTGTAGGCTGATTTCTCCACTGAAGCAGGGTCTGGCGGTGGTAGGATATGTGCACTGGTGTTCCGATGCACATATTTGCAGAGATGGACGAGAATATTCACAAACAATAACACAAAAAGCACCAATTCTCGGACCAAGAGCGGCCGCTGCGTGTTAACGCGCCGCCGACCGGATGTCTCTAGCAGCAGAGTGAAGAAGCTATGGTGGGCTGGTGGTTCGGGGTCAGTGGTTTGATCCCCTGGACCAACAGGACACGACTGAAGTGCCCTTGAGCAAGGCTGCCCAATGCTCTGTGCAAGTGTGCTCACTGCCCCCTAGTGTGTGCATGTATGTAGGCATTTCACAGCCCCCAGTAGGTTCACTAGTGTGTGAGTGTATATGTGGGTGTTTAACTGCCCCCTAGTGTGTGTTCACTAGTGTGTGTGTATATGTGGGTGTTTCACTGCGCCCTAGTGTGTGTGTGTGTTCACTAGTGTGTGTATATGTGGGTGTTTCACTGCCCCCTAGTGTCTATGTTCACTAGTGTGTGTATATGTGGGTGTTACAGTGCCCTCTAGTGTGTATATTCACTAGCGTGTGTGTATATGTGGGTGTTTTACTGCCCCCTAGTGTGTATATTCACTAGTGTGTGTATATGTGGGTTTCACTGCCCTCTAGTGTGTATATTCACTAGTGTGTGTGTGTGTGTGTGTATGTGGGTGTTTCACTGCCCTTTAGTGTGTATATACACTAGCGTGTGTGTATATGTGGGTGTTACACTGCCCTCTAGTGTGTATATACACTAGTGTGTGTGTATATGTGGGTGTTACAAGTCAAGTCAAGTCAAGTTTATTTGTATAGCGCTTTTTACAACGATGTTGTCACAAAGCAGCTTTACAGGAATTTTAAAACATGAAAAACATGAAATCACAGCTGTTTATCCCCTGTGAGTGAGCCAGAGGCAACAGTGGCAAGGAAAACTCCCTCAACTGGAGGAAGAAACCTTGGGAGGAACCAGACTCACAAGGGGAGACCCATCCTCCTCAGGTCGAACAGTATTTACAGTTACACTGCCCTCTAGTGTGTATATACACTAGTGTGTGTGTATATGTGGGTGTTTCACTGCCCTCTAGTGTGTATATTCATTAGTGTGTGTGTGTGTGTGTGTGTGTGTGTGTATATGTGGGTGTTACAGTGCCCTCTAGTGTGTATATTCACTAGCGTGTGTGTATATGTGGGTGTTTTACTGCCCCCTAGTGTGTATATTCACTAGTGTGTGTATATGTGGGTGTTTCACTGCTCTCTAGTGTGTATATTCACTAGTGTGTGTGTGTGTATGTGGGTGTTTCACTGCCCTCTAGTGTGTATATACACTAGTGTGTGTGTATATGTGGGTGTTACACTGCCCTCTAGTGTGTATATACACTAGTGTGTGTGTATATGTGGGTGTTTCACTGCCCTCTAGTGTGTATATTCATTAGTGTGTGTGTGTGTGTGTGTGTGTGTATATGTGGGTGTTACACTGCCCTCTAGTGTGTATATACACTAGTGTGTCTGTATATGTGGGTGTTACACTGCCCTCTAGTGTGTATATACACTAGTGTGTCTGTATATGTGGGTGTTACACTGCCCTCTAGTGTGTATATACACTAGTGTGTGTGTATATGTGGGTGTTACACTGCCCTCTAGTGTGTATATACACTAGTGTGTGTGTGTGTATAAATGTGGGTGTTACCTCTAGTGTGTGGATCACTTGTCAGGTACTTTCTTTTTTTTACTGAACCTGGAAAATCTCCTTTTAGCTCCAGAGAACCTCTGAGCTGGAATCGGAAACACTAAAGCTCAGGTTTTTAATTATTTAAATTATATTAGATTATTTTATGTATGTTTATTGATTTTCATTCAAATTAGTTTATTTTAATTGATTTTCACTCTAATGTTTGTGTGTTTCTTATTATTTGATTTAAATTTTCTGTTTTTATTCATTAATTAATACTTTTGTTAAGTATTTTTTGAATTTTTTAAATTTTGTTTTACATTAATTTTATGTTAAAATCTTTAATTTGCTTTATATCTTGGTTGAGTTTCTTCTCTTTCTTTTAAAGTATAATACTCGTATGTTTTTTATTATTGTCATTTAATGTTATATTCCTGTTTTTATGCATTTATTAATTAATACTTTTGTTAAGTATTTTTTGAATGTTACAAAATTTGTTTTACTATAATTCTATGTTGAAAATGTTATTATTGACATTTTATTTTTTTTTCTTCTTTTTTCAAATCTATTCCTAGTTATTTATTAGTTTTAAATAATAATTTTATTTGAATGTTTAAAGTTTATGTTCAATTTATTCTTTTATGTTGCAATAGTATTACTTTAGTTATTATTCTGGTTTGAATTTGTTCCGTTTCTTCTAAATTATCATTCTATATTTTTTTTAAATGATTTAATTAAATCTTATTTGTTCTCCTAAAACTTTTTCCATTCATCTTTCCTTCTATGTTTATTGTCAATTTGTTATCGTCGTGATCTTACCTTCTGATTTAGTTCACCAGATCAAAATCTGTTTTCAATCCCTTAAATATAAACGCTCGGCTGCACTGAGAGCGAAGGTCACCCTCGGAGTGTTTCAGAGTGAAAATAAAGGCTGACTGATCGAACACGCGTGTGAAGGTTACCTGAGAAGGCAGTCAGGAGGTAGAGAGGGTCCTTCACTCTTCTGAGTCCACACACCAGCATGAACACTCGCAGATCTTCCACAGCATTCACAGCCACACCTGCAGAGTCCAACACAGGAGACCGGAGTGAGTTCTCAAACATTGCGTCCACTCTCTGTCCACTCTGCTGTCTGGATAGTTTTGGTTGGTGGACGATTCTCAGTCCAGCCGTGACACTAAGGTGTCTGATCCACTCACCAGCACAACAAAAACTAACACATATAATTATTTATAGTATGTGCTAAATTATGTAGCGGACACTAAATAATAAATAGGTATTAAATAAGAATTTACTTCTATGAAGTGTAAATACTGAATAATTCATGGTAAAGACTCAATAACTGTAGTAGATACTGAATCATTCATAGTAGATACTGAATAACTGTAGTAAATACTGAATTATTCATAGTAGATACTGAATAACTGTAGTAAATACTGAATTATTCATAGTAGATACTGAATAACTGTAGTAAATACTGAATTATTCATAGTAGATACTGAATAACTGTAGTAGATACTGAATAATTCATAGTAGATACTGAATAACTAGTAAATACTGAATAATTCATAGTAGATAATGAATAACTGTAGTAGATACTGAATAATTCATAATATATACTTAATAACTGTAGTATTTACTGAATAATAGTAGATACTGAATAACTGCAATAGTTACTGAATCATTCATAGTAGTTACTCAGTTAATAGTACATACTGAATTATTAATAGTAGATATGAAATAATTTATTACAGCTACTTCTATGAACTGTAAATACTGAATAATTCATAGTAGATACTGAATAACTCATAGTACATACTGAATAACTCATAGTAGATACTGAATAATTAATGGTAGATACTGAACAACTGTAGTAGATACTGAATAATTCATAGTAGATGCTGAAAAACTGTAGTAGATACTGAATCATTTATAGTAATTCCTCAGTTCATAGCACATACTGAATTATTAATAGTAGATATGAAATCATTTATTAGAGCTATTTCTATGAATTGTAAATACTAAATAATTCATAGCAGATTCTGAATAATTACTGAATAAATAGTCACTGTGTAACTCAGTAGTTATCAATTCATAATAGTTACTTAATAATTCATAGTAGAAAAGTTCATAGTAGATACAGAACTTACATCAATATACAAATAATTTACAGTATGTGCTGCATTATTTATAGTTGGTACTGAATCATAAATAGTAAATACTAAATAATTCTATGAACTGTAAATACTGAATAATTCCTAGATCCTGAATAACTGTAATATACTGAGACGATGGCTCATCTGTTGCTAGAAGAGCAAGTTGGGTAAACACTCCAGCAGAAGCACTGCTGTGTCTGATCCACTCACACCAGCACAACACACACTAACACGCCGCCCCACCACGTCAGTGTCACTGCAGTGCTGAGAATGACCCACCTCCCTAATAGTATCTGCTCTGTGGTGGTCCTATGGGGGTCCTGATCATTAAAGAACAGAGTAATAAAGTATACAGAGAATCAGATGAACTACAGTCTGTAGGTGGAGCTCCTGTATGGTCAGTGGAGCTGATACAGTGGACAGTGAGTGGAGGTCCTGTATGGTCAGTGGAGCTGATACAGTGGACAGTGAGTGGAGGTCCTGTATGGTCAGTGGAGCTGATACAGTGGACAGTGAGTGGAGGTCCTGTATGGTCAGTGGAGCTGATACAGTGGACAGTGAGTGGAGGTCCTGTATGGTCAGTGGAGCTGATACAGTGGTCAATGAGTGGAGATATGAGGAGGTGGATCTAACAAGTAGCCCAAAACACACACGTCTGCTCCCATAACTCCTCAGCTCTATTAGCCTCACACAGATCAGCAGCCAAAGCATGAGATGTTACTCCTGTGAGAAGATCCGAGTGTAGAATGAGCTCAGATGGGAGGTGAAGGCTCGCGAGGAGTGGAACAATGTCTTTTCCTCCTCAATAGCTCGGGTCACGTGGGAGGTCACTTCTTATTTGGGGGCGTCATGTGACAGGCGGGCAGCGAGAGACGCCCGAGAAAATACGACTTAATGTGTGTTTAATGTGTAATAAACCACAAAGTAATTCTCCGAGCGCTCAGTCCGAGTCTCATCCATCAGACCCGCCGTAAAAGCCTCAGCCGCATTCATGACAGGGGGCGGTTAGTATGCATGAGTTCAGGAGCAGCGTGCTTCAGGTAGAATAATCTTCTCAGGCCTGTGGAGGCGGGGAGCGGGTCAGTGCTGGGGTGATGGGTGGGGTGGGGGGCTAACTCTAAAACACTACAGCTGTAGTGAGTATGAATAACAGTAATAACAGACTAATAGAGCTTCAGCACCGAGTTCAGTACTTCAGCAGCTGAACTACCACCAAACGCAGTCACTCTGACCACTACACACACAAACAGATACACTACACACACAAACAGATACACTACACACACAAACAGATACTTAACATACAGAAAAACAGACACGGACCCTGAAAAATTCATAGTAGATACTGAATAATTTATAGTAGATACTAAATAACTCACAGTAGATACTGAATAACTTACAGTAGATACTGAATAACTTAGTAGATACTAAATAACTCACAGTAGATACTGAATAATTTAGTAGATACTGAATAATGCATAATGTATAAGGAATAACTGAAAGTAGATACTAAACAATGTATAGTAGATACTGAATAAGTCAGTAGATACTGAATAATGTATAATAGATACTATATAATTCAGTAGATATTGAATAATTGATAGTAGATACTAAACAATGCATAGTAGATACTGTATAATTCAGTAGATATTGAATAATTGATAGTAGATACTAGACAATGTATAGCAGATACTGAATAATTCAATAGATACTGAATAGTGTATAGTAGATACTGAACAATGCATAGTAGATACTGAATAACTCAATAGACACTAAATAACTCAATAGATACTGAAAGATTGATGGTAGCTACTGAATAACTGATAGTAGATACTGAATAACTGATAGTAGATAATGAATAACTGATAGTAGATAATGAATAATGTATAGTAGATACTGAATAATGCCAAGCAGATACTGAGTAATGTATAGTAGATACTTTATAATGTATAGTAGATACTGAATAATTGATAGTAGATACTGAATAATTTATAGTAGATACTGAAAAATGTGCAGCAGATACTGAATAATGTATAGTAGATACTGAATAATGTATAGTAGATACTGAATAACATATAGCAGATATTGAATAATTGATAGTAGATACTGAATAATGTATAGTAGCAACTGAATAACTGATAGTAGATACTAAATAATGTATAGTAGATACTGAATAATGCATAGTAGACACTAAATAACGTATAGTAGATACTGAACAACTGATAGTAGATACTGAATAATTGATAGTAGATACTGAATAATGTATAGTAGATACTGAATAATGCCAAGAAGATACTGAGTAATGTATAGTAGATACTGAATAACTGATAGTAGATACTTTATAATGTACAGTAGATATTGAATAATTGATAGTAGATATTGAATAATGTATAGTAGATATTGAATAATTGATGGTAGATATTGAATAATTGATAGTAGATATTGAATAATGTATAGTAGATATTGAATAATTAATAGTAGATATTGAATAATGTACAGTAGTTGTTCTTATGTAAAGCGGTTGTACAAATAAACCCGCCCCTCATTTTTAGAGTGAATCAAACACGCTGGGGGTGAGTGGGAGTGAAGTTAAGGTGGAACCAGTACTGATGGTGGTCCTGTGGTTATTCTGAGCAGTGATGGAGCCAAATCTGTGCTTTTGCTCAGATCATCCAGCGCAAATCCCACCTATTCCAGATTACACACACTAACACGCCCACGGAATCTGTGCGAGTGTGCATGAGAGTGTGTGGGTGTGTATGTGTGTGAGAGTGCGTGTGAGTGAGTATGAACGTGTGTGGGTTTGTGTGAGTGTGCGTGTAACTGAGTGCGTGTTAGTGCATGGGTGTGTGTGAGAGAGTGTGCAGGGATTGTGAGCGTGGGGAATAAACACTCTTCTGCTGAACTCTTCACCCTAATGATGAGCCGCACTCTCCTCGGGGAACTGCTCCGTCATCGACAGCGCTCCACTTTCCTCTGCACAGAAAACTGTTTCTGCTCCTCCGCCAGAACTAAATCCCCACTGAACACAGAACAGGGGGACCAGCTGCCCACCTGTCAATCACAGCGACACCTGTCACTCTTCTCCACAGACAGACAGAGGAGAGAGGAGGAGCTCAGCACCCCTCACTGCACTCAACCCCGCAGGACATCCATCATCAAACCAAATTCAATTCAGTATATAACCACAATTCTCATTACTTTATATCAGTACATACTGAATAATTGACAGCACATACTAAATAACTCATAGTAGTAATTCACAGATACGGAATAACTCAGTACATACTGGATTATTCAAAGTAGATACTAAATAACTCAGTACATACTAAATTAATCACAGTAGTTATTAAATAATCTACGGTACATGAATAATTAATAGAATCTATTGAATAGCCAATAGTAGCTACTAAGTAATCCATAGTAGATAGTCATTGATAGTACACACTGAATTATACATAGTAGATATTGAGGCATTTATAGTACATACTGAATAATTCATAGTAGCCACAAAGTAATTTACAGATGCTGAATAATTCATAGTACATACTGGAATATTCATAGTAGATACTGAATAATTCATATTAGATACTAAATAATTCAAAGATGCCAAATAATTCATAGCACATACTGGAATATTTATAGTAGATACTGAATAATTCATTAATACCGAATAATTCATAGACGCTGAATAATTCTTAGTACATACTGAATAATTCATAGAATCTACTGAATAACCAAATAGTAGCTACTAAATAATACATAGTAGATCCTAAGTAATTCCTAGTACTACTAGTACATCAGTACATACTGAATTATTCATAGTAGATATTGAAAAATTCATAGTAGATCCGGAATAGTTATTAGTAGATACTGAAAAATCTATAGTAGATAGGGAACCATTTATAGTAGAAACTTAGTAATCCATAGATACTGAACAATTCATAGTACATACTGGATTATTGATAGTAGATATTGAATAATTCACAGTAGATACTGAATAGTTCATTGATACTGAATAATCCATAGATACGGAATAATTTATAGCACATACTGAATTATTCACAGTACATACTGAATAACCAATAGTACATACTGAATTATTCATAGTAGATATTGAACAATTCATATTAGATACTGAATAGTTTTAGGTAGATACTGAATAATTGATAGTAGATAGGGAACCATTCATAGTAGATACTTAGTAACCCATAGCTACTGAATAATTAATAGTAGATACTTAATAAATCATAGTATGTACTAAATAATTCAGAGACGACAATGAAGAATTCAAAGTACATACTGAATTATTCATAGTAGATGTTGAACAATTCATATTAGATACTGAATAGTTTTAAGTAGATACTGAATAATTGATAGTAGATAGGGAACCATTCATAGTAGATACTTAGTAATCCATAGCTACTGAATAATTTATAGTAGATACTTAATAAATCATTGTACGTACTAAATAATTCAGAGAAGACACTGAATAATTCATAGTACATACTGAATAATTCATATATACTGAATAATTCATAGTACATACTAAATAATTAATTGTAGTTTGTGATTAATTTATGGCAGATATTGAATAATTCAGCTAATTATTCAGTAGTATTGATCCTGAATTGGGTGATTTGTCAGCACTTTGCTCCGTGTGTATAGAGAACAGAGCTGTATACAGTGATATATTATTAGAATATAAAAACACGTTAGCCTCGCAGTTTCAGTACAAACTAAAGAAGCCGGTTCTGGACACTGACCCTGTCCAGCTCAGCTGACCGCACCTGCTGTAAGTGAGTAAATGAGATTTTCTGATGAACTAGCTCTGTAAGTATATTTGCCGCTGTGCTGGTTATCAGACCCGGCGCCGGCTTTCATCAGCGGTAATGAAACAACCCGTCTGAAGCTCAGCCTTTCAGCTGATCAGCATATGATCCGGATCGTTTAAACCCCCTGATCTCAGCAAACACAACTAATTCAATCACACAAACTGTGATCTGCCAATCAAGGCCGCGCACTCTCGCTGATCACCCGCCAGGGGTCAAGAAGCCCTGAGTAAAGGGTCCGAGAGAGGACCTGAAAAGATCACAGAGAGAGAGTCCGCGGCGGCGAGTGCGATTAGGTCTGCCTGGAGTAAATCTGGAGTAATCTCAGGTTAGTGACAATGCGGGATTAAGGGGCTCTAATCCCTTTTAGCCGGTGACGTCGCCCACCAGGGCTCGGCCGAGCTGGCTGGGGCTGGAAGGTGTGCGAGTCCAGTATCGCCAGCGTCCCACCGCAGAGCCTGAGACCCCACATGAGAACGACAGTCAGCTCCGCGAGTGCAGCTACTGTTTAGTGATGTGACACACTTTAGGCCAGGTTTACTGAAACCTCAGCACGTCTAGCTGATATTACTGACCAGCCACACGCAGTCAGTAGCCGGCGCACTAAAGCTAACCGGTCTGGAGTTAGTTCTCCATCACGATTCAATTAAATAACTTCTTACTTCATTTCAGTAAATTACTCATTTATAGCAGATACTGAATAATTACCAGCAGTACTCAATTTATAGTATGTGCTGAATTATTAAGTGGATACTAGATAATAAATAGAGTTAATTTACAACAGTTAATTCCATTAATTGTAAATACTGAATAATTCATAATAGATACTGAATAATTCATAATAGATACTAAATAACTGCAGTAGGTACTGAATAATTCTTAGTAGATACTGAATAACTGTAGTAGTTACTCAGGTTATAGTAAATATGGAATTATTAATAGTAGATAAGAAAAAATGTATTATAGCTACTTTTTTTAATTGTAAATACTGAATAATTCAAAGCAGATAATGAATGCCTGCAGTAGATACTGAATAATTCATAGCAGATACTGTATAACTGTAGTAGATACTGAATCATTCATAGCAGATACTGTATAACTGTAGTAGATACTGAATAACTGTGGTAGATACTGAATCATTTACAGTAGTTACAGTAGTCCTTATAGATAAGGAATAATTTATTATAATTACTTAAATTGTAAATACTAAATAATTCATAGCAGAAACTGAATAATTACTCAGTAACTCAGTAATTATCAATTCATAATAGTTACCGAATAATTAATAGTAAAAAAATCATTAGAATTTACAGCACAGAATTTACAGCAATGTACAAATAATTTATAGTATGTGCTGACTTATTTATAGTGGATACTGAATAATTCATAGTAGATACTAAATAACTGCAGTAGATACTGAATAATTCATAGTAGACACTGAATAACTGTAGTAGTTACTGAATCATTAATAGTAGATACTGAATAATTCATAGCAGATAATGAATACCTGCAGTAGATACTAAATAATTCATAGTAGATACTGAATAATTCAAAGCAGATAATGAATACCTGCAGTAGATACTGAATAATTCATAGCAGATACTGTATAACTGTAGTAGATACTGAATCATTCATAGTAGATACTGAATAATTCATAGCAGATAATGAATACCTGCAGTAGATACTGAATAATTCATAGCAGATACTGTATAACTGTAGTAGATACTGAATAACTGTAGTAGATACTGAATCATTTACAGTAGTTACTCAGTTCATAGTACACATGGATTTATAGATAAGGAATAATTTATTATAATTACTTAAATTGTAAATACTAAATAATTCATAGCAGAAACGGAATAATTACTCAGTAACTCAGTAGTTATCAATTCATAATAGTTACCGAATAATTAATAGTAAAAAAAATCATTAGAATTTACAGCACAGAATTTACAGCAATGTACAAATAATTTATAGTATGTGCTGACTTATTTATATTGGATACTGAATAATTCATAGTAGATACTAAATAACTGCAGTAGATACTGAATAATTCATAGTAGACACTGAATAACTGTAGTAGTTACTGAATCATTAATAGTAGATACTGAATAACAAGTAGTTACTGAATAATTCATAGTACATACTGAATAACTGTAGTAGTTACTCACTTCATAGTACATACTGAATTATTAATAGAAGATATAAAATAATTTATTAAAATTACTACAAAGGATTGTAAATACTGAATAATTCATAGCAGATTCCGAATAATTACTGAGTAAATAGTTACTGTGTAACTCAGTAGTTATCAATTCGTAATAGTTACTGAATAATTAATAGTAAAAGTTCATAGTAGATACAGAATTTACAGCAATATTCAAATAATGTATAGTATGTGCTGAATTATTTAAAGTGGATACTGAAAAATAAATAGTAGATACTAAATAACTCATAACAGTTAATTCTATGAACTGTAAATACTGAATCACTCATATGAGATACTGAATATCTGTAGCAGACACTGAATAATTCGTAGTAGATACTCAATAACTGTAGCAGCAACTGAATACATAGTACATACTGAAGTAATAATAGTAGATACTAAATTACTTATTATACTTTTATGAATTGTAAATACTGAATAATTCATAGTAGATACTAAATAATTACTAAGTAAATAGTTACTCAGTACTTATTCCATTCATAATAGTTACTGATACAAACAAATTTACAGTATGTGCTGAATTATTTATAGTGGATACTGAATAATAAATAGCAGATACTAAATAATTTAGAACAGTTAATTCTATGAATAGTAAATACTGAATAATTCATAATAGATACGCAGTTCATGGTACGTACTGAATTATTATTAGTAGACACTTTAATAGACACGCATACTTTGCTGGTCCACCTCATTAGAGTAGTCCTTCATCAGCGCTCACAGGACACAAGTTGGTTGAACACTCCAGCAGCAGCACTGCTGTGTCTGATCCACTCACACCAGCACAACACACATTAACTAACACACCACCACCACGTCAGTGTCAATGCAGTGCTGAGAATGACCCACCTCCCTAATAGTACCTGCTCTGTGGTGGTCCTGTGGGGGTCCTGATCATTAAAGAACAGAGTAATAAATTATACAGAGAATCAGATGAACTACAGTCTGTAAGTGGAGCTCCTGTATGGTCAGTGGAGAGCTGATACAGTGGACAGTGAGTGGAGGTCCTGTATGGTCAGTGGAGCTGATACAGTGGACAGTGAGTGGAGGTCCTGTATGGTCAGTGGAGCTGATACAGTGGACAGTGAGTGGAGTCCTGTATGGTCAGTGGAGCTGATACAGTGGACAGTGAGTGGAGGTCCTGTATGGTCAGTGGAGCTGATACAGTGGACAGTGAGTGGAGGTCCTGTATGGTCAGTGGAGCTGATACAGTGGACAGTGAGTGGAGGTCCTGTATGGTCAGTGGAGCTGATACAGTGGACAGTGAGTGGAGGTCCTGTATGGTCAGTGGAGCTGATACAGTGGACAGTGAGTGGAGGTCCTGTGTGGTCAGTGGAGCTGATACAGTGGACAGTGAGTGTAGATATAAGGAGCTGGTTTTAAAGTTATAGTTTGTATGTGAGGGGCAGCTGTTTATAAATAGTCCTGTAAACGTATATAAACAAATACACACACACACAGTTGTCCAGGTGGGACGTAGATCCAGTTCAAACACAGGGAGCGTATTTAAACTACAGGTCTCCAGACAGGGCGGGACGCATGACTGTGCTGTTCACTTGAAAGATGGTGCGTACACTCGTCTGTCCAGATCAACGGCCAATCCCATAAAGCCTTGAGTGACGCTGCCACGGCGACTGTTTAACCGCAGAGCACGCACAGGATTAGTGAGACAACACAAAACCAGAGAACCGCAGTCTCACACTTGACTGACTTCCATTCACTGGGCAAACATTAGCAATGTCAGAGTTTCCATTCACACCACAGTGACTCGCCTCAGACTCGCCTCTGACGGCGGGGGAGACGGCGGGGTTACTGATCTGAGCTCATTAATGATGGAAACTCAGTTCAGATCAGTTTTATATGTATTATGTATGACGAGCTCCACAGCAGACTGTCTCATATGCAGCCGGCTGTGACGATGAACGCCGGGCTCCAGAGTTTAATCTGCACTGAGAGAGATTATAAACTCTCCACTCCACCAAGTGGCAGTCAGGATAACACAGCGTCCAGAACTGACCACCACCTACTGATAAACATCACATCCACAACTACAGAACACACTAGTATCACAGTAGATACTGAACAAATCACAGTATATACTGTAAAATTCACAGTATATATACTCAATTATTCAGTTTACACTGTATAACTCACAGTATATATACTCAATTATTCAGTTTACACTGTATAACTCATAGTATATATACTCAATTAATCAGTTTACGCTGTATAATTCACAGTATATATACTCAATTATTCAGTTTACACTGTATAACTCATAGTATATATACTCAATTAATCAGTTTACACTGTATAACTCACAGTATATATACTCAATTATTCAGTTTACACTGTATAACTCATAGTATATATACTCAATTAATCAGTTTACGCTGTATAACTCACAGTATATATACTCAATTATTCAGTTTACGCTGTATAACTCACAGTATATATACTCAATTATTCAGTTTACACTGTATAACTCATAGTATATATACTCAATTAATCAGTTTACACTGTATAACTCATAGTATATATACTCAATTAATCAGTTTACGCTGTATAACTCACAGTATATATACTCAATTATTCAGTTTACACTGTATAACTCACAGTATATATACTCAATTATTCAGTTGACACTGTATAACTCACAGTATATATACTCAATTATTCAGTTTATACTGTAAAACTCACAGTATATATACTCAATTATTCAGTTTACACTGTATAATTCACAGTATATATACTCAATTATTCAGTTTATATTGTATAACATAATATATACTCAATTATTCAGCTTATACTGTATAATTCACAGTATATATACTCAATTATTCAGTTTATACTGTATAACATAGTATATACTCAATTATTCAGTTTATACTGTATAACTCACAGTATATAATACTCAATTATTCAGTTTATACTGTATAACTCACAGTATATATACCCAATTATTCAGTTTATACTGTATGACTCACAGTATATACACTCAATTATTCAGTTTATTCTGTATAACTTATAGTATATATTCAATTATTCAGTTTATACTGTATAATTCACAGTATATATACTCAATTATTCAGTTTATACTGTATAATTCACAGTATATATTCAATTATTCAGTTTATACTGTATAACTAGTATTTCACAGTGGATACTGCGTTTCTTACAGTACTACTAAATACTGTGAAGTAGATACTGAATAACTGATAGCAGACACTGAATAATTTATGGTAAATACTAAATAATTCATAGCAAAGTGAAAAATGTATAGGAAATACAAAAATGTATTAGTAGATAATGAATAATTCACAATAAATAGTAAACAATTTATAGTAGACACTGAAAAGTTCATAGTAAATACTAAGTAATTATTAGTAGAAACTGATTAAGAAATAATTCATAGTAGATACTGAATAATTCATATAAATACTAAATTTATAGTAGATACTAAATTTATAGTAGCTACTGAATAATTTAATAGAAAATACTAAATAATTCATAGACGATACTGAATAATTCATACATACATTTAGTAAATACTAAATAATATATAGCAGACAATAAATATTAAATTTATAGTAGCTAATAATTCATAGTAAATATTAAATAATTCATAGACAATACTAAATAATTCATATTAAATACTACATTTATAGTAGATAAAAAATAATAAATAGCTCCTGAATAATTCAATAGTAAATACTGAGTAATTCATAGACAATACTGAATAATTCATAGTAAATACTAAATATATAGCAGACACTTAATAATAAATACTAAACAATTTTAGTAGATACTAAATAATTCATAGTACATGCTAAATAATTGCTATTGCTAATAAAAGCAAATACTGCAGAATCTTGACTAATTCACTGAATTATTTATAGTCAATAAGAGGTAAACAAACTAATCTATAGCCGAAGCTTTTAGCTGATCAGTGTACGTCTGAAGATCAACAGTTCCAATGCAGATACTATTAGGGAGGTGGGTCATTCTCAACACTGCAGTGACACTGATGTGGTGGTGGTGTGTTAGTGTGTGTTGTGCTGGTTTGAGAGGATCAGACACAGCAGGGCTGCTGCTGGACTGAGAATCGTCCACAAACCAAAACTATCCAGACAGCAGTGTCCTGTGGCGGCGTCCTGTGTCCACTGATGAAGAACTAGAGAACACAAACTGTGCAGCAGCAGATGAGCTACTGTCTCTGACTTTACATCTACAAGGTGGACCAGCAAGTAGTAGGAGTGTCTAATAGAGTGGACAGTGAGTGGACACAGTGTTTAAACACTCTGATCCACTCACACCAGCACAACACACACTAACTAACACACCACCACTATGTCAGTGTCACTGCAGTGCTGAGAATGACCCACCTCCCTAATAGTATCTGCTCTATGGGGGTCCTGTGGGGGTCCTGATCATTAAAGAACAGAGTAATAAAGTATACAGAGAATCAGATGAACTACAGTCTGTAAGTGGAGCTGATACAGTGGACAGTGAGTGGAGGTCCTGTATGGTCAGTGGAGCTGATACAGTAGTCAGTGAGTGGAGGTCCTGTATGGTCAGTGGAGTTGATACAGTGGACAGTGAGTTTAGGTCCTGTATGGTCAGTGGAGCTGATACAGTGGACAGTGAGTGGAGGTCCTGTATGGTCAGTGGAGCTGATACAGTGGACAGTGAGTGGAGGTCCTGTATGGTCAGTGGAGCTGATACAGTGGACAGTGAGTGGAGGTCCTGTATGGTCAGTGGAGCTGATACAGTAGTCAGTGAGTGGAGGTCCTGTATGGTCAGTGGAGTTGATACAGTGGACAGTGAGTTTAGGTCCTGTATGGTCAGTGGAGCTGATACAGTGGACAGTGAGTGGAGGTCCTGTATGGTCAGTGGAGCTGATACAGTGGACAGTGAGTGGAGGTCCTGTATGGTCAGTGGAGCTGATACAGTGGTCAGTGAGTGGAGGTCCTGTATGGTCAGTGGAGCTGATACAGTGGTCAGTGAGTGGAGGTCCTGTATGGTCAGTGGAGCTGATACAGTGGTCAGAGAGTGGAGGTCCTGTATGGTCAGTGGAGCTGATACAGGGGATGGAGGCTGTTCTCCTCACAGCAGATCAGGAGTCCAGTTAATGCTACTTAGTGCTACTAAGTACTTAGACCGCGTCCGCGGTCAAGCGCTCTAACTGCTCCTGAGCCGAGCCGGAGAACAGAAGACCAGCGAGGTGAAAGATCACGGCGGGAACATTAGAGGAGAGCGAGGCCAGAACTGGACTGATGGGTTTCCGAGGAATATCACACCTGTCTACACCACCTGAGGGAGAATATCTTAAAATAATTGAACTCCTACAAAGAAGCCCGAGTGCTGCAGAGGAGACAGTCGTATGAAATCTTGATGAAACCTGTCCTCCGTAATTTTCCTCAGGAATCAGGAGCGCAGTGCCAGCGGGCAGCGCGGCGGGCTTACCGGTCAGGCAGGCCGAGGCCATTCCATCACGAGCAACATCGTTTCTAATAATCTGTCAATTCAACCTGTGACTGCGTTCTGAACGTCATCTGCATTTAATAGATATTCGTAACTGATCACTGAATGTTTCAACCTTATTTAACTTTAATGTGATTATTTTATATATATATATATATATATATATATATATATATATATATATATTATATATATACACACACATATACAATATATATATATATATATATCACTGAATATTTATTTTCACAATATATACATATATATATATACA